>PVJO010001043.1:75726-191748 GCA_004026905.1 Hystrix cristata
AAAAAAAAAAAAAAAAAAAAAAAAAAAAAAAAAAAAAAAAAAAAAAAAAAAAAAAAAAAAAAAAAAAAAAAAAAAAAAAAAAAAAAAAAAAAAAAAAAAAAAAAAAAAAAAAAAAAAAAAAAAAAAAGACTCAAAGCAAAGTGATAAAATTGAAAATGAGTAAAAAGAACCTTACAAACGGACACATGAAGAGTTCCTGAAGGAAAAAAAAAGCATAGAAAAATGTAGTAAACTATAAGATAATTTTCCTAATATTTAAAAAATAATTGTGAAATGTGAAAATATATATTCAAAGAGCAAACATCATATCTGAGCATACTGATCCACAGTGACCAACACCAATATATATTCTAAAGAAATCATTCTGATACTAAAGAAAAAAAAAAAACTCAAAGATCTCATATGTGACAAAACTTTTAATTATAAGCAGCACTAACAAACTTTTCAACATGCAAAAATTATTCTCATGGTTACTTCTTCAAGAATCTAGCAAAGAATGAGCTCCTCAATTCAACTGACCAAGGAAACACTGAAAATAGAAGGGATTGAACATTTACTCATAGAACTAAGTCTAAACATAAGTTAAAAAGCAGAGAGTATGCAATAGACATACCGCTTCAATAATACGTAACTACTATAACTATTTTAAAACTGGAGTAGAAACAGGAAAAGTATACATAAAAATCTGGCTGTTTTCTAACCCTATTCTCAGTGATCACACTGGTGATGGCAGCATTGGTATTGTTATTTTGAGACTTACACATGCAATCTGGAATAAAATAAATGAGTAATTATGGGCTATTCTAATTCTATCCCTTGTGTCCCTGAGAATCAGGACTCCTGCTGTGGAAGAAATGACAAAGATGTAATGCAGAACAGACTGTGTAAAAACCCCAAAATAGAAGTACAGTATCAGTGTAAATTAATGGGGCATTTTATCTTAGTTCTGCTCACTGAAGAGGCCTAGAAACAACCACCAACCTCAGATCAAAAGCACACCTACAACATAAAGAGAGGGTCCTAGAAACAGGACTTCTTAGAGAAATGGCTAATTTCGGGATGGGGGTGGAGACAGATTTTGTCATCAGAAAAAGCCAAGAAGCCACGAAGGAGTACCAGGGTCAGTTCCAAAGAACTCAGGAAGTTGCCTATGGCTGGGCATGAGAAAGGGGAACAACTGCAAAATGGCACAAGGGTTTTTTTTGGACTGATGAAAATTATCTAAAATTGGATTGTGGTCATAGTTGTACAACTCTAAAAATATACCAAAACAACACTGAATGGTGAATTTTACAGTATGTAAATTATATCCTCAAAAAAGCTGTTGAAAAGGAGAGAGAGGGTAAAAAGGATTCACAAGATCTTGAAAAGGTAATCAGTGCTGTAAAACAGGAAAATTTTGATTCCAAGTGAATAAATATATGTTTAAATGTATGACTTTAAAAGATTTTTCAATCTGTGTACATTGTAGAGTTATATAAATCTACATTTGTGATAAAACTGTATAGAGCTAAATAAAAATATATGTGTGTATATATATATGAATACATGTAACACTGATGAACTCAGATAAAAATAATAGCTTGTATCAACTATTGATTTTCTAGTTATAAAACTGTACTATAATTATACAAGATGATCCACTGGAGGAAAATGGGTGAATGGCATACCCAGTATTACTACCTAATCCTACGTTGAATCTACAATTATCTTAAACTGACATGTTCAATTAAAAAAAAAAAAAGAAACCCAGCTGGTACCTCTGAAAAGTAATAGGGATCCAATTCATTTAAAAGCTAGTAAGCCAAGTATGGTGGCACATGCCTATAATTCCAGCACTTGGGAGGCTAAGGCAGGTGAATCACTGGCAGTTTGAGGCCAGCCTAGGCTACAAAGTAAATTCAAGGCCAGTCTGAACTACATAGTAAGACCCTAAAAAAAAGCTAGTAAAGAATCAAGCATTTACCTACCTTTCCTGTATGGCCTGTACCAATGGCTAAGAGGGAACTATCTATTTATGAAAGTATATCTACTAATAAATGAAAAATAAAACTATTAAATTATCACGATTTACAACCCCCAATAAATTCATGAATTTAGCCCCTGAGCATTAACAGCAGCTAATGTGGCAAAAGGGAAGCAGTAGAGATTAGATGCCTCTTGGTGAAGGAAGATACTATTATTATGTCTTGCCATGGATTACAAACATAAGTCTGATCAGACTCCCTGTGGGTGCAGCTATCAAATTGCAAGTAATACGTAAAAATAGAAAGAACAGGTGAGCTGCACTGTGAGAGGGCAGTCAGTAAAATTTAGACTGTGGGAAAGCCTATAGGCTAAATATTCTGTATTCTTCAGTGAATAAATTAGTAGAAAAGAGACAAAGGAAGGGGCAATGAGAGGGAAACCTGTAAATGAGAAGAGCCTTTGAAGATATAAATTCTACCTTAAAAAAATTTTAAAAATACACAAATACCTTTAATGGGCAGGATTAAAGTTGGGATGTATATTTGGATGCTAATATTATAAAGAATTACAAGGAAATATCTACTTTAAAAACCAGGAGAGGGATTACTTCAGGGACAGAGAAGGGTAACAATCAGAATGTGGCACACAGACGGGGCTGCTAGGGTAGGTAGAGGAATCTCAATTCCTGACCTGGCTGATATATAAGCACATTCAACTTAGGATAACTTAGTAAGCCAGGTACTTGTAATATATGATTTTCTGTACTTGTATTTTTTATAATAAAAAGGTTTCTTTTTTTAAAGAGAAAACATGTATCACTAATGTAAGCTGATATGAATACATTTAAAATAATCATGTGAAAAATAAACGATATTATTTAATTTTAACGAATTACTATAGCCTGAGGAGATTCTTCAGCTTGTTTTCTATGTTAATAAAAGAGACCAACCAGGACTGGGGATTTAGCTCAGTGGTTAGAGTGCTAGCCTTCCAAGCACAAGGCCCTGAGTTCGATCCCCAGCACCAAAAAAAAAAAAAAAAAAAAGAGACCAACCAAAAAAGAAAGAGAGACTAACAAGTGTTGTTAAAATGTTGAGGACAGGTGAGTCTCAAATGAGACTTTTTTCTTACAAGGGAAAGGTTTTCTCAGAACATGATTCAGGGTAACCTTACGCTTGCCTGTCTACCACCTAAAAACATCTTAAACTTATCTAGTGGACCAGCTCGCACCCTACATTTCTAGAAACACTGGGTTAAAAAAAGGGCTGGGACCTGAAAGTAAGTAACCCTTACAAGGGGGGAGGGGTGAAAAATAAATAAATAAATAAATAAATAAAAGCTCTCCTACATCATCAACAAATTTATTTTATTCATTCAACCCTTTCTAAACAAGCTTAAAAGGTTTGCTTTTCCATAATGAGCATTTAAGCAAGTGACGAACACTACAACTGGGTGAGAGCTCCTTGTCCTCATCCTGGTTACGAGCACACACACTTCACTATGTACTTAACAGGGCACCTTCAGAGCCTAGCAATACCCACCTCTCCCTTCATGCCCAATGTGCCTGGAGGTTCTCAAGTGACAAGACACTCTGTATCTGAAAGCGCAATTACAGAAAGGGGTGCAAACTCCCTCCCGCATCTGAACTCCCTATCTTAAAACAAGGCGCCACATCCTGACTTACATCAACACTAGCCTGAACAAACCTCAAAGCCCTTTAAAAAAAAAGGGGTGGTATTATCAGGTTACACAAGACTTATAAACTTGCAATGTCCAAAGAAAACTGTAAAATCCAAATAGAGCTCAAACACATTTTCAAAAATTTATCTAAAAATGGCACAACTCACCAAAACCTGATTTGGACTGTCTTGTTTTACTTCATCTTTTCCCCCAAGTTTTTAAAAAGAAAGAAAATGTGTGCCAGGATACTTCAGTGTTTTTGGCACCACTGCTCCCAAGAGGGGACAGAATGACGCCAACACATTACAGTTCATGGCCAGAATTGAAGGGGAACTTGTATAAAAAGGAAGATTAGGGTTGGGTTCCTTCATCTTCAGTATCCATGCCTTAAATAATCTCCCCTGAGTTGGCTGACCCCTGTTCCCTGCCCTCTCTATCTCCTGCTGCATCTGTATTTTCTGCCCTCTTTGGTTTGTGAACCCTCAGTTTGCCAGCCTACCTCCACTCTTTCTCTTGTTCTTACATTTTCATAAAGTGCGTATACAAACAAATACATAAATATCACAAAACTACTAAGTGACTGGTAAAGGAATTTCAAGTTCTACTCACCACATAGGTGTTTCTGGAAGCCCAGTCCACCACTTCCATGGTGTCTGAAGAAAATACACCTAATTCACACCCCTGGACCCTCTCTCTGAGACAGGGTACACCCCTGCCTATAAGGACCAATTGTCTGCCTCCATTTCTTGGAAACATTCACAACAGAAGACCACTTTCATGGACACATCTCTGACCTTGTGAATTCATGAATGCTTCAACAGGAAGCTCTATCTCCACACTATCTTCTGATTAGATCACTGCCTTGAAAACAGAATTTTAAAACATTTGCATTTAACCTCTCACTCCAAAGCTAGGTGTGATGGTGCACACCTGTAATTGCAGTACTCAAGAGGCTGAGGCAGGAGGAGGGTGAGTACCAAGCCAGCCAGGGCTACATATTAAGACCTTATCCCCAAAACAAAAACAACAACAATAAACAGAACAAAGCAAAAATCTTCACTTCAGAAATGTATCCAGAAGGGTCTAGAGCCCAGCTGAGCTCTACTTCACAACAGGATGTGTTACTTGGATACACAAGTCAGAAGCTCAAGGCTGGCACAATGCTTCCTCAGATACCGTCCAGGGAAAGTGCCATGTTCATTCAGATAAGGTGTCCTGGCCTGTGAGCCTTCACCCTAGGCAAATCTATGGCAGTTAAATGATCAGAGTAGGAGAGAGAGAAAGGTAGCACTTGTAGTTTGGATTTTTCACCTGAACTCTTTCCAGTGAGCCATAGAGAAATATGAGAACCTGTTTAAACATTACTTACTGCCTGTTGAATATCAGTCTTCACTTGCTCACTCAACATGCCTTCAAAGACAAAGGAGTCACCAAACTTCTCAGCCTATAAGGAAGGTGGAAATAAATCCAGAAACAGTTGGAGTAATGTGTTTCACATGTGCCATTTTCCTTGCACATTACTAAAACGAGTTTTCTTGTTCAAATGAACATGAGTTTTTCCTATGACTACCCAAGAGGACTCAGAAATGATTTAACAGCATCTGGCTTCCTGTTATAACAGGTTAGCGTCACTCACACAGAATATTTTCATTTAAGGCTTGTTTAGCTGATGACTGCAAACTGGGACAGATTAACATTTGAGAACCTGACTGCCCGTGTTGAAGGAAATTACATTTCCTCAAGAATTACAAATGACTTTGGGAAATAATAGTATTGTGTACATAGGAGATTACATAATCAAGTTTTGTCCTTTATCCTGCTCCTAGCACCTAGCTACAATAGCTAAATACCACTATTTGCTGATACTCTGACACACTGTAGCTCTCCTAAGGTATTGTGTCTATAAATCTCAAATGGTCAAATTAAGCAACAGATACAAATCTGCATTTTAATCATTGCATTTAACATTAGCACCTCAAAGCTTCATCAGCCTGATTCTCTTTGCCACAAATGACCCTGTTCTGAGAAGGGGGTCCTTTGTCCCTTGGCATTTGTGACTCTCCTCCTCTAGTTTTCTTCCTACATTTCTGACTGTTCTTACTCTTCTGAAATACCTGGGCTCTTCCTGCCCCTGAAATTCGCCACTTCCTGGAGCTCTGTGCCTGGCTCTCTGTGCTTCTTATACTAGGTCAGCAGCTCTTTGATTCTGCTTGTTAAAACTTCAGATTGCTGTTATCCAGCCCCAGAGATTCTGATTCTGGGGACATGTGGTGAGGGAAAAAAACCAAAAACAAAAACCTGCCTGTGTTAAATCTGCTGGTTCTAATATAGGTGGTTCAAGAGAAACACACCGATCAACTTCTCAGCAACCTCTTTCAACCACATCACTTAAACTATGGCCAGCACTTTCAATGACTCTCAAATCTCAACCTCCAGTCCTGTCCGGTCCTGACAAGATGAAATTAACTGAGTACTGGATCCTTATATTTAGGGCCCTACAAGTGCCTCAAGTTTCCTTTCTTGAGTGGAGTTTCCCATTGTTTCTTCACCCCCTGATGTTCTTTGTGAATTTCCTGGTGACATTACAATGCCTAAGAAGCTAAGTCATTTATTCATTCAATATCACATGACAGGTCTGAAGCTAAATGAAAGGATACAAGGTATACCAGACAGGCCTTGTCCCTGTCTTACACGTACTTAAATGTGAGGACACAGACAAAAATCAAGCCAATCAAAGAAAGGAAAAAAACAAATATAACTTCACTTCACCTTGTAAGGTCAAAGTGTTAAGAAAAATCTCCTGCTGGTAGAGTAAGCAGAGGAAGACCCTAAGAAAAGAACATGTGCACTGGGATGACTCAAGAATGAGAAGAATGCTGGGGATTTAGCTCAGTGCTTAGAGTGCTTGCCTTGTAAGCACAAGGCCCTGAGTTCGATCCCCAGCACCAAAAAAAAAAAAAAAAAAAAAAAGAATGAGAAGAAGATAGATGTGCAAAAAGGGACAAATAAAGGGCTGTGGATTCAAAGCAGAGGAAAGATATTGGCCAAGCTCACAAAGAGAGAATGTCTACTTTTCAAGAAATCAATAAAAGATCAGTGGGGCAAGAACATGTACAATGCCATACGAAGCATTTTGCCTAAGGCAGAGTTTCTGACACTTTTTTGTGCCCTGTATCTCTTTGGCAACATGGTGACACTTAGGAAGCTCCTTCTGAGAATGGAACATTTAAATGCATAAAATAAAATCAACAGGATTACTAAGCCAACTATTTATATCATAATACTAATAAAAAATTTTGTCCTGTGGTAATATGTATGTTCTTTATTAATATATTAAATAAGATCTGGTGCCAGGTTTCATAATTATCATTTATCAAAGCAGGAATAAATGCAAACAATATTTCAAAACACATGTAACGACATGATAAAAAAAAGTCTGTGATTTCTACTGGTAACAAAGTCATAGGTGCTGAAATTACTATGATTTGTTGTCCAATATAACTGAAGGAAATGCTACACTGCAGTCAGAGAGTAGTCAATGTCCAGATATAATTTTTCTCATTCCACATGCTCGGATGCCCTAAACTCTGCTTCTTCTGGTTAATCTTCCTGGAGAACTCTGGTCTAAGGAAAGCCTTCTTCCCTTAGGACTCATCGTCTAACCTAGGATAGAGTACTAAGGAACTTGATCCAACTATACCCTTAATGAAACAAAAAGAACAGTGCCTTTTGCTTGCTACAAATATCTGTAAGAAAAATATTTACAACCACTTTGTATATTTTAGGGAGTTCCAAAGAAATGTGACAGTACAAAACAGAATGTGAATGTTCTTTTGCTTTTGGCATTCACTTTCAAACTATTTTACATTTAAAAAGATGTTGGGGTGGGGGGGAAGAAGGAGGGAAAGAAAGAGAAACTCCACAAACTCAAAACAAACTTTTTGGTGAGAGAAAATGGGTCACTTTTTAAAAAACCAATATATTTCGGACCATCACAGAAGCACTCATAACCTAGAAAGCCTCCCCATCTTATTCCCATTTGGGGCAAACATCCACCTGCAGAGCCTTACTTTGTATGCAGCAACCACAGGATAACACCTGGAACTGAGACAGAGGGCTTATGAGTTGTCAAGACATTGGAATAAAGCCACAGACAGGAGAAGCTGTACTTCTGCATTTATCACTTAGGAAACAGGTACTGCTTCCAGAACAACCAAACTGCAATTTATTGAAAAAAAGCATGGCCTTCACATGCCATCTGTTATCTCAAAAGACCTAAAACAGTGGCCATCTCTGGCAAATCAAAGCACTGACACAATATAACATATGGTTAAGAACACAGGTTCTGGGGTCACACCATCCATGCTTGAATCCCAACCCAACACTAACCAACCATGTAACTTGGGACAATCGCTTTTCTAATCTTTAGCTTGCTTATAATGCTACCTAGTTCATGGGAGTTATAGAAGAAATTAAATGAACTATATAGAGAGAGTACTTAGCACACAATAAAAGTGGCATCAATGTCTGCTGTTACTAAAGCATTCTTAAATGTTCTGGAAAAGAATAAGTTCTCTCTTCTAATCCCAAACCCATTACCTCTGTCAAATAGCCAGTTGAGTTCACAAACTTCTCAAATTCGGCATTACTGACTTCATATACATCCATGTAAAAGGCATCAATAGCGACTCTCCTTGCAGGTGCTTCCCCATCCTGCTTTATCTGAGGATCATCTGTGCCCATTGTAAATACTCCAGCAGGGATGAGGACCATCTGCAGTGAAAGGGGAAACACACAAAGTCATGCATCACAGCCTTGGTGTACCTGGGCATGGTGTAAAGTTCTTGGCACAAAGAGAACACCCAGTATTTGGCAAATCCCCACCACAGACGCCACTGTAAACTCAGCAAAATCACTCTATATCTCAGCGAAAGAGAATCAGGAATCACAAAAACAAGTAAAAATTCTTTAGCAAAGTAATGCCTTTAGTCAAAACTCTATAAATTTGTACAGGCAATGGAAAAGATCTGGAATAACAAATATCAAAGCTGCTATGGGGCTGGGGATTTAGCTCAGTGATACAGCACTTGCCTAGCAAGCGCAAGGCCCTGAGTTCGATCCCCAGCAACAACAACAAAAAAAAAAAAAAAAAGGAAAAAAGGTGCTAATGATTAAACTGAAGAAGCAGGGAGAATACTCCACTTTTTTCTTTATACACTTGTGTATTTTTTCTTTGATAGTGCTAAAATTTGGATTTCAAATGTCCTACCACAACTCAAATGCTAGCTGATGGTTTCTGGGGATATGACTGGATTATAAGGGCTCTAACTTCAAATGGATTGATCCATTGATGAAGTTATAATTTGATGGCATTATTGGGAAGGATAGAAAAAAAAGAGATGAGGACTAACTGAAAGGAGTAGATAACGCAGTTATGACTTTGGGGACTGTATCTGGTCCTCAGCTCCTTCCTCTCTAGCTGTTTCCCTCTCTCTGTCTCATGAATACTATGAGGTGAACAGGTTTGCTCCACCACACCCTTCCACCATGATGTTCCACCTCATCTTGGGCCCACAACAATGGATTCAGCCAACCATGAACTGAAACTTCTGAAAACATGAGCCAAAATAAATTTTTCTTCCTTTAAATTGTTTTTGTCGGTGTTTTAGTTACTTTTCTCTCGTTGTTGGGACAGAACACTCGACACCCAAAGTTAGGGGAAGAAAGGTTTATTAGCTCACAATCTGCAGAGGTTTCAGTCTATAGTCCGCTGGGTCCAAGGCAGGGCGGCATGGCAGACAGGCAGCAAAGTAAAGTGAGGAATTCAAGGAATGTAGGTGGGGAATGCAAGTAAGCAATGCAAACAAGCAGCTAATTAGCTTCTTCCTGTATCTTTTATCTAGGCTACCTATCTCCAGGGCAGGCTGCACTCCTACCCCCAATCTTAGTCTCACATCCTTGATCCCAGCAGAACCATGCCAAACCGATCAATGGATCAATTTAGTAATCACATACTCTAGATCCAGCTATCTCTTACCACATGAGGCTTTGGGGGGGCATCTAGACACAAACCATAACAGTCGGGTAATTGGTCAGTGATAGAACAGGTGACTACTACAGATACACTACCATTTCTTTTGAATTATTTTTAAAACCAAATGTAACAATGCCATTTGTAATATCTATAAATACCCACTGCATGGATTCTAGTCATTAAAGATAATGGAAAATCTAAATGAAATAGAAAATCTAAAAAGTATACTAAGGGATTATGTCTAATTATTTATTAAAACCCAAATAGCAATCACTTTGTTCCTTTTGCAGGGGCAGCTGGGGATCGAACTCAGGGCCCCACTTGAGCTGAACCCCCAACCCCAATTACTTTGTTCTTATCTATCTTCCTATATGAACTGTAAACTTCAAGAAAGCAGAGACTTAAACTGCCTTGTTCACATGTTCACAGCTGTGCTCCCAACGCTAAACACAGGGTCTGAGGATGCTACGAAATGTTTCAGTTAAAAAAATGCAGGTCCATGCTCAATATCATGAGTCATTAGAGAAATGCAATTGAGAACCCCACTGAGATTCCATTTTGTATCCACTAATAGGCCTACAACAAAGACAACAGCCAGTGTTGATGAGGATGTGCAGATATTGGAACCCTCATATTTTGCTGGTAGGGATGTAAAACAGCACAAGAACTTGGGAAAACAGTCTGGCAATTCCTCAAACACTGAACAAAGAGTAACCACAAGACCCTACCATTCCATTCTTAGGTATTTATCCTGGAAAAATGAAAGCATATGTCCACACAAACACCTGTACATAAAAGCACTATTTATAATAAGCAAAAAGTGTAAACTCAAATATCCATCAACTAATGAATATATAACAAAATGTGGTGTAACCACAAAATGAACTAATATTCAGTAACAAAAAGAATGAAGTACTGATTTATTTGATATGGATGAATCTTGAAAACATTATGCCAGGTAAAAGATCCACTCACAACTCAGCACCAAAAAAAAAAGATCCATTCATAAAAGGCCACATATTATATGAATCCATTCATACAAAACATGCAGAATAGGAAAATCCAAAGATACAAAAAGTAATTAGTGGTGGGCAGGGGCAGAAAGGAAGCTACTGGACATGGGATTTCTTTTGGAATGATGAAATGTTGCAGATTTAGATGGTGATAATGGTTGTGATTATATTTTTTTAAAAACCACTGAACTGCACACCTTAAAGAGGTGAATTGTATGACGTGTGAATTATACATCAGGGGGGGAAAAAAAGCCCTCAACATAAGGTCTATCAAAAACTTACTCTTTACAGACCCAATGTTTAATTTTAAAATCAGATGAGTGGAAAGTCAATTCATAAGACTTCTCGACAGTTTAGGAATCATCAAATCTCTTACTTATAAATGAGTACAAACCAAAGATGAAAAAAAAGAAGTCAGAGATGATCAGTTGGAATAAAAAGAGAATACTGTTTAGCAATAAGAGCAGAAGAACTGGAAAAACAGGATAGGAAGAAAGAGAAATTAGGAAATCAACAATTATTGATTCTACTTTCCTTTCCTAACTCTCTTTCTAATGATTGCTTTCAATTCTGGGCATGTATTTTCCAAATATAATTACACTATTTTCATTGAAGCTAGGTGAGTAATAAATGTAGTATTTGTCCAATGTATTATTATTATTATTCCAGAAATTATCAGTCACTACTTCTGTCCCCAAATTCCAACATTACATTAGGTCATCTAGCCCTACTGAGTCTCCTAAATATATCTCCCTCTAGTCTCTCCCTCTCTACTATTCCTAGTAGCTTTATAGTTTTTCTGTCTCTAATTTCACCCTTTCACATCTCTCCTTGCCTCTAAGCTATCCACCTTTCTTCCAATTGTCCATTTAGTGAACACTTAGGTTTTCTGAAAATGTCAGTCTTCTATATCCAAAAAAATTTATCACAGCTGTGTAACAGAAAAAGGTTGGAAACACGTTCATTGATAACGATTAGGCAAACTACGAAACTGAAAATTAAGCAGCTAGAGGAAGAAAACAAAAGAAAAAGAGAAACCTTTTAATATACTGATATGAAGAGATCTCACCAAGATAAAGTGCTATGTGAACAAAAGCAAAGTGCACAGCAGTATGTATGATATGCCATCAGTTGTATCAAAGGAGACTAAGAGACTACAGTCACATATTTTTGTATTATACTTGGAGAATACAGCGGTGGGAAAATATACCAAAAAACGTACACAGTTGTCTGAGAGGAAGGTGATTAGGTAAGTGAAATTTTTCTCACTACACACCCTTTTATATTATTATTTTACATTTTAGAATCACGTGAAAGAACCATTTACTAAAAATACAAAATAAGGTGTCAAGCTGATCATACTAGTTTCCTGTTTAAATTACTCAGGATTTATCATCACCTTTTAGGATATAATACCTAAACTCAGAGCATAACCTCTCAGTATCCCTCTTGTTTGGCAGTTCAACTGCACTTTCATAAGCCACATTCTCTGTAAATGATGTCATTGTTCATCTCCTCCAAACCATTCTTGCCTCACATCTCTCCCTTGCCAGAGTTAAGAGTGCCCCTTTTGGGTTCCTCTGAGACATACCTTTATCTATACTAACAACTCTCACACACACACATACACAGAGTATCTCATTTACAGTTTCATCTTCCCTAAATCCTAGGCTCCCTGGGGACCAGAAATAAATTGTTCATTTCTATATTCCCAGCACCTAGCATGCTGTATGGTCCACAGTAGACACTCAAAAAAATCTTAACTGATATAATGAATGGGATCATGAGTATACTAAGGAATTTATTATTTGAATTGCTAACTAAAAATAATTCTATTTTATTTATAACACAGTACCAAACATGGGTAAAATATCTGTGAAACCTGTGTAATAGCTCAGCTCAAGTACTGAACTAAGTTGACTCATTATTTTCACTGTTCTAGGACACAAGATTTCATAGTTCTTAGAAGTATGAATTTTAAGCAGCTCTACAGAGTAGAAAAATTGAAGACTCCAGGCAGAAGTTTCAAGAGTAGTCTTAAAATTGTTATTAAAATCTAATAAAAGGTTGCATAAACGATCTTTTTTAAAAATGCTTTCCCAAAGCAGACAAGTAAATCTTGTTACAAATTCAGTTGTTAACTCAAAGATGAGGCCCACAGAAAAGTATGCCTATTATATCTAATGAATTTGTATAATTATCTAATAATTTTTCAGCTTCCTCTCTCTCAAGATGAATACCAACAACATTAATACCATCATGACTTCCACTGTAGACTCCAAGCCTAGTTTCTTTTTCTTCTTTCTATAACCATCAAGCCATTTCCACTCTGGAAGACTTAATTAAAAATGGCTCTAGAATGCTCAAATTTCTCATTTATACTAATGAAGTTTTCTGTCCTACAAATGTAAAATGTGATTCTAATAAAAATTCTAATATCCATAGTATCAGGTGTTTCACTCTACAGGACTCGAGCCACATAAAGACCATTTTAATTAAGTCTTGAGGGAATGTCCAGAGTCCAACAGTCCACTCTTCAAGTCTCAAGAATAGTTAAAACCTTCTCTGCTACACCACAACTTCCAGAAGCCTATATGAAATCAAGAATGACTCCATTAACATGAGTACCATGTTTGGGTTGCACACTTAGGCCAAGTGTGGTGGGCATATGACTTTTCCTTTTTTTTTTTTCCACTTGTTCTTGTCATGTTGTGTGGTGGTGGCTGCTGTTGTTTGTTTTGGGGTTTTCTTTGTGGCTGTTGTTGTTTAGTCCTGGGAATTGAGGCTAGGACATGTCATACATGCTGAGCATACATTCTACCACTGAACTACCCCTATTCCTTGCAAATTTTGCCCTCTCTTCCCCCACTTCTTGTCCATTTGGAGTCCTTTAGGAAATTACTTCCTGAACTCTCTAGATACATGTGGCCCAGAGTGGACACTATTCTACCTACTATGACTCAGGCATGGCCATTATTTTGACCACAAAGATGTAACTAGGAATAAGGCCCTGACCCAACCAAAGTTCATCTTTGAACTTTTGCTGGAGCTTCCAGGAAAAGGAACTACTTCTTTTCCTAACTAGTTTATCAGTAGGAGAAGAAACATTACCTAAAACAGGGCCAACCCAGAAGAAAGAAGAGTCAAGAGACTCTTAAACCAGTAAGGTCTAGAGATGCTCCTGATACCCTGAATCTGCTTACATCTGGGGCCCTATCAATTCTTGAACTTCCCAATTATTAGAGTCCATAAATATTCTCTCCCTCACTTTTGTCTGCTTAAGCCAGGGATTTTTTCGTTTTGTTTTTGTTTTTGTTTTTTGAGATAGGGTCTCGCTATGTAGTTCATGCTGACCTTGAACTCACTATGTAGCCCAAGCTGGATTTGAACTCTTGGTGATCCTCCTGCCTCTGCCTCCTGAGTTCTGGGTTTACAGGCGTGCACCAACACATCTGTCTCAAACCAGTTTTAATTATCCTTTTTTTCTACTTGCTATTTTAAGATTTTTGTCTTGCACACAAAAATGAAGTAAGATTACGACGCAATGTATATATGCACCAACTTCCCAAGATGAACATATTTAATTTTGCACTATTAATGTACTAGTAGCAAAAAAGAAATAAGGTCATATAGCTCTTCTCCCTCTTCCTTCTTTCCAAACCTCAAACTTAACACAAAAGGCTAAAGGCTCAGCAGAAAGCCAGTGAATAATACCAGAAATATGCTCACAGGATGTGTCCACAAACTACTGCCTTATCTATCTCTACAAGACTTATTCATCTATACCATTCTCTCACTCTACTGCTCCACAGACAGACAGACGTTGATCATAGATGGATGGCATATAGTTTCTTCCGGCTCTGAGATTTATGATTCTGTTAAGCCCTGACTGTCTCCCCTGAAAAGTGGGAGTTAAATACATCTCAAGGGATTCTTGGAAGGATGAGTGCAGTAAAAGTTTATTTTACAAAGGATTCTTTTAAAACTATCTGACATTCTTTATTCCCCAGGTATTTTTTCAATATTGTATCTACCACAACAGGCAACAGATCATTCAAAGAATTATTGCAGAATACCTAAAATATGTAAGGCACTTGGGAAATACAGATATTAAAAGAGGTCGAAAAATGCTTCCAATGTACAATGATACCTACACAAAAAACACTACACTAAACAAAATAAACAAGTCACCATCAGACAACTACCAAAATGCTATGGGAACTTACAGGACAGTTAAACTACTTTTTGGAAGAAAGATTTCACGGGAGAGATGGCAATCATTAGTGCCTTTATGCCGAAGGAAACACTACCTGATCAGAAACATGTTCTGGTAGCAAATCAAGATTGATTTTATCTATGCATACAGATATACCATGTACAATCTTAGCAGCTCATGATCCTAAATATCTTTTTAAACAACTCTTCTCAAAGATTTGTGGAGATTAAAACATTTTGACACCTTGTTACAAAGTAGTAAGTGGTACAGAAAACTGTGAGAACAATTTCTCAAAGAAAATTGTATTTTTTAACCAGATGAAATTTAAGTCAAATTTTAAACTATGTATATTGTTTTCCAGACAATTTTTACTGCCAAAACTTTTCAGTGAAACCATAAATTCATTGAGAGTAAAGCCCAGTATTATTTACATCTTTATGTCCCTCTCCCTGCCAAATACTCCTTAGATGATATAAAATACACACACCCAAAAACAGTCACACTTGAAATGTGTGACACGGAAAGGTGTGAAAAATATCACTCGCAGAAATCTTTAAGTCATATACACTTCCCAAAATGCACAACGCATTCCTACAATGAACTCTGCGCCGAAGCTGTTCTCCTTCTTGGAACATCCTTCAATCTCACCTTTCATTCCCAGCTCCTGAAAATGCCTCCTCTAAAGTCTGGATCAAACGCCATCTTTTCTTTGAGGCACATCCTGACATATCCAGAAAGAATAAATCCCTTTTTCCTCTCCATGTCCTCTGTACATACTCCTCCTGTAGTATTGTCACTGTAGAAAAATGATACTAACATATGACTTTGAATGTGTGTGTGTGTGTGTGTGTGTGTTAGAGACAGATAAAGAGACAGAGGCACTAAGACTAACAGAACCTAAATGCCATGAGAACATAGATCTTTCTTCTTTCCGTATGCTCAGCACATAAAAGTTTTACATATGTGCCAAATAAACAGAAAACAGAGAGAAAAAAAACCCACAATGAGTGGCTGCCAAAATTAGATCAAAGTTATCCGCACATATACTAAAACATTTAAAACCAAGGAAAACAGAAAGATGAACAGCTGCTTCCTGTAAAATCAGTGGCCTTGACAACAATATTACTTCAAATTCAGTCATTAGATTAAGTCCTTGATGGTCTGTGGGCTGTGGTCTCATGAACTACTAACTTATTAATAGTTTGGATTACCTCCAAACATTATAGAAAGTGAATATTGGCCAAAGATCACCATACAGTACCCAGTTGGGGCACAAAACCACTCTATGGGAATAAAAAATGTGTGTCTTGCAAATGTAATTCAAAAGATGATTGCACCTCACATCCCATTCTGGAACCTACAGGAAGATGAAACATTTAGAAATGAAGAATGCTCTGTACTTGCCAGAAGGTTCTACACACAATTTTGAGACAGATCAATGAATAGGCAAATAAGCCACTTGTCCTGATGGTTACAAAGCCAATAAACAGATATTGGAGCTTTTTTCTTTAGAAAGAGGGACAGTATCAGTTATCATGCAAGTTAGAAAGGAATTAAAATCAAGTATGGCCAATACAAACTAAAAAAGTAATCAGGAGCTGGTGATTTAGCTCAGTGATTAGAGTGCTTGCCTTGTAAGCACGAGGGCCTGAGTTCGATCCCCGGCACCACAAAAAAAAAAAAGAAAAAAAAAGTAATCAGGACTTCTTATTACACAAAGGCCATGTCCTGCATTATTTTAAAAAATTTTTAAAGCCAGAAAGTTATACAAGATAGAGAAATACTAAGAAGCCCAACTATCAACCTCCTACACTCTGTACCTCAGAGACTAAATCAAGGTTTTAACCTCCACCACTCTCAGGGCCTAGTTGAGGAGTGAAATCTGGACAAGCAACCTTTACAAATGTTATGTCAAGGTAACACATGCTACCGCGGCAGCACATGGAAATACTGAAGGGGAACGAAGGGAAGGAGGTCAGGTGAGACCTGCAGAGGACATTACCTCTCCTGTCCTGAATACTGGGCAGAATTAACCTAGAGGAAGAGGAAGTGTGATTGAAAAGGATAGGGCATACTAAGTGTACAAGATGCACTAGTTTAGGAGTCTAGTTCTAGTTCCCTAAACTGTTTCCACAAATGCACCAATATGCCAAACACCTAGCAGGCACAGTACCAGTTGTTATTACTGTTATTTTGTACATATATATACCTACATATAGATATAGACATATCTAGATATATAAGTATACATATATAGTTATATCCTAGCACCTAACACAGCCAGGCACAGTGCAAGAAACAGATAATTTAAAGTACCTAATATGGACCTGAGGATTTAGCTCAGCGGTAGAGTGCTTGCCCACTAAGCATAAGGACCTGAGTTCAATCTCCAGCACCCCGCACCAGCACCTCCTCCCAAAAAAGGTTCGTTTATAATAACACAAATACAGCCGACTTAGTCCTTTCTTGTGCTGAAGTGGTAAGGATGACAAGAAAAGTACACAAATACTTGTCCTTGAAAAGCAGACTCAGCCGGGCATGGTGGCACATGCCTGTAATCTCAGCACTTGGGAGGCTGAGGCAGGAGGATAACCTCGCTTTCGAGGCCAGGCTGGGATATATAGTGAGTTCAAGGCCAGTCTGCACTATATACAGTGAGACCCTCTCAAAAAAAACAGACGAAAAAGCAAACTCTACTGGAGGAGACTACAGGTAAGTACACAGAAATGTTGGATACACTATAATTAGAGTACTGATTTCTACAGTACGAGAGGAAATGAGGATTTTACCCACACATCTAACCATTCTTAGATCCTCATCAAGAGGATAGAGTGGCACGAGGAGGAAGAGGGTAACAGGTAAAAATGCGTGAACAATCGTCAAACCAGACTCTCAAAATTAATTTTGTGGAGCCACAAGAGTAGCTCGTCTTCCGGCTGGGGAGCAAGGACTCCTAAATCACATGAATCAGCGGGAGCGTGACTCGGCGTAGTCACAGCCTTCACCGAGCTTCCGGCCAACTCTGGCCAGGCCCACTCGGATTCGTTCCGGAGCCCAACCCCCCACGCACCCTCCGCCGAGGAGGCGGGTCGCACCTTGGCGGACGACAGCGGCCGCTGTCCGGTGCCCCGGCCAGGGGCGTTGGCTTCGCGGGAGTATCGGTGAGCGGCGGCCGCGCTGCCCTGGGCCCCGGGCCGCGAGGCCGAGCCGCAGCCGCAGGAGCCCGCCAGGGACGCCGCTCCGCCACCGGCCCCGGCCTCCTCGCTCCCCGCCGGCCCGCACATCAGCAGGAGCAGCGGCAGGAAGAGGCCGCGAGCGAGCCCGGCCCCGCGCCCACCGGCCGGCCCGAGCGCGGGCGCAGCCATGTTGTTCCGCGGGCCATGTGATCCGGTGGGTCACGTGGCCCCGCCTTCTTTAAGAGGGCCGCCTGACCGTGTTTTAAAAAAGGATGGGCGGCTGAGAGAGTTGCTTTATTCTACCCCACCCCACCCCAGACCCATGTACTAGGAACTGAACTCAAGTCCTTTACAATGAGCCGCATTCCCACCTCAATTTATTTTGTGAGACAAGTCTCGCTAAGTCGTTAAATTGCTCTGGATGTGCTGGAATTTGTGACCTTCCTGCCTTAGCCTCTCAGGGTGCTGGGATTGGCCACAGCGCGCAGCGCTCTTGGCCTTTTTCCGAATCTCTTTGGAGCACTCCTACTAATGTCAAAACACAGCCAACAACAAAACTTTGTAATACTCAAGGCCCTCCGCAGACCAGGCACCCCTTTATGATTCCTTGGATTTAAAAATGATACTCATATTTATTGAGCATTTGCTAAGAGTTAAAATTTCATTTCTTAAATCTCATTTAATCCTCACAACGACCCCGAAATATTGGGAGCACAGAGCAAATGACTTGCCCAAGGTCACATGACATGTGTCTAAAACATGATTAAAACACAGGGACTCTTCACTTGAAAAGCTGAACGAAAGTTGTGGTACATTATGCTGTACTGTAGGCAATTAGTAAGTTTCCCCTAAGGGGAACTAGGAAAATGAACATGTTGAAGAATACTGCCCCAGGAGTTAGAGTTAGGGAAACCCAGACTGTGGGATACACACAACAGAGGTTCTCAGTTTTGTTTTAGCGCTGCAGTATCAGCATTACCCGGTAACCAGTCAGAAATGCAATATCCAGTCAGAATCTCTGGGAACAAGACACAGCTCTTCGGATGATTCTAATGCACATTACTTTTAGAACAACTCTTCTATGGTTTCAACAGCGAAGTACAACACCAAAACAAAAAGAAGACGAAAGAGAATTCATAGATTAAAAACAAAATAGCAATAACCTGGCCCGCTGGCCAATGCCTGTACTTTCAGCTACACCAGGGTGGGGTGGGGTGGGGGGACGGATCCCTTAAACAGAGGGACTCTAGACCAGTCTGGGCTGTGTAGTGATACCCTAGTTTAAAAAAAAAAAAAAAAAAAAAAAAAAAAAAAAAAAAACAAAATTTAAAGTATCATATCAGCACTCAAAATATGTTCAAATTTGAGAACATTTGGATTTGGGATTTTTTTTTAATGCAATTCAACCTATAATCAGGGAAATTTGAACACTGAATTAAATTACTATATGATATTTTTAAAAATTAAAGAATTGCTTTAAATGTTGTTTTTAGGTTGTTGGTACCAATAACGGTATTTGTGGCTTTTTTTTTTAAATAATTCACATATATATACATATAGCCATGAACTAGAGGCTAAAGATGATGCTGAGCATAGTGGTGCACACCTGTAATCTCAGTACTCAGGAGGCTGAGGCAGAAGGATTGCCATGAGTTCCAGACCAGCCTGGGCTACGTTGTGAGTTCAAGGTCAGCTTGAACTACATAGTGAGACCTCGTCTCAAAAAAAAAAAAAAAAAAAGGATGAAACATGACTGGCCTTGAGTTGCTAACTGTGGTAACTAGTTGCTGGGTATCTTGGTGTTTATTGTTCTATTCTCTCTCTAGTTTAACATATAGCTGGATTTTTTTAATATAAAGAAAAGCCCTTACCTCCTTGTTGCGTCTTATAGCAGTTTGCCAAGAAAGCTTTCATATATTTTCTCATTTGAGATTACAAACAGTTGGCAAGGCACCATTACTGTACCAATTTCAAAACTGATGGAGACTACAATGCCACGGCCTGGACCAGTTTTATATATTCACTGTGTACTACCTAGACTCCAGGGCCTAGGTCAAAGATTATTGTTTTAGCTTGTATCTGGATGGTCCCCAAAAGCCTCATGCAGTCCAGTCATAGGTGGGGCTTTTTTAGAGGTGGCTGGATCTAAGGTGTGTGATGCTGGGATTGATTCACGGTACAATGCTAGAATTAAGGGTGTGAGTGCTACCCACCTGGGTAAAATATAAGAGACAAAAAGAGGGCTGCTGTTATCAGTGCTTGTCACTTGTCACTTGCTAATTCTCTGTGGCCTTCTGCCTGCCATGAACTGTTTCTCCTCTGCAACGCCCTCTGCCTGCCACCCTGTTTTGGAGCCAGCCAACTATGGATTGAAATCTCTACAAACTGTGAGCTATGATAGACCTTTCCTCCTCTAACTTTGGGTGTCAGGTATTTTGTCTCAGCAGTGAGAAAAGTAACTAAGACAATCATCTTTGTTCATTGTTTTTCAGAAGGTCAGTCTTGGTACATGCCATGTTGGTTCATGGTCCTGCCACATCATTAGGCCACAAGCTAACCTTAGGCCACTGTATGAAAGACCCTGGGGCCGAAAGTTCCTCTTCTGTTCCTGAAGAAGAACAGGAGAAAAGGAGCCCAGAAAGGGCCAGATTATGTAAGATTTGGTAAACTTTAAGTGAAAGTTCCACTGCATAGTACTGAGAAGACATCCAAAACTCTTCCTACTGAACAAGGTTAATTTCCTTTTTTTTTTTTTTTTTAGTTTAACAAAGGAAAGTTTATTTGGGGAAGAAGATGGCAGAGAAAGAAGATAGGTAGTGAAAGCCCTGGAGCACTTATCTCTGGCTCTTTTTATTGGGAACTAACGTCTTTCCCATCCCCCAGGTGGGCACTTGTGGATATCTGTTGTCTGTGACTGTCTTTGATCCTAACCTAGGCCTTCTGGCCATTTGGCTTCTTCCTGTTTCTTTGTAATGAGTAAGTGAAGGGGGAGGGCTTAATAGGAAAGCAGCTTACTTAATGATTAAGAAAAGGGGATAAATATGTATCTGGTATATTACAGAACATAAATATGTGTATATAGGCACTCGCGCGCGCGCGCGCGTGTGTGTGTGTGTGGTGTGTGCACATGCGCATCTCATATATTAAATAAGAGTCTTTAGGTGCCTGTCTGTCATTGTCCCCCTGCATTCTGTCAGATAGGTATGGGGGCTATTTCTTGCTAATTGTATTGCCTGGCACCTCTCCCCAGTCTAGCTGGCCTTTCCTTCCTTTGTCTTTCTGATTACCCTAACTGTTGTAGAGTCTACTTGTGAAGGCAGAAGCTGCTTTCAGTGGTAGAGGCAGAAAATACTTTTAGTAAGTTTTCTTATTGATTCTTAATAAAGATCAGTGAGGCCCTTATCCTATCTTTCTCTACCTGTAGAGACCCCTGTCCCTACATACCCTGCTCTGAGAAAACAATCCAACTGCTCTTGGGAAATCGGGCGAAGACTGATCTGGCTTCTTCGAGCTGAACGGGGTCATAGTCGGGGAGCAGTGGATGGAAATCTTCAGCAGGGAGGTTTTGTCTAATGGGCAGTAGAAGACATCTGGCAGCTTTATAGTGGGTTTCATCTGGAAGATCACTTGGAGTTTGGCAGCCTCTAGGCAAAGAAAAAAATAAAGCTTTACCAAATGATTAAAGGCATGTATGACCAAAGCATGAGCAACAAGATGGAAAGGTAGACTAGGGAAGGAGCCAGGTTAGAAATTGTTTTTAATGAGTTGGAATAACAATTGTAACCAGCCAGCCCTTAGGATTTTTAGCAGGGGTCAGTGACTGGAGATATTCCCCCCACGTGTCTGACTTGTATCATTATTATTCATATCTCTAGCTATGTCCTCTTCTTGTTGAATGTTCAAGACCAAGTTAAGTTGAGACCCTCGTCATTCATAATAATTTACCTCTCAATATGTCAAGGTCAGTCAAGTCTCCTCAGGTGTTTTCTGGAGCCATGATCAGAGCCTCTTAGCTCTTAATTCACCCTCTGCCAAATGCGTCATCTGCCAAGATGGGTCTGCAATTTTCTTGCCAAGTTAGAGGCTCCTCTTCATGCCTGCTAGTCATTGGGCGAAAGGAAGCCCAAAGCACCCTAATGTTGACTGTGGCTTTAGTTCAATGAGACTCATGCTGGGGCCACAGAAGGAGATCACCCTGGGAGGGACCAAGACCTTCAGCTTTACAGAGCCCAGAGTTGCTGTGAAGAGGAGAACAAAGTCCCCAGCGAGTCAGTAGAAGCTGTAATAAGTATGGTCACTTCTACTTTCACCCCTTGGTGCCTGAAACCATGTATACTTCACACTTGGGGGTAGATAGAGACTCCTCTGATTGATTTATATACTGCATCTTTATGGATGGTTCATCCTTGCAGGTGATTACCTCTGCTATTGCTTGGTTATGCTTTGTCCCCCGAAGGTTCGTGTGCTGGAAGCTTGCTCATCAGTGTAGCAGAGTTGACATGGTGGAGCCTAGTGCAAGGCAATTCAGTCATGTCCCTCAGAAGGCCTGAGGATGATGCTAGTGTCTGGGAATGAGTTGGTTCTCAATGAATTAAGTGGTTACAAGCAAAGCCACACCATGCACTTGGCTCCTTCTTCATGTGGCTATTTCCCATCCCATCTCTTCTTCGTGTTTTGGTACAGATGAAGAGGCCCTCACCAGAGGCTAAACAGATGAGGCTGCCAGACATTGCACTTTCAGCCTCCAAAACTGTAAGTTAAATAAACCTTTTTTCTTTATAAAGAAGCTTGTATTGGGTATTTTGTTATAACCACAGAAAACAGCCTCAGACAGCCCCCATGCTGGCATTTCAGCTGTGTCTGACAATAAGGCCATCCCTGCCCTTTATGAGGCTTGATTCTTTTGCTTGGTACAGGATGGGATAAGACCACTGGATCCCAGGATCATGGCCTTTCCCTGTACCTCTTTCACTGTATAAAGGATTCCCTGGCCAGATGCTATTGTTTGTGGAAATATATGTCTATAGATAGCACATTTTGAAAGCTCTTGGACAGCTGTACTAACTGAGGCTGTTGGGACAAGAAAGACACATCTTGAAACTATCCACTCTTTAGTTTGTGAACATTTGGTTTTAGTTTGTGCTTATATGAATAATTTTTCTATGGATATTCATGTACAAATTTTTTTTCCAGAGCTATGTCTTACTTTCTCTTTAGTATTTACTAGGAGTAAGATTGCTGAGTTTTAGGGTAAACTCTATGTTTAACCTTTTGAGGAACTATTTG
Source organism: Hystrix cristata (assembly GCA_004026905.1). Classification (NCBI taxonomy): domain Eukaryota; kingdom Metazoa; phylum Chordata; class Mammalia; order Rodentia; family Hystricidae; genus Hystrix; species Hystrix cristata. The sequence continues at coordinate 99,100 of PVJO010001043.1, forward strand.
CCAAAACAGCTGTACCATTTTACACTCCCATCGACTGTTTGTGTGGGGTTCAGTTTCCCCACAAGATAAGTAACTTCTGCATCCCCTTTAGAGTAAAATCTCCTTCTCTTTTATCTGGCCCAGCATAACCTCAGCCAAGCTATACTAAGATCTGACCCTGGTTGTTACCTGGTAGTCACAAGAGACAGCTCCTGGTGGGAGAGGGATAGAGGGGATGGCAAACCTGTGGGTTTCCTGAGACCAAGTCCTCTTCAGTGTGCCTACAAGGGGGAACCGATGACTCTTGGTAGGGAGACCACCTCTGCCAGCACCCTATGGAGGGCCACTTTTCTCAGTGGCACACACCTAAATGTCTCTACACTACTCCTCAGGCCCCAGACTTTTCTAACCAGATCCCTGACTTCAGCATAGGAGACTTACCTTGGCCAAGCATCCAAACACTCAGATGCCCTGAGTTCTGACAATCAGATAGCAGACTGCTGCTTAGCTAAGTTGGCTGTATACAGTTGGAGATGAAGACCCCTTTACACACTACCAGAGAGGCTCTCTGGCTCTCATACTTAGTTTTTAACTGTGTGTTAACTGCCCTTCAGTTTTTCAGTATCTCACTGTAGGAGAAGTCAATGCAACTTGGTAATAAGCAGCCAGTTCCACTATCCTTGTGTGCATTGTGTCTCCTCCATACTTTCCAAATTCCTGAGTCAATATCATGGTGCAGACATTCCCTTCCCCCAGATACTGTCCCAGGTTACCATTGGTAGAAGTTTTTAGAAGTTAGGCTGCTACTTGTGCTGGGAATGATCCGTGTCCCACATACCTCAAGGTGGAGTCCTCATCCCCAGCCACACAGTGAGCAACTCAGTCCAAAAACTCCATCTTACTGCCCGCTCTCTCTGGCCACGCCCACAACCAGCCAGGTCAGTGTGGTTCCTCTCCAAAAGAAACACTAGAGGTCTATCGGTGGCAAACCTGTGAACAAAGGGGAGTCGGGAGTGGTGCCACATACCTGTACTCCCTACTGGGGAGGCTGAGGCAAGAGGATCAAAAAGTTCAAGGCTACCCTGGGCAAATTGGTGAGCTCTTATAATAAATAAAATAAAATGGCTGCAATATAGCTCAGTGGCAGAGCAATTGCCTATGATGCACAAGACTCTGAGTTTCATCCCCAGCACCACAAAAACAATGAATAGAACAGAAGAAAATTCTTGTCTCTGTGAAACAGATAGTAAGTAATTTAAAACATGAACTTAGACTAGTGGTGGTGAACTTGTGGCACAGTTTGTTACCATTGAAAGTTCTAAAAGTTTTGCCTTTAGACCATTGCTTGATGCAGAAGAATAGCTCCAAGAATTATTAGCTATTATTATCAAATCATTTAATATCTAGTATAAACATTCTAAAGTACTTTTAAAAACAGGACAGTTTCCTCTGTATTTAGACAGTAAAAGAGAGATGTCCAAATATTTAGAGGTGGGGAAATTTTGTCATGCAGTTCTTTCATCAGATTGTCTTTAGAGTCCTTGTATGGTGAAATCAGCTGATTGGAAAACTTATTAATTTAGGCATTTACTGTTTTTTAAGAAAAAAATGATATAATAGTCCTATATTAAGTAAAAATACACAGAAATCTACCCTAACACTGTCCAAGTATTTTTAGAAGGGTGCTAATATTCTGAGATACAAACATATAAGCATAAAATGGCGTCTCTCTTTTGAGATACTTATGAGAACTCCAATTTCTTCAGCCTCTGACCAAGAGAATATTCCAAGTTTTATTCCAAATAGAAACTGCCCTTGATGGTTGTATTTAGCACAAACCAATTGTCATCCTTCATTCTAAGAGAATATTAAATCATACTTTCTCTACCCTAAAACTTACACAATCTTTCCATGTCCCAAAGGGCTCATAATATAAAGGAAAATGTAAGTTGTTTGACTTCCAGGGCTATAATTTTTTTTGTTTTTAATTTATTTTTATTCATGCCTTTAATTTTACAAAATATTGGATTTTAATGTGGTATTTTCAAACAGGCATACAACATACTTTGATCATATCCATCCTCCCTCTCAGCCTCCCGTAAACCCCTTCCCTCTATTTTTATTCCATTCCTGTTGTCTCATAGTAGTCTCCTTTCTGGGAGTTTTTGTTTTTACTTTTGTTTTGAAATAGTTCTCACTATGTTGTCAGTGAGGCCTTGAACACCTGGGCTAAAGGATCCTTCCACCTCAGCCTCCTAAGTAGCTGGGCCTACAGCCACATATCAACACACCCGGCTTAGGCTTTTTAGTTGTGCTCATTTGTGCTGTAGCTAATGAGAGAAAGTTATACACAGAAAATGTTTTATTTGTATTTGTTTCCTCTTTTCTTCTCAAATGCTTTTGGTCCTTTTCTCCTTGGAAGTGGGAACACACATGCACAGACTTTTTAAAGAAAATACAAAAAAGAAATACATTTCAAAGAAACATAGGACAGGAGCTGTGGAAAAGAGAAAGATTGAATTCCAGGGGCTAAAGGTGCAGCTCAAGGATAAAGCACTTACCTAGCATGTGCAAGGGCCTAGATTCAGTCTTCGGCACTGTAAAAGAAAAAAGTCAGAAGGAGATGGAATACTGTAGAGAGCAGAATCGGATCAGTAGCTGCTTTAGAAGCTTTAGAAGCTTCAGCATCTTCAGGGCCCCAGGCAGCAGGTGCTTCAAAAACTCACTCCAGTGCTTTCCCATTTCACTCCACACCTCTTTGAGTCTGCTTTTCCCTGCATACGTATTTCTTCTTTTCCTGTTACCTTGCCTTCCTCACTTTTCCCTTTTTCTTTCTTTCTCCTGTTGTTTTCTTTTTTTTCATCTTCACAGCTTCCGCTGAGTCAAAGTCCCAGTTTCCAGCATGCTCATGAGCCTTTATGGCTTCCACAGGACCTCGTGGCCTCATCCACATTGACTCCTGCTGCCAGCGCTCGAGGTATCAGTTTCTCCACTTGGCTGTCACTGAGGGAGCCTGCTTTGCCCAGCTTCTCTTCTTCGCACCACAGCACACAGCAAGACTTGGGAAGCTAGTGATCTATCTGCACTTTGGTCAGGCAACCGTCTTCAGTACAACAGGCTGAAACTGGAAGGTCATGTGAACTTGTAACTCACATCAGATTCATTTAGAGTCCTTGTTTATTTTTTGTTTTGTTTAGTTTTTTGTTTGTTTGTTTTCGTTTTTGAGACAACATCTTGCCATGTGGTTCAGGCTGGCCTTGAACTCACTATGTAGCTCAGGCTGGCCTTGAACTTGTGGGAATCCTCCTGCCTCAGCCTCCCAAAGCTGGAATTTCAGGCATGTGCAACCACACTCAGCTCTAGAAGCCTTTTTAAAACAATAACTGCTGGGTCTATCCCCAGATTCTGCCAGTCTAGGGCCTAAGAGTTTTCATTTCTAACAAGTTCCTGGATAATGCTGATTCAAACATTTCGCAAACTGCTGCTTAATTCATAAATAAGTCATTAGCCTGCCCCTTAGCACCTGTGCTGGGTTAGGCAGTTTTCTCTTCCCAGTGCTGGGATATAGCAGACACCGTGACTGAAAACTCCAATACAACCTATAATTATCCTTCTCCAAACTTAACGTCTGTTCGTCTTCCTGATATTCCCACAGTAGGGATGGGAGAGATGGATGAAAAGAGATGAGGATGGCATAAAAATTTTTAGAGCAAGTGAAAGATGCTTTGTGTGCCTTTGAAAAGAGAAAAGGAATACCATCAGAAATCACCACTGCAGAGCTCTTTAAGGTCCTAGCTTTCACAGTGTTTGAAATCAAGTAGCAAGAGAGAAGAATGACTTCTAACTTTTTCAACAATGAGAGCTCACTTGTAAGGGTGAAGTAGATATTCCGAATACTCCTATCCTCCAAATTCTCACAGTTCCACTTGTAGTACAACATTTATTTAGAAGTCAAATGGTCACGACACTGCTGAGAAGGCTGTATATCAGCAAGGGAAATAGCACAGTAAATCACATTAGCACCTGTATGTTTTTGAAAGTTACTAGTCTGTATCACTTTTTTTGGCTTCGGCCAATGCTGAACATGTGAATGAACTCCCAATTCTTGTAGTCCCTCTTGAGTTTACTGGAAGTCTTGTGACCAAAGTCTGAAGGATCACTGAGGAAGTAACTTCTTTCTAGAAAGACTGAAACTACTATCCTTACTTGGGCCAGGCTTGCCCACAGAAGGGAATGAATCCCAGACTCACAGATCAAGCTCTGACTTTAGCATCACTCACTAAACATCTGTGAGCCTATTTTTGCCTCCTTCCTAGTAGTGCTTTGCTGAGACCAAGCATGCAAGTATAAGTAGAGAAATAAACACTAGATGATATTACTGTGGTATCGTTTTCCTTCTAAGATGCATATCCATTTCATTTTATGACTTATGCATTTCGTGAGCTGTGGATACCTATAATTTGGTAGTACATCCTTTTCCCTCAAATAATTCTTTTTAAAATAGAGGTACAGCTGGGTGTGGTGGTGCATGCCTGTAGTCCCAGCATTTGGGAGGCTGAGGCAGGAGGATTGCTGTGAGTTCAAGGCCTGCCTGGGCTACATAGTAAATTCAAGGCCAGCATGAACTACATAGTGAGACCCTGTATCAAAAAATACCCAAGTGGGGGCTGGGGAGTTAGCTCAGTGATTAGAGTGCTTGCCTTGCAAGCACAAGGGCCTGAGTTCGATCCCCGGCACCACAAAAAAAAAAAAAAATACCCAAGTAAAATAGAGGTATATATTTCAGTAAATGGTCTTGGGATAAAGTGAAAATGGCTTTCTGTATTCCTCTGATTGACAAAAAAATGAATTCATTTTCTCTTCTTCCTCCTATTTCTTGAAATTTACAAATGCATTCTCCATAAGAAAATATTCTCCTATGCTGTGAGAAGACTCTGACAGAGCAAAGGTCCCCAAAGATGTCTACATCTTATTTTCTAGAACTTGTAAACAAATCACTGTACATTACAAAAAAGGACCGCACAGATGTGATTAAGTTAGGGTTCCTGAGATGAGAAGATTAATTTAGATTATTGAGTGTAATCATTAGGGGCTTTGCAAGGGAGAGAACTTTTGGTTGTGGTCGGAGAACTATACGGCTGTGGAAGAATGGTCAGAGACATGCGACATGTTGTTTTGAAGATGAGGAAGGGAGCCAAGAGTCATGGAATGGAGGTGGACCCTAGAAGCTGGAAAAGGCAAGAAAACAAATTCTCTTCAAGAGCCCAGAAAGGAACATAGACCTGCTGACACGTCGAATGTAGTCCAGTGAAATCCGTGTTGAATTTCTTATTGGTAGAACTGTAATATAATACATTTGTATTGTTTAAACAACCAAGATAGTAATTATTTGTATGGCAGCAAGAAGAAACTGATCCAGTATGTGTTTCAGTTCCACCATTTTCACAGACTGGAGCTCACAGGTAAAAGGGCTGCCGTGGCTGGGGCGTAGTTGAACCATGACGGAACTGTCTACCACAAGAGAGACTGTCTTCCTCAACCTCTCCCCCTAACTCCTCTTCCTTTTTGCTGGGAGTGTGTGACCATGATCTTACCTGGCACAGTGGTGGTCATAACTATTTTGGACATAGGCACAGACGGTCTGAGGTCAGATAGCAGCCGTTTAGGGGAATTCAGAGAAATGACAACTGCCCAGCCCCTAGAAGTCTTGGGGGCCTCTGAAACCAGGGGGAGCTTTAGGCCTTTGGCTGAGACAGGAAGCTCTAGGCCCCAGCCTGTTCTGGCCAGGCAATGCAAATTTTGCACTTGTTTTCGAGACAATTTTATAGTTCCTTAGGGGTACATGTGTGATTCCTTTGTGCGCAGAAAGCATAGCAAGGTTCAGTTGCTCTCTAACCGCAGTGTCCGTCAGACTTACCTGGGTGGCTAAAACACAGATTGATGCTCACCTGCCACCTTTACCCTGTAATTTCTGATTCATTACACCTGAGGTACAGCTGAGACTTCGGATTTCTAACAATTGCCAGGAAATGGTGAAGCTGCTTTTCTGAGAGCCACAGTTTGGGTTTCTATTATGACGTGTTTGCCATTGTTGTTATGATTAATGAAAAGTTACTAAGTGTAAAAAAAGTAACATAACACCAGAGGCACACCCAGGCCAACCAAATGCGCCCTCACAAACTGCCCTCCTGCCAGCAGGTAGAACGCTCCCCTAATCTCTCAGCCATGGATTATCATTTCACTTTTTTATTCAGGAGGACTCCCAGAGAAAAAAGTCTGAATAAAATGCTTCACCCACAAAACAGAATGAAGAGGAAGCAGAAAGTTTCAAATATTTTGTGAAAATTTTATCTAACAATAGAAAGAGGAAATTCATTTGGGTGTGATGCAAGGGCTTTAGAAATGAATAGAAGTAAACTGGGCCAGGACTAAATTAATTTGAAAATAATTGCAGAGAAGGAAAAGGAATGATGTTATTCTCTCTCCTCTGGGAAATCTAACAAGAAAGTAAAGGTTTAGGGTTTTTTTTTCCTCTTTCCTGTTCTAGGATAATTGATGTTATCATCATCTGTTTAAAAAAAAAAGTCACCCCTGGAAGGGCTCCATTTTCTTTCTACTGTAAAGAGTTTCTTCTCTGGGTTACAGCAACAGAATAGGTTAGGTCACTGAGAAATTAGGATGTTCCTATTATTTCCACTTGAAAAATTTCCTGGTGACAGTTGTCTGTATTAATGAACAAGCCAAGTGGTATAAAACTCTACTGTGATAAATATAACTTATACAGTAAAATATAGGTAATAAATCAGGTAATGTTAAGACTTTAATCATGTCTTCTCTTTAAAAGATAATAGTAAAGAACTGGTTAAGAGAATAAGCAGGAAAGAGTTATCTCAGTAGTTTGGAAAGTCAGAGGACTGAACTTGAGCCTGAGTTCTGGAAGCTGGTTTCTCATATCACTGGAGTCTTTGTTTAGTTGCATGATCTGGATGGCTCACTGAATCTTTAAATGTCAATTTTTTATATTTTATCTGTAAAAGAAATTTCTAAAATTTTCACTATTGAGTATACTTTTATAAAAATTTCTTTCAATCACTGCTCATCATGGAAATACAAATCAAATTAACTAGAAATCTTCTCAATCTAATTAGAATGACTGTGAGCAAAAAGAAGAAATGAAAAGTTCCGGTGAGACTGTAGAAAAAAGAGGAACTTTGATACTCTGTTGGTGGGAATGTAAATTACTACAGAAAACAGTATGTGTGGGGGAGCTTCTGGGAAAATGGCATAGTGGTAAGCAACAACAACTCAGCCTCTCCAAGATTTGGAGTCTAGACCCTGGACGATAATAATTTGGGGAAGAAAAACAAAGAGGTAGGATTTGAGGAAAAATTAAACCTACAGAGAAATTGAAAAGACAGAATACAACGTGATGAAGGGAAGGGAGACTTTGCACTTTCTCTCCAGTTCCTGGCTTGTGGCACAGGGGAAAGGGAGACCAGCTCTACAGAAAGGAGGTGAAAGCTAGGAACCCCAGAGGGCTTCAGGAAGGAATATAATCAAAGAAGTACTCAGTTGTATCATGGAAAATATAATTAAACAAATACTGGAAGTAATAACCAAATGATCCAGGAGCTTTCAGAATACACTAACAAAAAGTTAGATCAGCTAAACAAAATGATACAAAAATGCATGACCAGTTTAGCAAAGAATTAGAGTCCTTGGAAGGGTCTCATTGATAAATCCAGGTGATTAAAAACTATACTGAGGAGTTTGGGTCACTTTTAGCTCAAGTGGTAGAGGGCTTGCCTAGCTAAGCTCAAGGCCCTGAGTTCAATCTCCAGTACCCACCCCAAAAATTATATTGAAAGTATGGGCAGCAAAAGCAACCAATGTGAGGGCAGAATTTCAGAACAAGACAATGATGCTTTCAAATACTAACTACTTAAGGACACCTTAAGAACAACAAAAATACCTGAAAAATAGATTCAACAACTGCTAGATGATGCAGAAAAGACTAACATAAGAGTAATTAAAATAAATGAAAAATCAGAAGACAGCACAAATGACATAAATACAGGTAAGTGAGGCATGTAGAACACTAAATAACCACAACCAAAAGAAAACCTTGTCATACCACATTACACTCAAAGTACCAGAAGTCTATAAGAGGGACAAAATCTTAAACGCTTTTAGAGAAAGGGAATGAATCACATATAAAGTTAAGCCCATTGGAGTCACAGCAGACTTCTCTACACAAAATTTAAAGGCCAGGAGAGCTTGGAGCAAAGTGTTTTGAGCCCTAAAAGAGAACAACTTCCAACTCCAACTTATGTATCCAGCAAATTTTCTTCAAAATTGACAGAGAAACAAGGTATTTTCATGACAAGTAGTGTTTCAAGAAATTCATCCCCACCAAATCAGCTTTTAAAAAATTCTCAAGGATATTTTAGATACACACAATGAAGCCAAGAATGCCAATAAGTCAAAAAGAATGAATATACCTGGTAGGATGAGCAGTCAAACATAAGGGAAAAAAAATAAGGAAATCAGCAACAAGAAAATAATGCAATGATAAGAATGAGTCAATACCTCTCATTAATAACTCCCAATGTGAATGGTCTTAATTCCCCAACCAAAAGACACAGGTTGTCAGAATGGATCAAGAAGCAAAACTCAACATTAGGCAATATACAAGAAACACATTTAATTTATAAGGAAGCTCACAGATTAAAAATCAAAGGATGCAAAACAATATTCCATGCAATGGGAACCCAGAAAAAAGGAGGAGTAGCTATCCTAATTACAGACAAAGTGAATTTCAATCCAAATCTGATTAGAAGAGACAAAGAAGGCCACTAGTTATTGGTTACAGGAACAATTCAACAGGAAGCAATTAACAGTTATAAACATATGTACACCAAATACCAGCACATCTACCTTCATAAACCAAACACTAATGGACATGAAATCAGATAAACACCAGCACAGTGGTAATGGGGGAACCTCTACACTGCTATCACAAATGGACAGATCACACAGACCAAAAAGTCAACAAAGAAATAGAGGAGTTGAACCAGACCTTTAAAGAAAAGAGTTTAATTGATATCTACAGAGTGTTCCATCCAGCAAGTGAATACATATACTTCTCAGCGGCACATGGGACTTTCTCCAAAACAGACCACATGTTAGCCCATAAAACAAGCTTAAGAAGATGCACAAGAATCAAAATTATCTCATGTATAGTATCAGACCACAGTGCAGTGAAACTAGAAACCAATAAGAAAGAAACTACAGAAACTACGCAAACACATGGAAATTAAATAATACCCTCTTGAGTAATGAGTGGGTCACAGATGAAGTTAAAGAAATTAGACACTTTCTACAATCAAATGATAAAGACTGTATGACATACCAGAACCTCTGGGGCACAATGAAAGCAAACCTAACAGGGAAGTTTATAGTGGTGAATCCCCGCATTAAAAATAAAGAAAAAAAAGTGATCTCAAGTAAATAATCTAACAGTGCACCTCAAGGTCTTAGAAAAACAAGAACGATCCAAATCCAATGCTACTACAAGGACAGAAATTATAACAATCAGAGCAAAAATTAATGAAATCGAGGGCTGGAGATTTAGCTCAGTACTTGCCTAGCAAGCTCAAGGCCCTGAGTTCGATCCCTGAAGCCAATAATAATAATAATAATAATAATAATAATAATAATAATAATAATAATAATGAAATTGAGATCTGAAAGACAATACAAAGATTCAATGAATCAAAGAGTTGATTCTTTGAAAGATTAAACAAAATAGACAAACCCTCAGCTGATTTTAGCAAAATAAGGAAAGGCCCAAATCCATATAATTAGAGGTGAAAAAAGTGAAATCACAACAGATTCTACTGAAATCCAGACCAATGGTAATTACTCTGAGAAACTGTATATTAATAAAACAGAAAATGCAGAAGAAGTGCATAGATTGCTGGATACGAATGAACTGCCAAAGCTGACCAGGAAGATACAAAAATCCTGAACAACCCAATATCAGTCAATGAAATTGAAGAAGTAATAAAAAAACCAACTAAGAAAAACCCAGGTCCTGATAGACTCACTTCCAAATTTTAGGGAAGATCTTCAGACTTTTTAATGAAATCAAAAGGGAAGCAGTATTCCCAAAGTCATTTCTGGAAGCAAGCATTACCCTGATTCCAGAACCAGAAAAAGACCCAACCAAAAAAAGAGAACGGCAGGCCAATCTCATTAATGAATATAGATGCAAAAATTCTCAATAAGATACTGGCAAACAGAATGCAGAAAATCATTGAAAAGATCATACATCATGACCAAGTAGGACTCATTCCAGGGATGCAGGGATGGTTCAACATACCCAAATCAATGAAGGCGATACACCTTATAAATAGAAGCAAGGACAAAAATCACATAACCATCTCAATAGTCACAGAAAAAGCATTTAACAAGATCCAACACCCATTCATGATAAAAACCTTGAAGAAAATAATTATGGAAAGTCTTTATATCAATTTGACAAAAGCCATCTGTTTTGGTTACTTTTCTCATTGCTGAGAAAAAACATCTCACACTCAAATTTAAAGGAGGGGAGGTTTATTTTATCCCACAGTTTTATAGAGATTTTAGTCCATAGTCAGCTGGCTGCAAGGCAGTGTGGCATGGAAAAGAGGCATTACAGAAGAGAAACAGTCCATGACAGAGCAGACAGGAAGCAGCAAACAGCAGCAGCAACCAGCCTTCCTTTTATCCTTCCTTCTGTCCCATCCAAGATATAAATCTATTGATTGGTGCCAGCAACACCCAGGGTAGGGTTTCTATTATCCACACCCAGAACTACACTAAACCAATTTAGTTACCACACACCCTTAATCCCAGTATTACACACTGTAATCCAGCATCACATACCCACGATCCAGTCACCTCCCCAAAACTCCACCTATGAATGCATGAGGCTTTGGGGCTACATCTAGATACAAGCCATGACACCATCTTTGACAAACCAATGACCAGCATCAAACGAAATGGAAAGAAGCTGAAAGCTATCCCTCTAAAATCGGGAAAAGGCAAGGATGTTTTCTATCACCACTTCTATTCAATATAGTTCTCAAAACATTAGCCGCAGCAATCAGACAAGAGAAAGAAATAAAAGCAATATGGATAGGAAAGGAAGATATTATTATTTGCAGACAACATGGTCCTCTACATAGAAGACCCAAAAAACTCCACCAAATGACCTCTGGAATTAATAACCAAATTCAGTAGCATAGATGGATTCAAAGCCAACATCTAAAAATCAATAGCATTTCTGAACACCAATAACAAACTCACTGACAGAGAAATTAGGGAAACAGTACCTTTCACAGTAGTATCAAGAAAAATGAAATACTTAGGAATTAATTTAACCAAGGATGTGCAAGACCTCTGTGATGAAAACTACAACACTCTGAAAACGGAGATTGAAGAGGACATCAGAAAATGGAAAAACATCCCCTGTTCCTGGATAGGCAATCCCCCCCCTAAAAAAAAACCACAAATAGCATTCCTCATAGAACTAGAGACAGCAATCCTAAAATTCCTATGGAACCAGAAGAAACCTAGAATAGCGAAGCAATTCTGAGCAGCAAGGGCAAGCAGAGGGGATAATAATCCTAGACTTCAAGCTATACTATAAAGCTACAGTGATTGAAAATAGGATGGTATTGGAGAAAAAACAGACTTGTGGATTAATGGAACAGAATAGAGGATGCAGAAACAACCCCAGGCACACTCAACCACCTCATCCTTGAGAAAGGGGTGCCAAATACTTTCACTAGATGAAAGATAGTCTCTTTAACAAATGGGGCTGGGAAAACTGACTATCCACAGATAGAAGACTGAACCTAGACCCACATCTCTCACCATGCACTAAACTAAAATCAAATGCCTCAGGCCAGGCGTGGTGGCCTACACCTGTAATCCCAGTACTCGGGAGCCTGAGGCAGGAGGATCACTGTGAGTTCAAGCCCATTCTGGCCTACATAGTGAGTACAAGGCCAGCCTGAACTACATAGTGAGAGATTGTCTCAAAAAACCAAAATTATTCAGTATTTAGGCAGTTCTAAGAACTGTTCATCCTCAATTTCACTCATGACATCTTCTCTAGCTTTTCTGTATTCCTATTTAATGACCTAACTTCTTATGTTCCCTTATAGTGTCTCCCGCTTTTGCATCGCCGTAATTTGGATGTGGCTCACCCAGCCCATATGACCTTGAAAATTCAGGCTTTGTAGTAATGTTTTCCCAGTTTCTCTGTTTCTCCAGTTAATCTAATGAACAGTACTTCAGCCCAGGCCATCTTTTCACACAGGCATGTGTTACACGCTGCTGAAATGGGGCCTGGGGGGGGTACCCTAAACTTTGCAAAATATAGCATAGTGGTTCGTGGATGGATCAATGTCTTTCAATAATTAATAATAGCTCATACTTATTATCTTTTTGGGGGGCATAGTACTGGGGATCAAACTCAGGGCCTTGTGCTTGCTAAGCAAGTGATCTACCACTGAGCTAAATCCCCAAACCCCATCCTTTTATTCGGAGACAGGGTTCCATTATGTAGTTCAGGCTGGCCTTGAGCTCACTATGCAACCCATGCTGGCCTTGAAATCACAGCAATCTTCCTGCCTCTGCTTCCCGAGTGCTAGGATTACAGACATGAGCCACCACGTCTGGCTAACACTTACTATCTTATTATGTACTTATTATCTTTGAAGAATAACTCATTTATGGGTTATCTCATTTAATCCATATAGCAAAGACTCAGTGAGATAAACACTACATTGGTTTCTTTCAGATAAAGAATTAAGGCTAGTTAAACAGCAGTTCCCAGGATTGAAATCCAATTTTTTTCTTATAACAGTTTCATTGAAAAATATTTCATATACAGTTCACCCAAAGTGCACAGTGGTTTCTAGAACAATCACACAGTCACAAAACCATCATCAAAATCGATTGTGGAACAATTTTATTTTTATTTATTTATTTATTTATTTTTTAATTGGATTTTTGTTTTTTGGTTTTTTGTTTTTTTTTTTTTTGTGGTGCCGGGGATCGAACTCAGGGCCTTGTGCTTGCAAGGCAAGCACTCTAATCACTGAGCTAAATCCCCAGCCCCTATTTATTTTTTTGAGACAGGGTCTCACTGTGTAGTTTAAACTGGTCTTGAGTGCATTATGTAACCCAGGATGGCCTTGAACTTTTGCAGCAATCCTCCTGCCTCAGCCTCCCAAGAGCTGGGATTACACATGTGTGCCACCATGCCTGACAATTGTGGAACAAATTTTTTACCTCAGCTAGAAATCTCATACCATTTAATTGGAACTCTTCTTTCCCTTCAGCAGGTACTCCTGTACCTACTCCCCAAATCAGCCCTAGGCAACTACTCATCTTCTTTCTCTATATATAGATTTGTGTGTTCTGGACAGAGCGTATAAGGGGATCATATAATTCTGACTGGCTCTTTCACTTAGCACAATATTTTTAAGGTTCATTTATGTTACAACATGTATTAGTAGTTCATTTTTATGGTTGAATAATATTCCATTGTGAGGTTATCCCATACATTATTAATCCATTTATCAGTTGGTGGATACTTGAATTGTTTTCATGTTCTGCCTATTATGATTAATGTTTCTATGAACCTTCACGTGCAAGCTTTTGTGTGGATATTCTTCTTTATTTATCTTGGATAGACACATAACTAAGAATGGAAAAACCCAGGCATTCTGGCTCCCCTCTCTTAGTGGGTATGGTAGGCCTTGGAAGTCTAGCCTGTCTAGGATACAAATAATTTACAAGTTAATATTGCTTGTATCTAAAATTAATAAAGTTTTTTAAAATGAATAAATTTTTCTTAATGTAAGTAGTTTAATATTAAAGAACCATGGCTACTTAGTTTGTTTAAAATACATTTGAGATCTCCATTATGACTTTATCTGACTCTCGAGACACAGCTATCCTAAGCATATAATGAGGCTAAGAAATATACTGACTATACTTGCTTGTACAATAAATATATATTAAGTATCCACTATATGCTAAGCATTGTGGTAGAAACTGGGGGACCCATGGAATCAAAGGACCTAGGATCAGAAATTTTTCTAAAGTCCATTTGTGTATTCTAAATTCTGTCCAAATATATTTATTATTCTGTGCTTTATGGATATCAATATTTGCCAAATAAATATCTCTAGGAGGGTGTTTCATCCTATGAGCAAAAAGCTTTTTATAATTCCTGAATTGGGTGCTTCTTTATGTGGAAATGGTAGAAGTCAACTTTTTCCCCTCCAAAAATAGACTTTTAAGGCAAATGCTATTTCCTCAAGATTTTTCTGCATCAAAAAAAAAAAAAAGATTTTTCTGCATCTACTGAGTTTTAAACAGGATAATGCAAAATAAGATTCATAATCGAATGGCTGCAATTAATCCAGTTTTCTTGCTGATTAAGAGTCATTCCATAAAGCACATGAAAAGTGTTTCTCTATTTCCTTTATCTTGTAATATGAACTAACATGTTACTGGTGCCACTATTGACTCAAAAAATTGTTTCAAAATAGGTTAGTGTTATAAGAAGTCTCTTTCTTCCATTTTCTTTTTAACATTGGTGCCTCTTCCCTTGTGATATGCTCTCAAAATAAGTGAAGGAGAAATAAAGGCCAATTTAATCTAAGAACCTAGTTTCTATTACTGATTTGGGGTCGGAATGTACACATTCTTCTTTTAAAAAAAAATAAAGCAAGGACAATGAATGTAATACAAAGATTTCTAATGACAACATTTTACCCTATTTCTGTAGCCAAAATCAGATGAATTTATATATTTCTTTTTTTTTTCTGAAGGCCAAATAATTGTTCAATAATGCACAAGTTAAAATTAATTAGCAAATCCTTACCAGAATTGTCAGGATGATGGTGCATACCTACAATCTCAGCACTCAGGAGACTGAGGAAGAAGTATCATGAGTTCAAGGCCAGCCAGAGCTACAGAGCAGTACCTTGTCTAAAAAAACCCAGAGCAGAACAAAACAAAAACCAAAAAACAAACAAAACAAAAATTAAACTAGAATCCTTTTTTTTGGACAAACTAAACATATTTACTTGCTACTACATGGAAAAAATTTTTCTTTTTGGAGACAGACTCTCACTATGTAGTTCAGAATGGCCTCAAACTCACCACGAAGCCCAGGCTGGCCTTGAATTCACAGTGATCCTCCTGCCTCAGCCTCCGAAGTGTTGGGATTACAGACATGTACCACTATGCCTGGCACACATGGAAATCTTTTCATTGAGTTTTCTTGCAGTGTTGTCTCCCTCATGTTCAAAGTGATATATTAGGAACCACAGAAAGAAGTAGAACTCTTAGAAACAATAATCATTTTAAGTAGTTTTTAAAAATTTCCTAGGATAAGAGCATATATGCTCGTTTAAATTTTTTTTCCTAATGAACACTGATCTTCACAGAATGGTTCACTTGCTTCAAGCACAGCCAATGTCTTCCATTTCTAACAGTATTTCAGATGTTGAGGCAGACCTAGAGTGCCTTTAAAATAGATATACTGTACTTTTCTACCTCCTCCTCCTTCTCAAGAGGTAGTATAATTATAAATGTAAATTTAGAAAGGGCTGTGTGAGCAAACGGTTGCGTAGAGAAGCTACTCAAAAACGACTTCCTTCACTTGTTATACTCAGTATAAAAGTTTCAGGGACAAAGGATCAATAAATGTGCGTCATTAATAGAGAACCACTGCAGTATGAAAGGGGAGGTGCCTGGACGGCGGTGAAGCCGGGAAGGGCAGAGGACTCAGCAGCACCTTGCTCACAGCTGTGAGGTCTGCAGAACAGTATGAGAAAGGAGGCAGCGGCCTGAAAGACAGCTGATAACTACCACCTATGATCAGAAAGTAGACAGTCTTCCTATTTGCTATCCTCTAGGCACCATATTTGAAATTCCTCTGGAAAGAAGTTAGCGATTAAGACAAAGGCAGAGGGCAAACCTACTTTGCATTCTCCTCAGTCCTTCCATTGTCCTCAGTGCCCAGCATAGCACTGAGTAGAGTAGGTAGAAACCCATTAAATATCAGTTTAATACTGATGGCACTTAATTAAGTTGGCACTTAATTAGCCAACAAAATGTCCCTGGATAGCTCCTCTGACCATCTTCCTGTTCTGTTCTACTTTCCCGGGCCGATTCCAACTACTGTAATTGATCTGTTTCATGAAGCATTGACCTCGAACTCTCCATCAGGTTTGAACTCATGACACAGGTTACCCATATCCTAGGACAGTGATGGCAAACCTGCTAGAGACTGAGTGTCCAAACGGCAACCCAAAATCCGTTTACTGTGAAGTGCCAACACTGCAGTTAAAGCTGAATATCCGATGCTCAGCCACTGGGGTGACTTGGCTTGCACGCGAACAGCGAAGGCCCTGTGTGCCTGCTGTTGCACACGTGCTAGGGGTTTGCCACCATTGTCCTAGGATGACAATTAGAGGGGAATGCTATTTAAAATCTTAGAAATAATTAACTGGGACAAAAGGAAGCAATTCATTTGAGTGTGGATACACAGATACAGCCTAGGAAATGAAAAAATCCCTAATTTCTATCTCATGGGCAGCTGAATTAGATAGAATTCAGGGCCTGATTTAGTGACTAGTCTCTTGATCATGAAGAAGCCTGAAAAAAAAATACTCAAGTTTTCACTACTCTTTCCTCATGTAAATTCTTTTTGCTTTTTTGGTTGGTTTGAAAGGACCCTAAGAAGGATATATTTTGATAAACAGAATTATTCATAATTTGGAGACTATTGATATAAATGTTGCATAGTTGTAGTAACTAGCTTGATTTGAGTTTTACCCAAAAAGCTAAGTACAGATTTTTTTCAATAAGGTATGGAAATTTAACCTTCAAAGGTTAAAAAAAAAAAAAAGTACTTCTCCAAGCATAACTGTGAAACTATCACAAGAAAGAGCATGGAAATATCTATAAATGTCATAAGACTTTAGATAGTTTTTTAAAATAAGATAGACAAGTGTAAATATATAAATATTCAATTTTTTAGATTAAATAGTTACTTGTTTTAGAGTGAATTTCAGAAAATACGAGGTTTCATTTTGTGAAATCTTTGTCTAAATAATTTCACAGGAAACTACAAGATGATGACTTTTAAATTTTATTATTCTATATGTATTTTCTCAATTCTTCTGCAAAGAAGAGCTTTACATTTTTCTTTTGACATGCAGATTTCATTTCAGTTCAAACACTGGGATAAGACAATAAAGCATTTATTTCAAGGCTTTGGGTCCAGGTTATCTACCAGAGTAATTTAGGATGAGTCTTGCAGTTGGGAGGCAGAGATAGGGGGACATGTCTGGTTGGTAATAGACTCCTGGCTCCACAAGTTTCACGAGAAAATAATGTGTAAGAAATAAATAGTTCTCTTTATTTGCTTACATGATTTTAGACAATACTGAGACTATTGCCATCAGAGATAGTGCCACTATAGCTGCCACTTCTGCTTCCTGCCACTTCTGTGTGGCATAAAGTACTACTGTAACTCCTTACTTGCTTTTTTTTTTCAGGGCTGGATCAAACTTTACACCTTGTGCATGTTAGGCAAGCACTCCATCACCAAGCTACATGCCCAACCCAATTTTTGCTTTCTTTTGGGGTTGTTATACTGCCTCCCAGGTTTTAAGTCTCTGACAGTTTGTCCAAATTCCTTCTGTTCACAAGGTTTCTCACCAACAGCCTCTTCTGCACTTCAGAGTGAGGACAACAAAAATAGGACCTCCCAACAAAAATAGGACTCTTCTCTTAGCCTCATAGGATGCCCAAAGCCTGCACTCAGAAAACACCTTACTTTTTCTAGCTCCATACCAAATTATTCTTTCTCCAACCTTTGAATACCAACTACACTTTTTCATGCCAAGCACAGTGTGTCTAGAGGTCATTTCTTCTGGCTACCCTTGTCATCCTAACAGTTAGGCAGTAAATGCTGAACACTATCCTTCATCCAGAGCTGAGCTAGATGCTATAAAAGGTACTGAGCTCTAAGACCTAGTTCCTGTCTCAAAGAGTTTATCTAGCTGGTGAGACAAAAATCACATAAAGATAGAGCTAAAAGATAATTAAGTTCTGTGGGGCACTGATGAATGAGTTTTGGGAGACTAGTACGAGAAACTCCAAGGACTGGTGGTAAAATTTGTTGAGCTGTGGCAAATGTCTTTGTATTTACAAAATTGTCAAAGAGGAGAATGATTCCTCTCCACCACAAAAGGTAAATAATGACCAAGAAAGAGTAGTTGGAGGACTGGTTATACTGTAGCCTTTTCTTTTTACTGATATTTCTCATGGTATATGGCAGCCTATCATGCCAGGTAATAAATCAGCACCAAAACCCAGATTGAAATCTATGACTTGGGTCTTGCCATTTAAGAGTGATTTGGCTGCCTGTAATCCTAGCTACTTTGGAGAGTGAAGTAGAAGGGTCACGAGTTCTGGACTAGCCTATGCAACTTAGTGAGACTGTGTCTCAAAATAAAATAAATAAGGGCTGGGGATTTAGCTCAGTGCTTAGAGTGTTTGCCTCGCAAGCATGAGGCCCTGAGTTCGATTCCCAGTACCAAAAAAATAAAATAAAATAAAAAAAATAAATAAAATAAATAAATAAATAAAAAGTGCAGCTCAGTGGTAGACTACTTGCTTAACATGCATGAGACCCTGGGTTCAAGACGCAGTATGGGAAAAAAAAAAAAAAGAGTGACTTAAGAGATGCTACTAACCAAAGCACTCAAGGCTCATTTTTGACATTTATAGGCAACTGAAATTTTGTGCCTGGGAGAATATTGGGAATAGAGCTTACAGATAACCTAAGATTTGGTTTGGAGCTGAGTACTGCATCAGGACACATCAACATTTTCTCTATCCTTGTTGATAATGTTCTCTTATTTTGCTCTAACTCAGGTGAGCCTTGAAAACCCTTTCATGTCCTAAAACTCACCGACTCATTAGATTGGCAAAGCAAGGATTAGTGGCATTACTCTATCAACACACACACACACACACACACACACATACACACACACACAGGCCCCCTAGATATTGAGGGTGGAGCTGGATGTCAAACCCACTTTTTCTGAGCTCTGCTTTCTCCAGTACATTTTGCTTTTTTAATCAGGACAGCACTTGAGGGTGGGCTTCTAGGCAGATAAATTCAGTTGCAGATTTCAGCTGTGTACTGCTGACGACACCTGTTTCTATTTGCAGGGCTTCCCTAGAGGTAGGCTGGTGTGCTAGTTTTGGACCTTCTTCAGACTTCTGCTCAATCTGTAGTGCTGTGCTGTCTCTGTAAAGTTCTCTGACTTCCCTGCATGGGCATTTGAAGGACAAAGTTGTAAGTGACAGTTTTCATGGCTGCTAATCATCTTGAATTGTAATCTTGAGAATCAGGCTGTTGGTTTTCTAAATCAGAGCAGTCCAGTGGAATACATTATAAGCTGCACATGTAATTTTTAATTTCCTAGTAGCCACATAGAAGAGTAAAAATGAGAAAAATTAATTTTAATAGCCTATTTTACTTAGTACAATATACCAAAACATTATAATTTCAACATGTAATGAACAAATTATCATTACTGCAGTGCTGGGGATCCAACCTGGAGCCTTGTGCATATTAGGCAAGCACTCTACCACTGAGCTACCACCTCAGCTTAATATGCAAATTATTCACGAGAGATTTTCTTTTTTTTGTACTGAAGCTTTGAAATTCAATGTGTATTTTACACTTATTTTACATCTCAGTTAAACTAGCCACATTTTAAGTGCCTAAATGGTCAGTAGCTACACAGCTGGGAATGCAGGTGTAGAAAATTCTTCCAGGGAAAAAACAAGGTAAAGAAAGAGCAACTTCCTTCCTACTACTGATAATGGGGAATGAGCGTGTAAGTGATCCTTTTATTTTGACCTTCATCATCATCATTCATCAATTGTACAACGTCATAGGAACCTCTTTACCTCACAGCAAAATTAGCAAAATTACTTTCTGGTGACAAAGCAGCTTCCAGAACTTGCAAAATGTTGAACAGAACCATCTGCCACACAGGCAGAGAGGACACAGGTTATGACATGAGCTATTGCTCTATGCCTGACACACCTTTCCCTAAAATATTTCAACTTTTTTTTTTTTTTGCACAGGTACTAAATGTGCAGACAGAACTAAGTCAAGCTGGATTAGGAAATACAAACATAAATAAGACAGTCCCTGCCTTCATTGAAACTTGTGGTGTGGGAGGGAAGATAGTAGATAAAGCACATCTGGGACAAGTGTCCACTGCATGGTGAAAATAAAAATTGCCCAGTTCTGGCTCTCAGGTGTGACCAAGTATTCTTTAGAAAACCCACATTAAAATTCCATTGTGCTTTTGAGTTAAAAGCACATGCAATAATTACTCCTCGCTATTTACCAGTTAAATTATCATAGACTGTTGAATTTGCTTGAAAGATAGAGTTAGAAACTGTTTGAATATTAGAGGATGTTTTCATATAGGAAAAAGAGAAGAGGCAGATGGATTCCTGTGTTGTAGGAAGATGGGGAATTTTCTTTGTGATGGGGAGGGGTAGCTTGAAGCATTAGGCCCCAGACTCCGGTTCCCAGTGATTAGGAGATAGTGCTGAGAGAGGAGGGGCGAGTGTGACTATGATGAACCCAAACTTTGTTAACTTCAGAGCTTTGTCCATTCCTGGACTGGTTTAAATCCTTAATATAAGTAGTTAAATACAACACATATGTTTATGTTGGTGAGGCAATAGAAGGCAATGACTGGGGGAAGTAACCTGTGTGCCTCTATAGTCTCATAGGTAAAAAATACGGTTCACTAATAGGATTTGATGTAATGATATATCTATATCTATCTATTTATACCTTAGAACAATGCCTGCCCTATGGCACATGCCCAAAAAATATCAGAAATCATTGTTAGTTTGGACATTATGTCAGTAATTATTACGTTTGATTCCTCCCTAATTTGTTCCTAAGTTGCACAAGACTCTTCAAGCAAGACTCTTGTATCAAACAGTCAAGATTGAGTCTTGCTTGAAGAGTCTTGTGTAACTTAGGCAAATTCTATTGAGTATCTCACCCTCTAAGATGGGAAAACAGGGACAAAGAGATGAAAATGACTTGCCCAGTGGTTCAGAGACTACTCCTAAAATGGGGAGGGAGGCTGATGAGGTGGGGATGGATATTCCCAAAGACAAGGGCTTAGTTCACCTACAGGGTGGAATTGGAATCTAGGCTGCAACCACTTAACTGTGTCATCTTGGGAAGTTACCGGATATCTCTCAACCTTCTGCAGTGCAAGTGCCAAAGACAGGTTATAAAAAGAGTTTGTAAAACTCAATAGCATCATACATAAAAAGTGCATGTGGTCTGGGCTCAATAAAGTTAGTTTATTATTATTACTATTGTTGGGAGATCTTACACGGTGGCTGGCAGTGGTGGGCTGGGTTGCTGTTTTTTTGCCTCACCACTTCCCAGAGCCTGGTACAGTGCCTGGCACCCAGGAAATGTTTGTGGAATGAATACATCTCGTCTTAGGTAGGAAGGGCAGCCGGCTGACTTTGTCTCCCATCTAAGAAGGCTTTCTCCTTTCCAAAAGTCAAAGTCCAAGGCACCTTGCAGCCGAGGAACCCAGACACTACTTGGCAGTGGTTTGAAATCCACTTCACCACCGGTTCCCCTGTCGGAGATGCTGGGGCGGGTGTGTCTCTCCTGGAGCGCACACATCTCTGAATGAGCGGCTTTCTTAGAACCTTTTATTTTTCTGGCTTGCAGTTTATTTACTTAAACATTTACAGCTTCCAGAAGCAGAGGGGCTGTAGAAACAGGGTCAAGACCGAGGTCACAGTTTGCATTTACTTTCTGTCTCCCGATGGCAGCGTCGGCAAGTCACAAGGCTTCTTTATCCGTGCATGAGACAGGCGTGCGTTTCTTCACCTCCCACCCGGCGCCGAAAAGTCCCACGCAGTCCGGATTCACCAAAGCGCACACGCGACTTGCCCGGGTTCCCGCTCGCGTGGACCGCCGCTCGCAGATTTAAATTTTTTCGTGCAAACACTAGCAAGGTAGAGCGGATTAAATAAAACCTCGCGCCTTTAATCCTTTACCGCAAACACCGGCGTTTTTTGTGCCCCGGATTTCTGACATTCTTGGCTCGGGTACCCAAGTTGCTGGGGTGGGTAACAACTCGTAAAAACTTCTCAAAGCAGAAACCCGAGCTCCCCCTGGCTCCCAGTGACAGCTAGAGTCCAGGGAAGGGGGGCAGCCGAAGAAGAAGAGTCCCCAGGGACTGGGCGCGCCCCGCGAGGGTAGCTTTGGGTCACTCGCTCCAAGCCCTGCGGACAGCAGCCGCTAACATCACCCACAGACGCGCGGCTCGCAGGCGCCCCTCCCCCGTCCCCATGCGGGTCTATTTAGAGCCCAGCGAGGGAGCCCATGGGGTTCTGGGACTTGTAGTCCCTCCCAGCGGCCCCAGGCGCCGGCACGGCCCGGAACTCGGACTACATTGCCCAGGGAGCTTCCTGGCCTATATAAGCTGCCGGGAGCCGCTTCAAAGTGCAGTAACCACGTGGATGTTCTGCTGAAGCATTTCCTCAAGCTTGCTGGGGTGGGAGGAGAGGAGGAGGAGGTGGTGGTGGTGGAGAAGGAGGAGGCAGGGGGCGGAGAGAGAGAGCGCACGCCGAGAGGAGGTGTGGGTGTTCCGCTTCCATCCTAACGGACCGAGCTCACTCTTCGCGGACATGGGATTAACCAGCGGTTGCTGACCCCTCTCCTCGTCCTGCTCCCCTCAGTCGGCGTGGCTCCCTGGGAACCAAGGTAGAGGCTGGGACTGGGCAGAGGGCGCGGGGAGTTCTGGCCCCCCGGCAGCAGAAGTTTTTGCCCTGCTCTCTGGGAGTTCTTGGTGAATTTGCATGCACTTAGAATGTGTGTGTGTGTGGGTTCTTTTACCGAACGAATTTTTTGGGGGTGGTCTCATCTCAGCTTAAAAATACCCAGATGTCTTCGATTTTAGTGCTTGGCTTTGGGGGCTCCCCATTCTGAACTGGAATAGCATTCCCCCCAAGTTGGAAACTGTTGGAGGAGCTGCAGGAAATAGTTTTTTATTTTTCGAGAGGGTGTTATATATTGAGTCTGATCAAGGAAACAGTTTTTCTAAAAATGTAGCCCTCTCTCGCGCTGCAGTGGTTGGGAGAATAATGCATGCGTGGGGGCCCCGGGGAGAGGGTTTTAAAAAACGGAAGAAAACCGGGGGAGCGGTGAGAGAATTGTGGACTAAGCTCGTGCCCAGTGAGGATGCATGTTTCGTATACTTGGCCTCCGCTTGGGGAAACAAGTGCTTTGAGATCTGCCAAACACTTTCCTTAGTTCCAGCCTTCTGCACGTCCGAAGTTTGTGCTTGCCTGGTCTCACTTGTCAGCGTCCTGGCAATCACCGCAGTTACCTGTAATCTTGACACAAGTGATCGCATCGACTTGTCAGCCGGTTAGAGGTGGTGATGTCTGTCTAGGGAAGGAAGCTAAAGAGGGTAGAAACGAATTTGGAGCATTTCTGTCGGAGGCGTTTCTGTGGTCTCATACTCGGGCATCTTTCTTTCCGAATATTCAGGAGCTGACAGCAGAGGAGCAGGATTCGAATTCCTGGCTGGGCGTACTCTGGCAACTGAGTGCCTGACCCGGGTCAGGTGAGTGTGGAAGTCTGAGTGCTGTTGTCAATAATTAGTTTTGATCCTAATCCTAGTTTAAGCCCTCTTTAAGAAGCCATGGAAATGGGGAGTAGGAAAGAAAATTATGTGGTTCAGTTTTCAAAATTTATCACTGCCTTTGGTAACGGCTTTAGGGAGCAGAGATCCCTAAAGCAGACAGCCTTTCCTTGAACTTTTGATGATGGCTCAGAATTGAAGCAGCCTGAAAGTTTATGAGAGGGAGGGGGGAAAAGCCATCAAATGGAGCTATAAAGGAGCAGCTCTTTGCTAGGCTGGGAAGAATGATTATAATTTAAATTCTAAAGTATGCAGGATAAGTAAGCAAAAATTAAATGCCTCTCTCTTTCAAAATAGCTACTTGGGGAGCGTGTCCTTAATCAGAGTAGGTTGGATTGCAAGAAATGAAAGTGGCTGCTGGCAACTTGAAAGAATGAGAACTTTAGAAAGGGAAGTTAGTTGAAGACTACGGTAGTAGCATCCAGGCCTTTACTGAAGCCATCTGAATGTTAGAGAACCAGATGTGTCTGTATTGTTTTGGTGCCCGTCCTGGGATGAGAGCTGAGGGCAGCATTTATCTGTAAACACAACAGCTCCTATTTTTTCCCCAAAATGGTCAGACCGCACTTCAAGAGAGGGAGGTCTCAACGGGTGCTTGTACATCTCCATTGCTGTAGATTTGGCCACCAAAACTTTTTTCTTCTGAAATGTTCAGGGTAAACAGCAGTGCAGCGGGGGTAGGGTAGCGGTGGGCAGCTGGGTTTTAGTAACTTCTTTAACATTCTAAATATTTAGCTGTTACCTGGACTACAATCTTTAGGCTTTTCTAATTAGAAAATAAAAGCCAGACACTTCATTATAGCAGTATAGGACTTTTGTTTCCTGTTGATAAGATCCTCAGGAGCACTGGTGGAGTGAAAGCACTTGGGTGTGCAAGGTCTGGTTCTTTCTTGGAGTTCCTTTATTGACTTTTAATGGCTATGTGGGCCCTCTTAGGAACAGAGACCGGGTCCTGTTTCTCCCTTCAGAAAAGGTTGCAGACAAGAAGAAACTGGTCTGTAGACTGTTATCTAGATGGTTGCTGAAAATAGTAACATTGACACATTAAATCCTTGTAAGCCAGGTGCAGAGCTGTGGATCATAGAAACCCTTTGAGCCAGATACAGGTGGAGAAACTGAGGTGCAGGGAGTGAAATTACTTGGAAGCAAGGTATAGCCCCAGGCAGTGGAGCTGCTCTGCATCTCCCGAAAGCATTCAAGTTTGATGGAGTGGAGTGGTGAGAGGGAAGCTAGAAGAAACAGAAAACTGACTTCTGTAAATGAAGTATCTCTTTAATATGTCCCATCATTGATGAAATAAGTATACTTTGATGTAAGAAGAGTGTGATGTGTGTGGAAAACCTGAATCAGGAGTGTAAAAACAAAAGCACAAGGGACATTGTCTATGTTCATCGTTAGGCCCATCTTACATCCAAAGTAAATCTTGATCATAGGGCATCTCAGCTGATTAGAAGGCCAAGCATTTCTCTATTTGAATAATTGGGGAATTTAAAAAGCTGTGAGTCTTATTTGTGAAATGTTGGTGGCTTCTCATATACCTTCCAGTTTGCCTTATGAACAGTTTTTTTGTTTTTTTCTGTTTTTTTGGGTGCTGGGGATCTTATGAACAGTTTTGCAGAGCATTCTTCTTTCTTTCAAGTGTATTTATGTGAGCACGTGAGTGTGTGCGTTGAAAGTACAATCTGCTCTTTGACTAATTCAAATCAGAACAGGAAATCCTATCAAGATTTTCTTCTTATGAGGCAGGGAATGTTCTTCATGTTCCAAATGAATTTCTTTGGCCTTCACATTGAGACCAAGAAAGTCTTCTGGGTTCCACAACGATACTCTCCATTCAAACAAAGTGGTTGGTTCTTGACGGGAATGGGGATCTTTTCTTGAAGAATGAAAGATGGAATGCTTGCTTGAAAGAGAAGAAATAGGTAACTCCACAAGAAAGATGTGTTGATGGTTTCCGTGAGGTATTTTCAGCTGAGGAAGACCAAAAAGAGAGACACTGACTCTGATTCTAATCCAGTGGTGTACTACCAACAGGTTTCCTGAGGGAAAGGAAAACTTATGTGGCTTTTTAGCTAATAATGATCTCATGGAAATTGGCTGATTTTTTTTTTTTTGACAAGCAGCTCTTTAAAAAAAGAAACTAAATCGAACAACAAACACCAAATATGAACAATAAAAAAAGCAACTAAAATAAAAGTAGGCCTGGAGATAGGTTTCTGGGTCAAGCTGTCCTTGGATACATCTAATTAAGGAGTCTGCACAAGGCCAGTGTCCCATCTTGTTTGCTGTTGATCTAAAAGTGCATGCAATTTAGTTCACTTTTGCTGTTTTAAGTTTTCGTGTGGCTCTTTTAATGAATGTGATGAGGCTTGAAGTTAGTGACACAGATGACATCCCTTTTATGATTTCTTCTATTTGTCTTGGCATCTATGGTTCTGACATGACTGCTGATGAGGATAAGCTGTCTAAACTTTTGTTTGTTTGTTTGTTTTGTTTTTTGAGGCAAGGTCTCACCACACCCAGCCTGAATAAATTTGAAATAATCATCTGTTAAATTCTGAGATTCCCTAAACTAGACATAGTTTAAGGCACTTCGTGTGATAAATCCATTTAACAGGTACTGATTCCTGTTGAAGTTATGAGTCAAGTGTTTTACTGGTAATTCAGCAAATTTCTTGAGCACCTGTTATGTGCCAAGTGTGTCCTGGCTGCTTGGAATGTAGCAATAAGCAAACAGTCCTGAGGGGCTTAAATCCTAGAAGCCAATATAAGTAAGTATTGTAGTATGACCGGTAGTGTTGTGGAGAAAAATAAGGGAGGATAAGGGGGGAGCAAAAATAGTAAGTCTTGATAAAGATGTAGAAAAATTGAAACCCTTATGCGTTGTTGATGGGAATGCAAAATGGCATAGCTGCTGTGGAAAACAAGCATGGTGATTCTCAAAAAATTTAACATAAAATTTCCATAGGATCTGACCCTTCCATTTGTAGGCATATCCCTAAAAGAATTGAAAGCAGGGACTCGAGCAGTTATTTGGACACCCATGTTGATAGCAGCCTTATTCATAAGAGTCAAAAAGTAGAAACAATTCAAGTGTCTACTGATGAGTAAATGGATAAATAACATGTGGTGTCTACATGCAGTGAACTACTCAGCCTTAAAGAGGAAATTCTGCCACATACTACAACTTAGATGAATCTTTGAAATATTATGCTAAGTGAAACATGTCAGACAGAAAGGAACACAAAATGTATGATTCTGCTTATATGAGGTACCTAGAGTAGTCAAATTCATTGGACCAGAATGTAAGTGGGAACTGCTAGGGTAAACAAGGGGAGGAGTTTAATGAGTACAGAGTATCTGGAAAAATGAAAAAGTTTTGGAAATGGATGATGGTGATAATTATACAATAATATAAATGTACTACAGAATTTTAATACTTAGAAGTGGTGATGAATTTTATGTATGTATAACTTCAATTAAAAAATGAACAACAACAAAATGGTAAGAAAATTAAGAGTGTACTCGGGTAAGAATTCATATACAAACCTGAAACTTTGGAGTTTCTTATTACATAAGACAGGCATATTCATTGTAGTAATACATTAGGAAGTTAAGACAAGCAACACAATAAAAACAGTTCCAACCATCTAAGATTAGGGTTCCAGGATTTTCTCTCTGCATAGACATAGGGAAAAATCATGTGTGTATTTAAATTCCATATTTCAAGGAGCTCATGTAGTCCTTCCCATTTAGTAATTTAACCTTTTGTACATGGAACATCTTGAATATCTTATTAATAAACAGTCATCTAGGGGTTGAGGATTTAACTCAAGTGGTAGAGTGCTAGCCTACCAAGCACAAGACCCTGAGTTTGATCCCCAACATCCCCCCAAATATAAGCAGGCATCTGTGTCTCCATTTCTCTGAAGGTGTGTGTCTGTGTGATAGAATTTTATTTGAGTGATAACTTATATGGAATCTCTATAAAGTAAAAGAAAGTATGAAGTTCACGTTTCATTACCATCAGAGTCCAGATTTTTTCCTTCTATTTATTCTGTTCTTTTAAGAAAATTAAATGGAAGATAAAACACTATTCACCTGTTAGCTATCTTATTACAGAGGGAAAGCTTAGTAATCATCTCAGTTAAGTATAACATTTCTCATTTGTTCAGAGTAGCCTAATCCTATGAGGTAGGTAGGGCTGGGTGCTCTTTTCTGTTTGCTTGTACTTAAAAGGAAAAGTTTGTTGTAGAAGATTTAAAAAACATGCAAGAATAGCGTTCATTCTTAGTATAAAGAACGCTCTTTCCTCCTTACATATTGTCTACTCATTGAGTAGCTATGGACTCAGGACCAATCATGTTCTGTCCATATTCTCATACTCCCTTTTGGTCTTGTATTACTTTGAAGCACATCCCAGATATAACAGTTTGTCTATATTTCAGTATGTATCTTTAGGATTTGGATTCTTTATATAGATAAATGTTTATCTGTATATATTTTTGATGGTATTGGGGATTGAATCAAGGATCTTCACACTAAGCCACATCCCTAGCCATTTTTAATTTTTTTTTTTTTTTTTGTGCTGGGGAGCTCAGGACCTTCTACTTACTAGGCAAGCACTCTTGCCACTGAGCTAAATCCTCAGCCCCCATTTTAAAATTTTGAGATAGAGTCTTGCTAGGTAGATAAATTGCTCAGGCTGGGCTCAAGCTTGGAATCCTGCCTCAGCTTTGCAGAGTGCTGTGATTAGAGGGGTGCACCACCACGACTGGTATATAAAGAAATATTTAAAACAACATCACCTGTTGTTCTGAGGCGGTCTCCCATTCAAGTAGAAATCAGGCCCTACCCCACTTACCTTCTGAGATCAGATGAGATCTCACAACAAAACAGTTTTATTGTGTTCATACTTCTTTGAGATATATGCATATATATATACATTTAATGCAGATAATAAAAATAATTTTACACGCATGAGTTTGAATTAGTATCTAAATTAAGTAGGTACATTACAAATGGTTGGTGTCTTATTTCCATTCATTTTGTTGTTGTGGTGGAAGAAACTTGGTGATTTAGTTCCCTCCAAGTTTGGGTTTTGCTGACTTCATCAGTGCTGTTTAACATGTTTCTCTGTCCCTTGTGTTTATTATAATTTGCTAGTTAGAGGGTTCATCAGAGTCAGGTTCTGTGTGTGCATGTGTGTGTGTGTGGTACTGGGGATGGAACCAGGGGTGCTCCATCACTAAGCTATATCCTCAGCCCTTTTTTATTTTTTATGTTGGGATACTGTCATGCTAAGTTACCAGGTGGGACTCAAACTTGTGATCCTCCTGCTTCAGCCTCCCTAATTGCTGGGATTATAAGCATATGACACCATGCCTGGTTTATTTTTGTGTTTTTGACCAAGTCCATTTTGTGAACTTGGGGTTGGGGATTTAGCTTAGTGGTAGAACACTTGCCTAGCCAGCACAAGGCCCTGGGTTCTACCCACCCCCCCAAATCATTCCACTTTGTGAACTGACTGAGGGGAATGTATGAGTAGCTGGATAGTTCCTCTTAGGACATTAGTGATCACTGATGCTCATTGCTTCAGCCTATTCGTTCTGTTTTTCAGCTGGAATGCTCATACCAAAAGAAATTTCCTTCACTTGGCTTTTTGGTTACCCTGGCATATAGTTTATATGGGAAAGATAGGATCAATGCTTTAATCGCTCTGTGTATTTTCCCAGTTTTTTTATTTTTTTAAGCTTATGTTTGTTTGTTTATTAAGGCAAGATTTTTTTTTTCTGGCTTGCCACCAGCTCTTTCAAGCAATCCTTCTGTCTTAGCCTCCTGACCAGTTTTTAAAATAAGGAGTTCTTCCTACCATGCATCATGGCTGTGGTTGCCAGCTGAGGGACATTTCCCAATATATGGAGACATTTTTGATTGTCACAGAAAATCTGGGGAAAGTGCTACTGTCATTCAATGGTTAGAGGCCAGAGAAGCTGCTAAATAGCCTACAGTGTATTGAGTAGCCTTTCCCAATGAAGAATTATCTGTTCCAAAATATTGCTAGTGCCATTATTAAGAAATCCTTTGCCATACAAGTATGTTTGTTTGTTAGTATCATTATAAACTCGCAGATTTAAGCATATTGTCTATGCTTCACGTTTTGTAGTTATCCTTATTGATATTTACATTATCCATCTTTAGTCAGTGAAAGAGAAGTTATTCAAATTGCTTCTTGAGACAGCACTCCTAGTGTTCAATACTTTTCTTGCTTCCTGTATGACGGGATGTTCTGGGCTCATCTTTTGTGTCTTAGATCTAGAATCAACCTTCACATCAAGCAGACCTTGTTTGTTTTGTTTTGTTTTTTGTAGTACTGGGGATTGGACCCAGAACCTTCCCACTGAGTTACCTCTCCAACCCTTTTTACTTTTTAAAAATTTTTTAAAATTTTGGGACAGTGTCTGTGTGTTGCTAAGTTATATGTTCTGGCCTCCATCCTCCTGCCTCAGTCTCCCCAAATTCTGGGATTAGAGGAGTGTGCCACCACACCTAAAGGGAGCTTTTGTTCTTTCAAGAGGGAAGTGATATGTAGAGGTCTTTGCTTGGTGAGAAAATAGATTAAAATAAAGAAAATGTAAAATTTGAACATTTTTGATGAAAGAACTTGCACAATACATTTAATACATCCTTGCCTATTTAGAAAGAATTCTAAACATAATCTGAACTTAAAAAATACAAAACTGGTCTGAGATTTAGCCTTAGTGTAATGCAGGGCTAAGACACAGTCCATATTCCCCAAAGAAGCCGGCACGTTGCTCATGTTTTGTAGCCATGTTTTTCCAACTGTGTGACTCTCTGCTAAAAGATGGGAATATCAATTTTGTGGGCCTTCATCAACTTTTTAAAATGAAGTGGATAGGAAACATTAAAGTGTATTGCATTGGTACAGTTCGAGGGTTGAAGTGCTTTGGACATGAAGTGTTTTGGATTTTGGATTTGGGGATATTTGAATATATATAAAATGAGATATCTTGGGGATAAGACCTTAGTCCAAACAAAAAATTTGTTTCACAGAGACTTTATACACATACCCTAAAGGTAATTTTAGACAGTATTTTTAGTAATTTTGTACATGAAAAAAGATGTTTCATGGCGTGGAATTTTCCAGTTGTGGCTTGTGTCAGCACTTAGAAAGTTTTGGATTTTGGAGCATTTTGGGTTTTGCTTTATGGTTGTTCAACATGTGCTTGAAAAGAACTAGGCTAGGGGTATAGTTTAGTATAGTTTAGTAGTAGAATATGCGCTCCCCCACCCCGGGTATACATTGCAACAAAATGCTTGCTCCCCTCATCCCCTCAGTGAACACTGGTTGTAAGTTCATTATGTTTTTGGTGTGAATTGCAGTCAAAAGTTGGAGAAACACTGTTCTACATCTTTGCTACCCTAGGTGTGGTCTCCAGACCAACATTACTGGTTTCTTTGGGAACTCCTTAGCAATTCCAACTCCCAGGCCCTATGCTAGACCCACAGAATCAGACTTAACAGTTCTGCAAGATCCTCAGGTGATATGGTGACATGTGCACACTTGAATGTGTGAGAGGGTCTGTCTTGGAGGATGCTTGCCCTTGTGATTTTTCAGCAGTGGTCTTTTTATAGTTCCTTTGTTTTTTATAGCTAGCTCTCACCTGTTGAAGCTGACCTTTGTACTTCCTCCGGCAGCCTTCTCATTTTCAATTAAGTGGAAAGGGTAGGCTACATTACTAACCCAAGGTAAGTGTAAGCAGCTCTGGCAGGATTCAGACAGAAACAGGAACTTCATGCTTACATTTGGGGCTGCTTTTATTGGGTGTTAGGTAGAAGTAGAAGGAGACCAAAAGCTATTTGTAGAATTGTGAAATATCTTTTTAAAAAGCTGCATTTTGATCTGTTGTGGTCAGATGTTTTGAGGAATTGATTTGTATAATATGTTAGGATCTGTATTCTCAGCAGAACTTGTGAACTGCTTGGTATAATGTTACCCATCAGGAAAACCTGAACACATGAGAACCATCACTAGCCTCCATATCCCTCAGTGCTCATTTGTATTTCACAAGGAGCTTTATCTGGGAAATGATTTTGTTTTACTAAAACAGCTTAAAAACATCTCAGACACATATTTCCGAACAGAAAAAGCTGATACAACACCCAGATTTAGGGACGTTCATTTGCTTGCTACATGACAGTGTGTGCAAGCGTGCACTTACATTATCATGTTCTGCCTGCCTTGTACTTCCCCACCCTTTCTACAGCCCCCTTGCCAAGTCCTTCCATTCCACAGGATCCAGTCCAAATGCTTCCTTCTCTGAGAAGCTTTTCCTGATACTTGAAAATCTTTGTCATTTGAAACTACAATGCATTTGAAATCTTACTTTTCTTATGCATCTTTTTGATTTTTTTTTAACCTACAAGAGTACCTAGCATGTAGGAAGTGCTCACAGAATATTCAATGAAGTAATTTGTAAACCTGTTTTCATTTCCTTTTGAAGATTGTAGACTACTCTCAGAAGAATCTATTGTTTTGGGGGGGTACTGGAGATTAAACCCAGGGCCTCCCACTGAGCTGTATCTCCAGCTCTTTTTATTTTCCTATTTTGAGACAGTCTTGCTAAATTGCTGGGCTTGAACCTGAGATCTTCGTGCCTCAGCCTCTCAGTTCTGGAATTACAGGTGTGTGCCACCATGCCCCGCAGAATCTAATTTTTGTACTTCTGTGTTGCTTAAATATTTTTTGAATTGGCGTATTGCTTTGAAAAAGCCCTTTTGTGTGGGATAGGGATGTGAGGACCATTTGGAAATGAATTCAGCTCTCTTTGATGGCTTTTGAGATATGCTCAGTATGGCTCTCTAAATGACATGAGACTTGGCAAATTGTTAGTGTATGTAAAAGGCGGTAGAGGTAAGAATTAGGTAGTGAAACAAAACTGCTATCAGGTGGAACTGGTTTTGCCCTGCTGAGCCACAGAATGGAGACTCCCAGACACCCAGTATTGACTGCTGCTCAGGTACAAGCAAAACATGGAACATCTGTGCATCTGTTTCCTCTTTTTGTAGACTGGGTATAAAAATACCTGCCTTGGGTCATTGCTGCCAACTTGTATAGTGATAAATGCTTTCAAAAGATCTTACAGATTAAAAAGAAAAAAAAAAAAAAGAGAGGACAATTTATGCCCCAGAGCAGTGTTTCTCAAGTAGTGGGGATGATTTTGCCTTCCAGGGGACGTTTGACATTGTCAAGAGATAGTTGTGGTTGTCACATTTGTGATAGATGGGTGGGGCGCTGCTGGCTTCAAGTGGGTAGAGAACAGGGAATCTATTTAACCTACAGTACATAGGAAAAGGACCCTCATGACAAGGAACTGTTTGCTTCAAAAATGTAGGTAGTACCAAGGTTGAGAAACTCTGTCCTAGAGTCAATTTTACAGACTTACCTTTCTGAGGATATTGACCTAACTTTATTTGCTGGTTCTTTGTGGTTTAGACGCATTCTCCCTGCCTCCCACGAGTGCTGGTTTTGGTATCTGAAGCTTTGTAGTCTACCTTTAGCCACTAATTGGCTGTGTGAGCTGTAAGAAATCGTTGGACCTCAGGTTGTTTTTTTTGGTTAGTTTTTGTACTTATAAAACAAGGAATTTTGGCTAACTGCTCTCTGCCCACCAAATCTCATGATCCCTGACTATCCAATTTTGAGCTTTTGGTTACTTTGTCTTACTTTGGTCTTGAGTAAGGGAGACAAAAGAGCAGATGTCAGTGGTGGCATCTCTTTTGAAGAATAACTCTCTGTGAAGCTGTATCTGATTTGAGAATAGATGTGTGTGTGCACACGTGCACTTGTGTTATCTAATGTGCAACATTTAAACTAGAGAATTGTTCTGAACTTCAGATTGACAATTGTTCTTTCTGAGATTAACATGAAGAAGGGCCCTGCTTAAAGTTGAAACTCCTGAGGTGGTGACTTCTTTCGGTCTAGTTGAAAACGAAAGCAGAACACAAGTTTTCTATGTTCTGAGAGAAGTACTCTTCACACAACAACCAGTGGTCTGGTGCTGGGGATGTGCTGCATTTCTGAGGATGGTCTGATTAGCAGCTAATGGGACAAGAAGGCCAAAGAGGGGACTGCGAGCTGACATCTGTGTCGGGAGAGGGAAGCATTTGTTCAGTTCAGAAATGAACTGCTGCTCACTCTCCTTCCACAGTATGTGTAATACCAGCAAGCATCTTTGCTCAAAGAAAGTTCTGAAATTAACGCCAAGAATGCCCAGTAATAGAAACAGACTGTTGAAAAGAAAACCTTTTTCTGTTTCTTGGAAGAGTCAACCATAAATGTGTTGGGTTTTCTCTACCCTGTATTTACAGCCATTTTACCATATATGTACCTGGTTGAGGGCATTGTAAGGAGACTTGTGCTCCTCTGGAGGGAGTTTGCTTGGCCTCTTGCCAGGAGATTGATCAAATGCCAGCAAATCTTCCTTCTTCTGGTTGTACTTTTGTTTTTCCTCTGAAAGACCTCGTGGTTTGCCTGGCTTTGCCCATCATTAGCCCACTTACTGGGGCCTGCTTGACCTACAAGTGGAGTGGTGCCTTTCATGTTGGTTTTTGCCCACAGTTCTGAGGGGCAGCTGCCTTGTGGCCCCTTGGATTGCCAGGGGCTTTTAAGCCTTCACACATAAGCCCCTCTCTTTACTATCTAGCTTTGAAAGAACCAATTTGGTTTTACTATTTTTTAAAGCCAGCAGCACTAAAACCAGTGCTAAAGGACTTTGGCAAGGCCTTTTTGTTTTTTAGAGAAAGGAGATAGTGTGGATATGCCAAGAAAGTACAGGGAAGGCTGATGGATTTTCACTGGCTACAGTTTTCAGTAGAATGACTGTCCGGATGCACTGTGGTTGGGGGCCAAGTGGCAAAACTTGGTGACTGAATAGTAGACATAGTGCTGCCTGTGTGACCTGTAAGCATTCGTTACTACCCTGGTTGTGTTAGGTTCTGTGTTTTTTTTTCTTGACTAGTGAGGAGAGTCTTCTGATAGAGTTGGATTGACATATTCAGGTAAATGTATCTCGTAATGTGTCCCTTTGTATATTTGCTTGTCATTTGCACTTGCTTTATGATAGAGCCGGTCCTCAACTGATTGGAGGCCCTAAGATGTTTGGAAACAGTAAGTTAGGAAAATAGAAAACAGAACAGATGACAAGGTAGAATAATAACAATCAGGAATGTCACTAAGTAAGCATATTTTCTTTCAGTTAATCCTTGGCATAATTTTATGAAGGAAGCCTCTCATTATCCCCATTTTACAGAGAAGAATGTTGAGGACTAGAAGAGGAAATTGATAGAGCTCATGAAGTTTCCATCACACTTAGATAAAAGGCAAATGTGAGGCTTGGGGTGTAGTTTACTGGTAGAGTGTGCTCTTAACATGTGCAAAGCCTTGGGTTCTGTGCCCGGCATGGGGCGGGGAGGATAGAGGGGACATTAACCCTAGCTTGAGAAGACATCCGTCTGACCCTACCGTCCCTCTTCTCTAGCCTTACCTTGTACCTTTTTCCCTTCCCCAATAATGCTGCAGACTTTGTGGCAAGCTTTCAGTTTCTTGAACTTGCTAGGCTTTTTTTTTTCTGCCATAGAGCCTTTGTAACAGCTGTTTGCTGTGTCCAAACTGTTTTTCTGTCTGATATATATATATATATATATATATTTTTTTTTTTTTTTTTTCATGACTGCTTCTCTGTCTTAACTTTTAGGTTTTAGCCCAAATGTCTCATCTTGGTTTTTTTATGACCATCCAAAATTAAGTTGTCAATTGTGAATCACTCAATTTTAATTCTTCATCTATACTTACCATGATTCATTTAACTTGTTTGTTTTCCCTTGTTTACCTTCACTGGAATACGTGTCTAATGAGGGACCTTGTCTGGTTTTGACCTATATCCCCAGTACCTGAAGTAGTGGTGACACTTTGTAGGTATTGATAAGTGTGTTGAATAAAATGGAAGAGTCGAGTGCAGATAAAGGGGGGATCCACTCCTAAAATCCTGGCTGTTCAGTTGGGTTTTGAATTTTTTATGGTTATAGCTATATCTATACAATATGAATCCTGGGTATAAGCCAGTGCGAGAGCATATCTCGAAGAAGATTCATAGTGGCATTTTTCAAACCTTTGGATCTCAGGAGCTCTTTACATATTTAAAAACTATTGAACCTCACAAACCTCTATCCATATGAGTTGCATCTGTCTATATTTATCTGATTAATAATTAACAGTGTCATCACTGAGAAAGCAAAAAAAATTGTATGTAACATAGCAACATATTTTTCATGAAAATATCTATTTTCCAAAAAAATTTAGTGAGAAGAGTGGTGTTGTTTCACCTATTTTTGTAAACCATTTTAATGTCTGGCTTAATGGAAGATTTGCACAATACATATCTGTGTCTGCCTTCAGTCTGTTGGACATGTTTTTCAGCCTCTGGAAAACTCCACTGTGCATCCATATGTGAGACACTGAGTGAAAAGGCAAGTAATGTTTGACATGTTAGACCCTGAAGTTTCTCTGAAAGGGTCTTGGGAACCCCATCTAGAGCCAGGACTCATGAGATTGGATAATTTGCGAGTTTGGGTTGTGGCTTAGAAAGTACTGGAGAGGGAGAAGCTGAAGGCTTCGCTGCAGGATGCAACTAAGTGTCCCTAATCTGGATATGGTATCAGATCTTTCTTGTACAGAAGTGGATGTTTTTCAGCTGTTCTGCAAAACAAAATTGCTTCCCCACGGAAGTTCCTGCTGAAAGTCAAAGGAACATGGAGAACTTGGAAGCTAATGGTACTTGTCTTGTGTTCATCCTCTTCTGATGAGCAAGATTATACCAAGCAGCCCAGAAGTTTTGCAGTGGGAGGGGTCATTAAAAAATTATCAAGCATAGGTTCCTCTGTGTATCTGAGAAACAGCAGCTTCAAATGCAACTGCCTTGAAAGCTGTTAGTCTACAGTCCTTACTTGGTTCTTGTACCTTTTGGCTTCAAACGAAGTTGTGTTTTAACCATCAAAATTAGACTGTGTCACAACTAGGGTTATAGGCAGCAAGGTGGAGGCTGTTAGTAATAGATGATGTATATTCCGTTATTCCATTCTTTCTAGCTTGACTCTTAAAGAATTATTATTCAGGTCTCTGGGGAGTACTTTGTGTGTGTCTTGGTGACGTATGTAAGATTTTTGCTTTGAAGGTAGTGGGTGGTAAAGTAGCCACAAGGAACTTTGTCACTGGAAAGTGAAGGATGTGCTGGGGTGTGGCTGGAGCACACCTCTAATGACCAAGTGCCTGATTCCTGTGCTTGGAAGGGCCTCATTTAAGGTCAAACTGTCGTGGAGACCGCCCCCTTACTGAAAGACTATTCAATCCCAATGGCCAGGGCCTTCATTTTAAACGAAGGAGGTTGCTTGTTCTTGGTGAAAAAAATCTACAAGTTTGTGGGTTTGAGGTTCTTTAACTGGTGTAAAGTCACTTTCTGATTTCTTCCCACCCTTGAGGATCAAGTGACATGTGATACCGTAGGTAACTTCTTAGTTAATGAAAGCGTTTTAATTTAGTCTAAGCTTTCGGAGTTCCTAACTTTTAAATTCTGAATCATGTGTAGGGAAAAGTTAAGTGTTTTTTTTTTTTTTTTTTGAAAATGAATCTAATGAAATTATTTAAGTGCATGCAGGAGAAATAATAGATGGGAAAAATTACAGTAAGTTTTCTGCCACAGTCAGTGCTTTTAGGAAAAAAATCCAAAAGCTATCTTGAGCTGCTTAAAATTAAATGAACACATTTCTTTTTCAGTGAGGCTGTGCTTTTGGCCCATTTTAACACTAAAGTGGGAGAGGTTCTAAATAATTGAATTATCATCTCTTTGAAGAGGTTTTCACTATCCTCACTCCCAGCAGGGGACCTGGTTTGATGTTGGAAGAAGAGAGGGTTGAATTTTGGCTTGACTGTCTTGGGTACTGTGAATTTGGGCCCCAAAAAGCAGCTGTACCTGGTATGTTGCTGTCCCAAAATTGGCTGCCTCATGAGCTCCCAGAGGATTTAAATATTTCTGGGGCCTCTGCTTCTTCAAGCATATTCCTGGCAATGGCAACCATGTAAGAAATGTATTTCAAGCAGAAGAATCACAAGGGCGGAGGTGAGTTAAAACTTTGAAGGAACAAAAATAAATGCTTTTATTTCAGTCTTATTAAAAAATATAAAAATGAACACTTAGTAAAGTATAGATATTGTATTGAGTACATCATGTAGGTTGTTTACTTTATTCTTCAATTAACCCTGAAAGATAGGAAGGACTGTCTTCTTCTTTTTACGTATAAGGGAGGTGAAGTTCAGAGAAGCTGTGTATATTGTTTAAGGACATCCAGCTGGTAATTGATGAAGCTAGAAGTCTTCTGAATCTGGTTTTCCAAGTGTTCCCTCTTTTTAGCCTTCATAAGCCAGTTTAGACATGTGGAGGGGAGGAAGATGGTGAGTGGGGATGAAAGAGTAGCTTTGCAGAGATAAAATTTAGGATTCTGTTTCTGGACCTAATATTTCTCATAGAAACGTGCTGAAAAGGGCCCAGAGGTCTGTGTTCTCTTATTTTTGATCTGGTAGTTATAAAGTTTACTTTAATTCGTTTTGGAAAACAGCCACCTTATTTAGGCAGCAGATAGGATGGCACTGCAATTACTTTGAACCCAGATTTGACTGCTTGCTATGTCCCAGTCACTTCATCACCTGGGATGCTATGGTGGGGAAGGAGACACAGTGATGGTGGTTCTTGCCCTCATGGGTTTGTAATCAGTGAAGACAAATAAATAAGCAAAAAGTGGATAAGCAGAGCTAGGACGGAGGTGATGAGCTCAGGTAGGCTGACCAAGGTGCTGCCATAGAGCAATACATTGGGGACATCAGAGTGAGCTTCCTAGAGATGGTGACGTCAGTTGGGGGCTGTAAAGCTCTCTGAGAGTTCGCTGTAAGTGGTGTGATGCAGAGGGAGTGAAATGCTCGGGCTCGGGGCAGAGAGGCCTACACATTGGGGTTCTGGGAACACGTTTTTGTGGCTGGAATATAGGCAGGGGAAAAGATGAGTATGGAGAGGCAGGTAGGACAAGATCATGAAAAGCCTTGAAGAGAGTTTGAAACATTTTAAGCAGGGGGATGACATGGTCTGATTGATGTTTGTAAAAGATAATTCTGGCTTTTGTGTGCAGAATAGATTAAGATGGCATCAAATAGATGAGTATAAGGCTTTATAGAGTTTGGTTAAGAAGTGTTAGGGCAGACCTGGGTGGAAGTGAAGTAGGGTTAGTAAGAGTTGGTGGGTTCAGTGATTTAAAGCTTAAAAGCAGTGAGTTGATGTTCAGTTCAGCTTCTTGATTCTTTTGACAAGTATTTACTGAGCATCGTGTTGGAAATACAGCTGTATGTACAAAACAGATCCCAGAAAGGATCTTTACAATGCATTGTGTGTCCTGTGAGGGTGTCAGCCAGGAATCATGCAAGTGTGAACTTGTAAGGTGAAGATTGGTAAAGAGAAATTCATGAGGCGTGAGAGGGTTGGTGAGAGTTGGTTCAGGCAGGGTTTCCTGGTAGAGATGGTAATTGCATTGAGATTTGAGGGAGACTTGGCTTTCATTAGAGAAAAGGATGAGGTAGATGAGAGTGTCTTAGGCTTGAGAAAAATACGTGGACGGAAACCCCATGGCAGTGACAAGGAGAGAAGGGAGCCTGGATGTGTCATGGGGCTTTGGTGATGGTGCTGAGAAGTGTGTGTGGAAGAGGAGCAGGTTGGGAAGTCGGGTTAATTATTTTTGGCACATTGAGATCTGTGGGCAGCAAGGAACAGAACCCTAGCAGTTGCTGGCAGTGAGGTACAGATTTGGGACTCCTCCTCATGTGAAGGTAGCTGGAGCCAGCACAGTGCCTGAGAAGACCCAAGGAAGGAGGAGGGAAGGGAGAGAGCAGCACAGATGCTGAAGACCGCTACTCGGCTTCTCTTCTCCTAGGAGGAGTGTCAACGTGTGTGTTTTCATTTGGTCCTTCTGTAGGAACAGAATTAGATGTCCCTTTTCTTTACACATTATTCAGGAGAAGTTTCAGTGGAGGGCAAAGGTGGCGTGAGGCTCCACAGAGCTGTTGCAGCCTCTACCTGTAGGAGCACCTTCCAAGGGCAGCGGCCTACCTTTCTCTGCCCTGGTCAAGCCACTCTGGAAGAATGCTGTTTTCACAGGTGCTATCATCCAAGTGGTGATGGAAGCTGTCATTTAATAGTAATAGCTTTCATAGATGGCGCCCCGACTTCATGCGAAGAAATGCTTTGCTGAGTGCTTGATGAATGTCATGTCGCTGAACCTCATGATTGTTGCAAGAGGGCAAGGGGCATTCAAAGAGGATTTTTCCAGGTTCTTTATTCATGCAGGCAATAAATTGCAGGAGAGAATTTTAGGGCATTAAGGTTTAAGTAACAAAAGGGAGACTGGTTTTGCCAGGTGAATGAAATAACCAGATGCTGCTGCAGTTAGGGAATCTGAAAAGGAGTGGGAGGCTAGGGAGCTAAAGATGGTGCATGGGTTAGAGGTCAGGGGGCAGAGGGGATTAGGAGAGCAAGAGAGCAAGCTTGCGGTGCCATTCACATTTATCTGGATTCTGTTCTAGTGAGAGTTTCCCCAATCCTGTGAGAAGAGGGACGATTGGAATTTTGCGCCCCAGGCTGAGGTCAGGTCCCTCTTCCCAGCCAGGTCAAGCCACACCCTATTCCTACCTCATGATGACCTGCTGGTGTGGATGCTCTTACTGTCCCTGAGGTACAGCTGGGGAAAGCAAGGCTTGGGGAAGTTCTGAAATTTGCCTGTGTGCTGCAGTGAGTAAGTGGCAGAGTTGGGGTTTGATACTTCTGCCTGCCTGGAGGTGAGGGGCACCCTTGAGGCTATGCTGTGTCAGCAATAGGGGCAGGATGATAGAGCTTTGCACAAAAAAGCAAAGCAGGAGGGACGATATCTAGAAGGCATTCATGGATGTGAAGCCTTTGAAGCATCAGAGATCAGAAGAGCAGCAAAAGTTCTGGGCTGCTGCTGTTCTTTTGTGGGGGCAGAGAGGGGCACTTTTTATAGCAAGGCTATTTGAACATATAAGAGGCTCCTCTGCCGGGGTTTTAGCACAAGTTGAGACTATTCAGAGGAGACATTCTGGGGGGATCCTGTTACTGGGCGAGAGATGGCATTACATTCTTTATAGGGTTCCTTGCAGTGTTCTTTCCGTGATTCTGTGTGTTTAGAAAGGCCAGCGTGCTCTGTGGTAGGAGTTGAGTATAATTCTATATTGTTCAGCTCTTTTCCCAGCAGGGGGATTAGGGAGGATAATTATCTTCCCTCATGCAAACTATATCATCACAGGTTATACAGGAGACTATTTATGACAATACCCAGCTGATTTATGCAAGGCATCCCTTTGCTGTATAGAGTTTATAGTTTTAAACCTTAGAATCTTCCAGAATTTCACTTAACTGTATTTTGTAATGAAGAATAATAAAAATAGCATTGAGCAATGCAAGCGTGACAGCCACTGTACCAGAACTTCTCAAACTCTATCTCACCTCTTTGTTACAACAATCCCTCGAAGTATTATCCCCATCGTACAGATAAGAAATAGAAGTTTATGTGGGCTGGGAGGCAGCCATGGGCTAACAGCTATAGTTACGGTCAAAGAACCAGTCTGAGGCTCAGAACCACTGAGCTTGTTCTCCTGTATGTCAGACACAGCTTGTTACCAAAAACGAGCCCTGGGTGTCCCTGTAGTGTTGGACATCTCACAGTTATGCAGTTCCATGGCAGGTTGGCGCTGGCTCTGTTTTCCTCATAGGTGGTTGCCCACCATTGTGCCAATGATACAGGAGTTCTGAGGGCAGCTGCTAGAAGCTTGCAGGCTCAAATGGTCCACAATCAGATAAAGAGCCTGCCAGTCCCACCCTGCTTCTGAACAACAGGAAGTCTTCCTGAAGATTGCTCCCAGGCCCATGGCCCTGTGGGTGACCTCCTCCCCTCCAGCCCCAGAGGCCCATTCTTTTGATTTTCCTGGCCTTTGTTTTTCTACCAGGACATCACTGATAGTTGTACCAAGGCCTCAGCTCCTCCTCCACCTTCTCCTCCTCTTCCTCTACTTCATTAAAGTAGGCCTGGGGAGACCCTCAAAAGTTTCCAGAAGAAGAGATTTCTTCTCCCTGGTTCTTCATAAGGAGAATCATTGCCTACTCCACCTGGGGAGGAATATATCCTGCCACCCTTTTGGGTTGTTTTTTAATTGGGACCCCTGGCAGATTGCCTAGTTGAAGGATCATTAACTGCGGTGGATGTGTTGGTCTGAGTTTTCAGGGGAAAATGTAAAATGTGACTAAAGGTTACTTGTTCAGTTATCTTGTCTACTTAATAAGTACATTGGTGAGAAAGAAGATGCTTAATGTTTTTTTTTCTGACTTATGAAAGTCTTACATGGCCAAGATAGAAAAATTAGAAAACAGAATTGTACATAAGGAAAAGCAGTTCTCTATACTCTCTCACCACCCAAGAATAAGAACTGTTAACATTTAAGCCTATGTTCCAGGGGTGGGTTTTTTTTTTTTGTTTTTGTTTTTGTTTTTTTAAGGGAAGAGAAGTTTATTTTGGCTCACAGTTTGTAGAGGTTTCAGTCCACAATCGGTCCAGGGCAGGGTGGTGTGGCAGACAGACAGAAAGCAGCAAGGTAAGCAAGGGCCTGAGGGTTATTCTTGATGAATTTCTTCACCTGGGTTAGAACTGTGGCCCTGCTCCTTGCTAATTGTCTATGACTTACGCATCTTGACCTCTCTGAACCTCAGTTTCCTAACAATAAAATGGGAATAATGATTGTGTCACGTAATGTAGTTGTAAATTTTTTTTTTGTAGTTTTAAATTTTCAGTAAGAGAATATTTATAAAGCGCTTATCACAATGGTGGACACAATAGTGCTTGACAGATGTTATCTAATATAATCAAAAAGTTAGGCAGAGTCTTGCTGTAGAAGTGTAGTGTCCCGCTCTCTGTTGGAAACAGCAGCTGCAGGCAATATTGTTACATCATACTTTGCCACTCTACAACTCAAGAGTTGTTTGTGCTTCTTTGTGTTGAGGGCCTGAAACCTTTCAGCAATGGTGGTGGTAACGGAAGTTCAGAAGTCAGCAGTCACACTGCTCTGTGCGGGCCCAGTCTCTACTGGGGACAGATCCCACTCAGAGGGCGAGCCAGGAGGAGCATGTTAGTCACCGGACAAGGGCCTGCTCCTCTTGTCTGAGCACATACCTGCTCTGTCACATTTGACAAATGGTCCAGTGTCCTTCTGGGGAGGCCAGTGTGTGCACATACAAATTTGGTCTGACTCGAACTTCAAACAGATTGTTCTCTAATAATTGGTTCAAGGGTCAAGAATGTAGTTCAGTGACAGAGTACTTTTGTGGTTTGTGCAAAGACCTGGGTTCAGTCCTCAGCACTGGGAAAAAAATCATTTTGTGTATTCATTATATATGATTGCCTGCTTTTTTTTTTTTTCCCACTTAAAGTTACATCACTATTGAACTGACGGCATAGTTGAGTGGTAGAGTGCTTGCTTAGCATGCACAAGGCTCTAGTTTGATCACAGACACTACCACCACCACCAAAAAGAAAAAAAGAAAAAAAATAGTTCCAGAAGTGTGCTTTCTGGCCCTTTATGATAAAGCTTTTGACTACAAGCCCATGAGGGCTAAATGTTAACGGCCTTAGTGTTTTCCATTGGTGCCACCTTTGTGGATCTTAAAATAGTTTGGCCTGCCATTACGTGTAACATCTAGCTAGGCAGAAATGACACAGTGATTGACGTGATTCCAGAGAGCAGTGCTTGACAATCTGTTGTCCCTCTGCATGCTCTTCGTGTGTCTTTCCTCTAGGTTTA
Organism: Hystrix cristata; assembly: GCA_004026905.1. NCBI lineage: Eukaryota > Metazoa > Chordata > Mammalia > Rodentia > Hystricidae > Hystrix > Hystrix cristata. Next base: position 142,936 of record PVJO010001043.1, read on the forward strand.
GAGATGCCGACTCTTTTGTTTGACAATTTATTTTGTATTCTCAATTGCCATCTCCCTGCATGAATAAGTTTATGTTCAATGAAATGCTCTTTATCTCTCAGTATCTGGGTTGTTTGGGGAACAAAATTAGCTTTTCCCTGTAGCATCTTATGAGTAGGGAAGCTTTAGTGGTTTGCTTTTGGCAACTGGAATTTCTGCTAAGGCAGGAGGATGCTCCTTGATGATTTCTGCTGATTGTTGCTGCCTAATTCTTCCGAATGAAAATTTGGCACCCAGAAAGCAGGTGACGGGGAGAGAATATTTTTTCGTATCATTACAAATCTTGTAGGTTTTGAGGACCAGATGATTTCTCAGAGGAGAACCAGAATAAATAGACAAGAAAAGGTGTTTAAGAGCATCTAGGTTTGGTGGGGGAGTTTTGGGGAGACCTCTGTTAGCCCTTGTGTGTACACACCAGGTGGCTGAGGACGCATTGGAGAATTAGCTGCAGTCCACGCTAGCACTCAGTCTTCCCACATAACCGAGTTTGTTTTTTTAAATGTCAGTTTAGCTTTGTACAATTGGCTCCCACTCCTCAATATTTATGGCCCTGATGAAAGCTGTTTTTATGAATCACTTCAATATTTTTGTTGATATTTATATGTGTGTTTAATGATTTGTGGGCTGTGTACAGATTTCCTGGAACTTAGAAGTATTTTCTAGGACTGCCTCTAATTCACTGAGTGATATGGCCAGGGAACCTTATTATTTTTACCCAGATACTGAAGGGTTTGGGCCAGGTGCTATCCATGGATCTTTCTCTCTGTGGAAGTTTTTCTTAGTCAAGGAGAAAAACCTACATTTAAATAGCATTTGGGTGAAGTATGTACAGTTGTTGACTTTTTAAAAGGCCATTGAGGCTTTGTGGTCGTTACTGGGCTTCCTTTTATTAATGTCTTTTTGTTGCTTTGGTACCTTGGCCCAAGCCAATGGCCTTGCCAGACCGAAGCTTTATACCAGGTGTTTCCTTCTGACTCGACATTCCCTGAGGCACCCTGAACATGTTAATGTTTCCTAAGTCATAGTTTCCAACTCCTTAATCACCGCAAAGTTCTTGGCTGAGTTCCCTGCGTCTTCATATTCCCTGTTTATTATCGAGGGTCTTCAACTTGTAGAATCTGATTCAGGTGTAGTTTTGTTAGAGACAAATGTTATTGTGATTGGAATATGCTGAAATTAAATAATATATGAGAAAAAATGTTGTCACATATGTCCTTACTTGGCTCATGGAATCGCCTGCCTGTCAAACTCCTGTTTAAATTGGACTTTTAAGCAAGGCACTTTGGAAGACTGAGCTAAGCTGACTCTTGGTGACTTTTTTCCCTCTTCAGCCATTTCATTTCTTCTAACAATTTTGCATATTTTATTTTGTCTAGGATTTTCGAGAAAGACATGTCTGACAAAATGTCTAGTTTCCTACATATTGGAGACATTTGTTCTCTGTACGCGGAGGGATCGACAAATGGATTCATCAGCACCTTGGGGTAAGAGCATGCTATTCCTCTTGCAGCAGGATGTGTTTAAGACATCATAACATCTGCTTAAAAACTGTGATTTTTTAGACTATTAGAGAAAAGGAAATGGATGAGAGAGTACATAGGGGAAGATACGGGAGGGAAATAGGGAAGAGGGTATAATCAGACTGTTAGATGCATGTGTGAAAGTGTAACAGTGAAACCCATTATTCTGCTTAATTAATATGCACTAATGAAAGTGATTTTTCTAAGATAAAAAGGTTACCATTTTACTCAGCTTTTCCAAGGTGGTTGAGATCACAAATACCAAATCCCATATTAGTTAAGTTTAACCTCTTATCCAAAAGCACTGCCTTTTGTCAGCTTTGAGAGAACAAGATGTCATTAGTTAGGACTCTGTTGATTCAAAATTTATTGTAATTCACTCCTTGTATGTAAGGGGAAGAGGACTAAGTACACGGACTAAAATTTAACGATTAATGTTTAAAGACCCAAAGAAGTGTTCCTTAGTCTTGTGAAACTGTTTTCAAATAGTGCCTCAAGTGTAATATAAGCAAAGACTGTAACTTCTTGGACGCTTATCTCTGTTCTGTGAAGCGGAACCTTTCCTACTTTAAATTGCCGAAAGTTACAAGTTGCACCATGTTCTGTAAATCAGAATTTTGTTCATTGGTACTTTCTTCCATCTTTGTTCATCTTTTCAGGATATCAATGTATTCTATCCTGTATTCCTTTGATTATCTTCTCCCTTCTCCTCCTACTTCTATTGTCTAGGAGAGGAAGTGAGAAGTGAAGTAGCCCAAAAGGTAGAAACAGAATGGAGAATCAAGATAGGCAACTGCAGAAAGAGCCAGGAACGTTCTATATTGTCTTTGTGTAGAACGGGGTAGTTAGGCCTGTGGTAGCATTGTTGACTTTGGCAAGAGCTGGTTTCAAATAAATGGTCAGAGAGGCAGGCCCACCGTTTCTCCAGAAATTTTATTCTTAGAGCAACCAGAATCTCCCTTTTAATTATAACTATTATTGAAACTTGTTCATTTTCTGATATTTGTGCAGAGTGAGTATTCCCAGACTCTCATTCAGGTTACTCTACTCCGAAGGAAGCTATTATTTTAGATTCAAAATTATTTCTCAGTTAGACATCCATTCACATTGTATGAAGATTTTGTTTTCAAACATCATCCAATAAAAATAAGTCATCTCTAACTACCTGATGAACAAATCCAGTGATGGTTTCTACGTTTGGGGTCTTTATGTAATAGACCTACCATCAATTTACCTTCTGTAGCTTTTAGCAAATAGGTTTCTTGCTGTTTATGCCTCTCTGCCCTTTTTTTCTTTTTGGGTGGCTCTTTTCTTTTTCTGTCCTCCATGGTTGAGTTTTTTACCCTCTTCTTATTTTTCAGCAGTGACTACAGTAATATACAGAAGTGGTAAGCACTATTTGAGCCCTGCAGGTGTTCACTGTGTGCCAGGCACTGTGCTAAATCCTGTGCCTGTGGCGTGCTCTAAATCCTTAAACACGTCTCCATGGTGAGCTCTGCTGTCGTCACTGGGCATGGGGGCAGCACCTCTACTCTTGAGAGAGTTGCAGTGAGTTGTCCAAGGTTTCATTACCCTTTGTGGGGAGTTCCTCCATTCCTGGCTTCCTTGAGAGCCCCCATCCCCGGGGTCTTCCCATAACCCTATCTGGACACCTTGTCAAACTTCAACCCCACCAGGTGCTTGTCTTTCCTTTGGGGCCCTATTCCTCTAGTCACCCAGGCTGTCTTGCATGCAAGTCACATACTGTGCTCCACCAAGCTCCTGAAATCTTAGTGCCTTCTTTTACTTCCTCCTTTTCTTCCAGAATGTCCATTCTTCCTTTTTTTTTTTTTTTCTTACAGTACTGGGGGTTGAACCTGTGGGTGCTCTACCATTAAGTTACATCCCCAGCTCTTTTTATTTTGAGACCGGATCTCCCTGTATTGCCCAGGCTAGCCTCAAACTTTTAGTTCTCCCATTTCAGCCACCCAAATAGCTGGGACTGTAGTCATGTCCTACCATCCCCAGTTAGAACATCCATTTTTAAAATTCCCGTGATGTCCTAACTCTTAGCCATATATGTGTTCCCCAAGTGTTATAAACCAGTTAATGGAAAATTTTTCTCTCCCATTATAAAGTGAAGATGACTGTTTTTTAAGCTTCGGGCTATAATACTTGCTTCAGATGGATACTTTCTTTCCTTTTCTACCTGCACATATTTGAGGCTAGTTCAAATTGACTTGAAAAATTAAGTTTGATCCCTGTTTTGTCTTTTATTTTTATTTTTTGGTGCTGGGGGTTGAACTCTCAGGGCCTTCTCGCTGAACAACATCCCCAGCCCTTTTTTATTTATTATTTTAAGACGATCTCACTAAGTTGCCCAGGTTGAGTTTAAACATATGATTCTCCTGCGTCAGCCTCCCGTAGTGCTGTTTCCTTTTAATATGTTTAACGTTTATGGAGCACCAGTCATGGACTCAATGCGAGACTGCCAATCTTTATGCGACCTGGTGTCTGTAGATGGATGGTGGCTACCTCCAAATGGCTTTATTGACTCATTGAACTTTAGAACTCAACAGGACATTGGAGAGCCTGTGTATACATGTGTGTTAGTCAGTGGTGTGCCTCGGAATCACCTTTGGAATCTGTTAAAAATAAAGGTCCTTGTGTTCTTTCCTGGAACATGGCCTAGGTAAGCCTGGGGATGAGTGGGTTCTGGTATCAGTATATTCAGAAAGACTGATGAATATCCCTCTACTTGAGAATTCTTAAGACCAATTCTTTCATTTTTCAGATGAAGAAACGGAGACCAGGAGGAGTGAAATGACAGTTGGATCAGGCTGCTGTTAGGGAGTGCCACCTAAAATCTAGACTCAGCTGGGGCCCTTTCTCCCACTCCTTCCTCCTTGATTGAGAATTTGCTGGTTAACCCTGCCCTGTGTTGGATTCTGAATCCACTTTTTCACGTGTTATGTTAGCTGTGGTGCCCTTACTGTACTTGTACTCACAGGGACCTGGGGTGGGACTTTGTATGTATACATTAGACTCTTGAGTTTTGCAAAAAGTTTCAGACTACCTACCACACTGTCCGTCCTCTTGATGAACAGAGAGGGCTTGTGTTTTGAAGCTAAAGGAGGCAAACTGGTTGGGCTCTGAACACTTTGAGTCATCTACCAAATAGATACTGACCAGGAGCCTTGGGCATCTTTTGGGCTGCAAAGTAGGGAGCATACTGCCCTCGTGAAACTTGCAGCCTGGTATACTTTTGGAGTCAGCCAGGGAGGTTGAGAGGATGGAGTAAGAGAGGCAAAGAGTTCCCCCAGACCAGAAAAGCTTATGTGTGTGTGTGTGTGGGGGGTGTGGGTAGGGTTTGTGGAGGAGGTGAGACTCAGAATCAGGGTCTTGAAAGATGGGCGGAACTTTAGGGATTGTGTTAGTCACTTTCTCATTGTGGAGGCATAATACCCAACACCCAAAACTTAAAGGAGGAGCGATTTATTTTGGTTCATAGTTTATAGAGGTTCAGTCCATAGTCAGCTGGCTCCAAAGCAGGATGGCATGGCAGAGGGGCATCCCCTGGATCCCTCTGCTTCATAGTATCCAGGAAGCAGAGAGAGAGAGTCAAAGGGGAAGAGCTGGGAAGGGAGGTGTACGCTTCACAACCACAGTGACCCACCTCTTCTGACTAGGCCCCACCTCCTAATGGCAAGTCAACTATATAGTACCCCACAATCCAGTCACCTCTAAAGGTTTGCCTTATGATTGCGTGAGGCTTTAGGGGGAGATCTAGATATAAACCATAACAGAGATGAAAGGGAATGTTGAAGGAAAGAGCAGTAAGCATAAAGACTGAAAATTTAATAGTACCTTGCATTTGTGATCAGAGGCAGCACAGACTAAAGGAAAAAGATACCCCAAACCATAACATGTTAGCTAGGAGCAAGTTCCATGGCCACTTGAAAAGTGAGCCAGTTCTTCCAATACCAGTTTTAAGAATTTGGACAAGTAATATAATTTCTTTGGGTCTCATCTGTTCTTTGGTTCATCATCTGTTCAGAATTATATTCGTAGTAGTTTTTCTAACAGTATTGTGCAAGGTAGATGGACCAGTCAAAATTTTAAATATGGGGGCTGGGGATTTAGCTCAGTGGTTAGGGTGCTTGCCTAGCAAGCACAAGGCCCTGAGTTCGATCCCTGGCACCCAAAAAAAAAAAAAAATTTTAAATATGTAATTCGGGACTGGTTGTTGGTAATTTTTTTGTACTTTCTTCACTAGTTGCTTATGAAGCTCCAAGCCCTCTCCTATCTCTGTGCATTTGCCATAGGTTCCTGCCATGTGAAAATCCACTCTTCATCCTATCCTCCCTCTTCTGTTTCTACTCTTCCAATAATTCCAATATAACTTCTCTGTCTGCAGCTCTTCATGTGATCTCAGGCACACTTGGTTTCTGGCTGTATTATTTTATTCCTTCTCCTATAGCCCTTAGATTATATTATCCTTACCAGCTTGCTTAAAAGCAGGCTCCATCAGTAGCCTTGAGCTCCCTGAAACCTGAGGCATGGCTTGTCTTCATATTCCAGTACTTGGCACTGTGCCTGTTTCCACTTGGCTCCTTAGTTGTGATTAGTTGAATACATTGACTCTTTACTATGTTTTCTAATGTTACCAATAGTGCACGTTGTGCTCAAATCTGAATGTGGTTCAGGGTAAAGGAGCCACAGAAAATAGTAGTTCAATAGGTGCACCATGGAAGCAGAACCTGGGGCTTTTGGATGTGTTTAAATCCATGCATAGGAGACCTCTGTTGTAAATAGTTCCCTGGTAGATAGCTATGGCTGAATAAATTATACACAGGGAAAGCCCTGGGATGCTCAATTTTTGCATAACGCTTAAGATTTTACTTTCCAGACTTGGTCTGATATAGCATTTATCTATGTCTTCTTTGCAGCCTGGTTGATGATCGTTGTGTTGTGCAGCCAGAAGCCGGGGACCTTAATAATCCACCTAAGAAATTCAGAGGTAAGATGGTGGCCTTTCTGGAGTGGTCATCTCAACTCACTTGAGAATACATGAAAGGTGTTGCTGTGTGTATGTGGCTTTTGTTTTTGGTAAGCAATGATAATTTATTTATTTATGTGGCTTCTTCAGGCTGTGGTTTCAATTCCAGGCTTTATAACTTCCTGAAAAATATGTAAATAAAGTCATTGTCAGTGTCAAGACTGGGATAGTTTTTATAGATCTTTAATTTGTCTATTAGATGCCTGTTGGTAAGTGCCAGTTCAGTAAAGCTTTTCATTTGTGCAGATTATTTCTCCAAATAAATAGGTTTTATGGATCTAGTTACAAGGAACCTTTGCTATTCCAGCAGATTTTGCTGCCTATTTGGGATACTGATATTCTTAGATCCCCCTGGTGGAATGAGACATTCTTGACACGCACTTGCTTTTGAGTTAAAAGAGATAGACAGGGCAGCTTTCCTACAAGTGTTGGCTTTCTTTTTAGACCTCTTGCCTTTCGTGTCTTCTTTGAAAGGTAACTGAGTTTACTGCAGAAAGTTTTTAAAATATAGTTGCTATCTTAGATGATAAACTTTTTGGTTTTTGTTGTGGCTGTGGTTGTTAATGATTCTCAGGTCTAGCCCCCTGTTAGAATTATCTGGGGAAGATTTTACACTAAATAGATGCTCAGAGTCTCATTCTACACAATTAAATTAATCTCCAGTGGCTGAGGTGGGGGATTAGCATTTTTAAAGACTTCTCAAGTATTCATAGCCAAGGTTAAGAATCTTCTGGGTTAGATATTTGACTCATGGCCTCAGTCCCAAAGGGCCCAAGTCTTGCCATGCAGATTATATCATTTTAGTTATAAACTCTTATTGCTGAATGATTTAGAAACTCACTTTCAGATGAAAGCTAAAGAAATTAGAGTAAAATGGAAGGCAGACATCCAGATGGAAAGGAGCCATTTGGAAGATGTTTATTGTTGAGCTGCATCCATTTGGCATGAGACTATAAGGAGAATGTTTTCCCCTGAGGCTAGAAGGAACTGTTATAAAAAAGAGTTGTTGATGTAGGTAGTCCCTGAATAATAGGAACCTGAGGTAGCTTTGCCTCAGCTGCCTTCTTCTTCCAAAACAAAATTTTGAGAGCAGCAGAAATGAAAGATTTGATTCAACCATAATAATGCAATCACTCAGAGAATTAATTCTCCACTCCATGATTGATTGACTGTGCCAGTCACTTTGCTGAGGATACCACCTGCATTAGCTCAGGGAATCATTACCGAGGGAGGGGATTGAAGCACTGAGAGCAAAGTACTTCTGGGTCCCGTGGCTGGGGGAGGACATGGTGGGAGTCTGGTTCTCAGCTTTGGCTGCACAGGGAAATCGCTTGGAGAACTTTCAAAAATACTGATGTCTGAATTCTACCCCGAAGGATCCTGATTTAATTGAGCACTGGGGTTTTTTGAAAGCTTACCAGGTGATTCTCTTATGTAGCCAAGGTTAAGAAGCACTGCTAATAGTGTATGAACTATAAACTATCAACTTCATTGCTCAGCGAAGAACTAGTGACATTTTCCCCTGGGGCCAAGTGGAGGGATATGTGCATTTCTTCACATTTTTGTGATCAGAGCACTTAAACTCTTAGACATTTTTAACTCTACACTATATTGTTGCTGTTTGTAGCACCATGTTGTAAGCAAATCTATTAAATTTATTCCTCCTATCTAAATGAAATTTTGCCCTTGACTACATCTCCTCAGTCTCCCACCCCATCCCAGCCCCTGATAAACACCATTGTAATCTCTGCTTCTACTAGTTCAACTCCTTAAGATTCTACATTTAAGTGAGATTGTGCAGTATTTGGCTGTTAGTGCCTGGCTTATTTCACTTAGCATAATGTCCTGCAGGTTGTTATCAGGAATGAACAGTAGCTATTTGAATATACAGTTATAGCATTCAACTAATAGGACCATAGAGCTGGGGAAGTCAGAAGAGATAGATGTTTTCCTGGCACTAGGGTAAAAGTGTCTCATGCTGGGATGTATAGCCGGTGGCTCATCTGAAAGGACTGTTTGGAGATAAGTGCAACAGTCTGATAGAGGCTGTTTGGAAACAACCAAAGTCCTTTTATGGCCTGGCCTGGTTCTATAGGTGGTCATATGACAGTGACTTGATTTGTTGACTGTGTTTCTCCATAATTTAAAAATAAAGTTTTCTAGGTTGTGAGCTGCTCTGTACTTGTGGGAAAATCCGGTTCAAAAAAAAGGCTGTGCTGCAGGCTTGTGGATGTGGGGCAGGACCTCCTAACCTCTGTGCTGAACCAGAGGTCCCCTGTTTCTGGGTGAGGAGCCCAGGCAGGTCTACCTGGGCAAGCTGCTGCAGTGCTGGAGAGGCTAGTTCCTCCACCGTGAATTTGGGCAGCAGGTATTTAAGCTTTTTTGCAAAGCATCCCTTCAACTATAGTACAGCATACTCTAAGAAAATTATTTTTTTTCCTAAAATGAAGAAAAAAGATCTCTCTTTTGGAAGAGATTACTGGCTTTCCAGATATAAGTACATTTTGTAGTTAAAATTGTTTTGATGTTTAGAAATTGTGCACTGGGCAGTTGGGCAGTTTGAAGGCATTTCTAGTCCATTTCCTCGTAGTGCCATTGCACCCTGGAGTTTGACAAACCCAAGTGGAAAAGAGAAGTGCTGGCAAACAGCCCAATGGAATGATGGAGTCTTTATCTGAACAGTCAGCGGAGCTACATTTAGTCATTGGGTTTGCTCTTGCTTCCATTGTTTCCTTGCCAAGTGATTTTCTATATTGAGAATCATCATCACCCGTTCTTAAGTAAATGGAAATCGAGGCCTGTTGATGCAGTGCTCCAGTGACTTCTGACTTTGGGGTTCTAATTTTATGTGCTCTTCCTGAGAGCTCAACCTTGGTGGTTAATAACATAGGCCCTTGAACCAGGCTTTTTGGATTTAAATCCAAATTCTGCTAATTCTTACCTGTGTGACTCTGAACAAATTACTCGACCCTTGTGAGCCTTGGATTTCTCATCTGTAAAATAGAATGTGATAATAGTTACTACCTCCTAAAGCCATTGTGAAGATTAATTGTATGTTAAGACTTCAGTACTTGATGAAATCCTGTCAGTTGTAAAAACATGGAGGGACCTGGAGGACGTTATGTTAAGTGAAATAAACCAGGCACAAAAGAACAAATACTGCGTAACCACATTCATATGTGGAATTCTAAAAAGTTGACTTCATAGAAGTTGAGAGTAGAATAGTGGTTACCAGAGGCTGGGGAAAGTGGCAGTAGGAGAGAGGGCGAGAGATTGGTTAATGGGTACGAAATTACAAAATTATAGTTAAGAGAAAGAAGTTTTGTTGTGTCCTATTGCACACTAGAATAACTATAGTTAATAATAATGTGTTGGACATTTCTTTTTTGTTTTTTTGTTTTTTTTTTCCTTTTTAAGACAGGTTCTTGCTCTGTAGTTTAGGCTGGCCTTAAATCCCTTATGTAGCCAGACTGGTCTTGAACTTGTGGCAATCCTCCTGCCTCCATGCTGGGATTACAGGTGTGTGCCACCATGACTGGCTACATTGCATTGCATGTTTCAACATAGCTAGAAGAAAGGATTTTGAATGTTTTCAGCAGGAAGAAATGAGTGATAAAAGACTGTGGATGTAGCTCGGTGGTTGAGGGCTTGCCTAGAATGCATGAGGTCCTGAGTTTGATCACCAGTACTGCCAAAAACAAAACAAAACAAAAAAGAAATGATAAATATTTAAGATGATGGATATGCTAATCACCTTGATTTAATCATCATACAATGCATACATGAATTGTAACATCACATTGTACTCCAGGAATATGTATAATAATTATGTGCTGATCAGAAATAAAAATTAAAAAAAGAAAAAATAATTTAATGCTGAGGATATCTGGCCCTTACTTAAGGGCTCAGTAAACTTTAATTTCATTCCCAGTACTTGGAGGCTAGTACTCACAAATGGTAGTAGAAGGGAAGGGATTATATTAGAATCCTTTAATAATATGAGAATAATATTAAGTATATTGATACTCTTTTTGTCTTTAAATGCTTTGTGTGTAAGAGTCCATACATGGAACACATGGGCCTAGATTTGAGGTCCATTGCTCCTCTGTGCAGGCTGAGTGACCTTGAGGGAGTATGTAATTTTTCTGAGCTTCTTTCTCCTTCAAGAATGGGAGAAATAATTTTTTCTTTAAAAAACACAATAAGATTAAAAATGATACAGATGAAGAGCCTGTCAGAGTACTTGGGATATGGTAGTTGCCCAGTGGTTGATAACTGTTTCTTTTCACAATAGACACAGAAGAGTTAAACATTGAAAACTCTTGTTTTTCTCTGGTGGTTTTAAAGTGCATTTCCAAAAAAAATTTTTTTTTAATTTCCTTGAGTGTATCTCCTGTCTCTAACTTTGTCTGGATTGGCTGCACATCTGTTTCATATAAGCCAAATCTTTTTCATCATCTGAGTGAATTTTGGACAGTGTCATCCTCTGTGATGAGAGCTGAGATGTAGAATAATTCAGTTACATTGGTTCTTTTGTTAATGTGGTATCATTTTAAAGCACCAGTATCTATGGAAGTTAAGACATACTATCTTTCCTTGCTGATTTGTATTGGCTTTGCCTATAATTTTGAAAGAACAGGGAAGGCAAACATCCATCAGATTGAAAACTGGAATAGAAATTTTGTGGTTAGTGAATTCCTTTCTCTATATTATCTTTTCTTCTTCCCACTCCTACCCATCTTTCCCCCCACCAGATGCTAAATATAAAAGCATCTTCTGCAAAGAAAAGATGGGAACTGACAGTCTCCATTTTGATTCCAGAATCTCTGCTGTTTTAAATGTAACATCTGGGGTGGTTGGAGTAGAAACAAGAGAATCTGGGCTTTTGGGAAATATGATAGGCTTTAGAATTGGTCATGCCATTTTTTGTGTGTAAATTTTTTTTTTTTTTTGAGATTGGGGCAACAGTGACGTTCTTGTCCTTAAAACCTGACCTTCTCCATTCACTGTTAAGAGGCCAACCTTGGCCCCCAGTTCTTGACCTTGGATAGATGTTGCTATATCAGTGTTATCAAAGTGTGTATCTTTAAACTTGGAGAAACCCTTTAGCTTGAGGGAAAAAAAAAGCTGTTTAAAGGGAAATTTAGAAGTTAAAATGGGGAGAAGTTGAAGTTGAAGTTGGGCAGAGAAAGGTGAAGTAAAAGGAAACATGATCACACCATTAGTGGGTATCTGAATTAGAGAGGGGGTAAATGTCAGGCTGAATGCGTACATGTTCTTGGTAAGTATCTTTCCTGCCTCCTGGTTCCCTTTCATTTTCCCCAGTGAAGTTGGTTTCAAGCCCAATAAACTAGTGTAAGTTAATCTATCATTGAAGTCCTACTGTGTCCCAACTGCTGGCACAGGTGGTAAGGGGGCAAGATGAGTTAAATACAATACCCCATGCTTTCGGGAGATTTAGGGTTTTGTGGAGAAACACCTCACATTATAAATAACAGTAGCTAACACTGATGGAGCATTTACTTTGTACAAAGAACTTTCCCTGAATTATCTCTTTCAGTCTGTATAACTCACCTGTGTTGTAGGTATCGGTGTTCCCATTATACAGGTAAGGAAATGGAGGATCTAAAATTGAGTAACTTGCCTGTAGACTGTTAAATGTCATTTCTTTGGTTATCATTCATTTCACAAACATTAGGCACCTCCTGTGTTCCAGCCATTTATACTACAGGGAGAAAAGATACTAACATTTTCCAAGAAATCCATGCCAGTACCCAGTGAAAATCTTTAAAGAAATTGTTTTATGTAATTTGTAATCCACACAGCAGCTGTTTATATGCAAGTAGAAGTGAAGTAGTGAAATACTTCCCATGTCTTGCTGGGATGAAGTAGTAATGGCATTTTTCATGTGCATCTTTTCCTTGAGCTTTGCAGCACCTCCTTAGGCTGGGGCATATCTGTTTTTGCCGGATGCTGTTTGCACTGACAAAGGTCAGGAGCTCCTGAGTGTCAGAGTCAGGCCAGAGTCTGCTTCTGAGGGCTGGGCCTAGTACTTTCTCCCTTCTCTGCCCTGAGGACCCTTTTTTCCTGGCACAAGCCTTCCCTAAAGCCATGCCCTTGTCACCTCCAGAAGTCTCTAAATGAGAAATGTAATGTCTTTCTGCTGTCTGCCAAGGCTCTTCCTAGCTATGATTTAGGAGGAAGATGGAAGGCTTGGACCTTTTTGATTTAGTGCATCTGTCTTTAGCCATTGCCAGGGCAAGCTATGGGATATGCAGCGTGCTACATACAACAGGATTCGAGTCCTCTTTGTAGGACCAGTGAAGGTCTAGCCTAGACCAGTATAATCTCTGGATCTATTTCCCCATCTGTTGAATGGAGTTTCTGTGAAGTCAGTCACATGATTCCTTCCAGCTTGAAACTTTGCAGTCAGTGGCAGAAACAAGCAGGTTAACGTCTGACAAAAAAGCGTTGGAATTCAGAAGCCTTGTGCTGGTTAGAAGTAGGTTCCTATTTCTTTGAGATTATGTGTTATTTCTAGCAAATTAAGAGAATGCAGGAAACAAGCCTTACTCTAAGGCCAGATGGGGACACAGCCAGGTTCTTGGGTCACGGAGGTCATGTCAGGTGGCCATAGCAAACTTTCTGGCCCAGCTTTCTTTCAAACCATTCTCTTTAGCTGGTCATTGTTTCAGTTGTTGTTAAGCGACATTCTTTCTTTCTTTTTTTCTTTCGGCTAGTCATCAAAAGAGTGAACCTATATCTTACTTAGTTTTAAATATGTACATGGTAAAGGGAGAGCCTAATTTAAATTCTGTTTCTACCTTTGGGTCTAATCCATAATGGGCCTTTCACAGTGGGGATAAGGGACTTAGCTTATGCCTGTCTTGTTAAGTAAGATAGAAAAATCGTTCTTTTTAAGGTGCTTGTCAAGTATATGCCTTGAGGCATATTGAAGGCTTTGGCATGTGTGAAACTGCCTTGTAGGAGAGTCTCTTGCAACTTGTTCTGTTCACAAAAATCAATTCAAATTTAATAAAAAGATTAGTATTTTTTATAGTCTTCATTTCAGATTTGCCACCTCACCTCAGTCTCGTACCAACAAACTCCATTTAAAGGGAACAAAACTGTAATTAATATCAGTTCTCCAGGCAACATAGAACGCTCCCAGGGTGTTACCCAATCGCTGGGGATGGTGCCTGCTGCTTGATTATGCAGGAGTCCCACACACTATAGCGAGTCCTCACTAGAGTCCTGCCTGCTTACTGAGAGCTGTGAGCTGCACTCTGGAGGGCTCTGGGCATCCTGCGTACGGGCTTACTTTGTTGCCCTGGATCCATTCTTTTGTAAATATTGGAGTCTGCTATGGAAAGTAGACCTCAGATCCCTGTTTCATATTCATGTACCCTTACAGTTAATTGCTAATGAAGAACATTTTTCAGCTCTGTGAGCGTAAAATTCTTCCAGTACAACAAATAGGTTTACTTTGTCATCTAATTAAATCCCAGTATTGCTGTTGTGGCTTCTTTCATTCAAGGCAGAATGGATTTGGAAATCCTAGCAAGTGTAATTGGGTCATATTGTCATATTATATAGTTCTCCTGACAGGACTGTATAGTGGTTGATTAAGGACTTTTCTTTTGGCAGAGGGTTTTATAATCTTGTCTTCGGAGCATTGATGAAGATGTGTGGTGAATCACTTGAGTTTATGATAACTCTTTTTCTCCCTTATTTGACAAGTGAGGAGATTAGAGAGATTTAGGAAGTCAGCTGGGTCAAAACTGGGGTTGAGATACACACTGAGTTCCTACCCACACATCCGGGTCATGGATTAAAACAATTTTTTTGTTCCATCTCCCTCTGTGATTAATGATAACCTGTTTTCTATAAATAAATAGAAATAATGGTGAATACCTTATACAGTTCTTACAGGCATTAATTTAATCTGTTTAATTTACATAGTGTCTTTTACACACATTGGTTTATTTAATCTCAAAACAGTCCTTTAGGGAAGTTACTTTTTTATGGATAAGGAAACTGACATGCAAGATGTTGAATATTTGGTCCAAGATCACATAACTAGAAGTGGTAGAGGCAGGATGTGAACCCAGACAGTCTGACATCAGAAACCCTCCTCTTCACACCTACTCTAAACTGCCTTCAGAAGGGGAGCGGCCTCAAAATAATCCAAGACAAAATTACTGGATTTCTTAATCAGTTTTTTCCTCTAAGATGCATCAAATACATCATTTTGAGGTGTATTTGGCCAGCTTCTAGATACTAGAGATGTGTGCTAACTGCCAACTTAACAACCTTGAGTATAGTATTTATCACAAGCTGTCTTCTATTTTTGTCTCCCTGGATAGATTTTGGAGCACCTGGAGGGACTACAGCTTGCCCTGCATTCCTGGCCCAGTGCCTGGCATAATATTGATCCTTAGTTTAAAGACTGGTTGAAAAGCAGTTAGTGTTTTTTCTGAGGGGGCTTTTCACTCTTCCCAGTCCTAGCTGTGTTTTTGCTGATGACATTTTGTCAACTGGCTTCTAATGCATACTCTGCTCCCTAATGTAGTCATTTAATTTCTTTCCAGATTACTCAGGTCTTGTGATTCTTTAAGGACTTGTCTTCTTCCTAAAAATTAATTCTTACTGCCTCCTTATTATAGTTTAGATTAAAAATCTAGTGTTTGGAAGGTGACTAGATCATGAAGGCACTATAATCATCATGGATTCATCCACTGATGAGTTCAGTAGCTTAATGTGCTGTTAAGAAGTAGGGCCAGGTTGGAGGAGAGTCACTGGGAGCATAACCTAGAAAAGCATATCTTCGTTCCTCTCTCTCTCTCTGTTTCCTGGCTGCTGTGGAATGAGCAGTTTTCCTCCACCATGTCGTTTCTGCCTTGGAGTCAGCTGACCATGGTCTAACACCATGAGTCAAAATAAATCTCTCCTCCTTTAAGTCAGTGATGGTGAATTTCTGGCACTTGTGCCGCAGCCAGCTGTTTGTTATCACTGAAAGCTCTAAAAGGTTTGCCATCGTTGCTTTAAGTTATGGGTATTTGAGAATTCTGTCCTAGCAACAGGAAAGTGGTTAATACGGGTTTTGGTACTGAGAGTGGTCATTGCTGTAACTGTACCTAGTGAAATGGCTTAGAAGCCTTTGGAACTGGTTTGTAGGAGTTTGGCACGTTTTGGAGATGCTAGCTACGGAAGCTCTGGAAAGCTATAAACTGACCTGCCATGAGTCTTTGGGGGCCAGGCCAGAATGTTACGATTTAGATGTAAAATGTCTTCCAAATGTCTCAGGTTTGGAAGGTGAGTGGATCATAGGCACACTATATTCATCAGTGGATTCATCTGTTGCTGGATGTGCTGTTAGGCTGTGAGGTTTGGCTGGAGGTGGGTCACTGGGAGCATGACCTGGAAAACTGTTTTCTTGTCCCCAGCTGCTGCTGCTCTTGCTCCTCCCTCTCCTCCCTCTTCTCTCTCGGTGCTTCCTGGCTGCCATGGGATGAGCAGCTTTCCTATCCTAGAGATGAGAAAGTGACTAAGACCCTCACCATCTGCTATAGTTTGGATCTTGAATGGCCCCCAAAGGCCCATTTATTAAAGGCTTGGTCAGCAAGATGGTGCTGTAGAGAAACAGTGGAACCATTAAGAGGTAGAGCCTAGTGGTGAGAGGTCTTTAGGTCACTGGGGCATGCCCTTGAGGAAGATTGTGGAATCCTGGACCACTCCTCTTTTTTTGTTTTGTTTCCTGGCCACAAATTGAGTAATTTGTTTCATCACACCCTCCTGCCATAATGTGCTGCTTTGACACAGAGTCAAACCCACAGGACCAACCAATTATGGATTGGAACCTCCAAAACTTTGCTTTTTATAATTTGATTATCTCAGACATTTGTTATAGTGATGGAAATTGACTAAGAGTCTTTGAAGGTGTTTATTACATTGACCCCCGCAATGTTTGATTTTTATTTCTTCCCTCGTGACTGTAGCTTTGAGATTCCTTGGCTCCAATCAATAAAACGTCATAAAAGACAAATAATTATTATGAAGTATCTTTCTCTGTTGTGCCTGGCATTTAGGGAGGGTCACACATGTTTTTGCTTGTAGCTGTTGGAGGACCCCTAGGATGCTGGTGGCATTATGTTCCCTACTTTACAGTTGGGCACCCTAAACTCATCAAGGTCGAGGAACCAAGATGGGCCTAGAATTTGACCCACATCTGGAGGACTGCAGAGTATCCACCAATCAAGTGAATTCATAGAGTTGTGCTGGTCAGAATATATTTAGAGCCTTTTTATCACATCCTGGATCCCAAATTTAAGAGGTGTGTTGCTCAGTGGAATAAAGCTAATGGAAGGGTCAACAGGAGGATAAATCTCAAAATGATATTGCACATGACACTTTAGAATAACTCCAGCATCAGACTTCTTTGCTTGTTTCTGCATTTCTTCTTTTCTCCTGGAGTGTGGGCACTCCTACAGTCCACTCTTTGCTGAAGCTGAAGTGATCCATGCAGATCTCGCGATGTCACTGCTTGGAGCTAGCTTTTTAGTGGCTCTCCATTTATATGTTAGACAAAAGACATACTGTACGCTGGAGACCACAGAACTCTGCACAAATCTCCCTGCTTGCTTCTTAGCCTCCCCACTCCATTTTCTCTGCTCCATCCAGACTGACTGACTTCCTCTTGGCAGTCAGCGTACATGGATCGGAAATCATTCCCTTTTCTCTCTGAAATTATCTCCCCAGCACTGTCAGTCCTCTTTGACCACCCCCCCCCCCGGTCTTTGTAATGGTCACTCGTCCTTCAGACCCTAGACATGTCATCTGGGATATCTTTGCTGAGCCGTTGTATGCAGATCTGCTGCCTTTCTTTGTGCTCAGACTTTGAAGCCAAACTCTG
Organism: Hystrix cristata; assembly: GCA_004026905.1. NCBI lineage: Eukaryota > Metazoa > Chordata > Mammalia > Rodentia > Hystricidae > Hystrix > Hystrix cristata. The sequence continues at coordinate 160,445 of PVJO010001043.1, forward strand.
TGGGTTGACTCTCAGCTCTCTTTTATATTGGTCACATCACCTTGGATATATTGTTTAGCCTTGCAGTGCCTCCATTTCCTCTTCTCAAAAATAGGGAAAGTATATATGCATCACTGGGTTTTTGTGAGGATTAAAAAAGTTTATCCATGTAAAGCACTTAGTGTAGTATCAGGCCCATATTAAATGCCATAACCCTGCCAGTTGTTGATTTTAAATTTTTGATTGTTGCTAGTTTTGACTTAGCACTTACCCTACTTCATTAACTGTGAGGTCAGAAATGATTTTTGTCTCTCTAAGGCTATGCACAGCCCACGTCTATAGTAAGCACTTGGACATTTGTAGACATCTGTAGAATGGGTAAAGACAGACCTCTTAGGCATTGCTTCTGAAACTTGAATATGCACAAGAACCTCCTGGGGTCTTGTTAAGATGCAGCCTCTAATCCAGCGGGGCTGGGTGAGACCTGAGACTTAATGCGTCTCTTAACAAGCCCTCTTGCTCCTGCAAGATCCCGAGGAGCCACTGATAGTTGTCTTCTCGTATTTTAGGGCTGTTGTAGAAGATGCTGTTCGAGTCCAAAATAAGAGAGCCAGTGTACAAACGGTTTAGGTATAAGGAACTTGATTCTAACTATACATTTAGATGATTACTCAGGGAAGAGTCCTGTGTCAAATTATTGCGTTTCTCCTAGTTCAAATGAGACTGACCATCTGTTGGTGATTTCAGAGAGGGAATTTCTGCTCTGGGACAAAGGTTAGGTAGATGATCCCATTTGACTGTGTCTGTTTTCCCACCAAAGGACACAGCTGCTCCTTCTGTTTTGACTTCCGGTAGAAACCCTAAGGTTGGGCCATTGGGTCAGCAAACAGCTGGGGAGAGTGCAGATCCAACACTGAAACCGAGAAGCTCTCGGGAAACCAAATGTATTTAGTCCAGTTGGTGAAGAACACTGCAATGAATGGAGAGATGGAATTATTGAATATTTCAAAGGGTGAACTAATAGAAAAAAGTGAAAACTTTTCCAAAGTCAAGGTCCTGCTGCATCTAGTGAGTAAGTAAGATGCTTTGAGGATAGTAGGGGATAGTGCTCAAGATCCAAGCTCCTACTTTGTCTCTCACCAGGTATGTGGCTGTGGGCAAGTTACCTAACTCCTAAACCTTAATTTCCTCACCTGATAGAGGCAGTAGTTAATAATATCGTGGAATTGATGGGAACATTTCATGTTGAGATAGTGGGTGTGTGACAGTTAACCAACATGCACAGCATAGCCTAGGCACTCACTGTGTAGTAGCTGTTGTAACTGAATTTGTAATTAGTAGCTTTCAGGAAATCCCCCAGGAAGATCAAACATGCCTCTTGTGACTTTGTAAAACACTGCTTGTGTCTGTTTTAAAAATTCAGAACATGGAGTATATAAAGTATCCTTAGGTAGGCCCACTTTAACTGTTCTGAATTTCTTAGATTTTGTTGAGTGTGGCTGATAATTGGGGACATTCTAGATCCTGTGGCCTTTGGAAGAGAAGCTATCAAGCGTTTTCTTTCCTCTCTCAAGTGTTGTTCAGCCTCAGTAACTGAGGGGTTATTTGAGATGGCAGTCCTGCCTTCCGTATAGAATTTCAAGCCTTGCAGAGAGAGGAAGTTGTGTTTATCTTACCCCAAACAGCAGCACTCTGAAACTCCTGACACACAGCAGGAAGACATTACCAGTCTGTCCTCTCCCAAAGGCCACCCCTCCCTCCCCCTACACTGTGCTTTTTACACCTGGGGAGAGGTCCCTGCCAGTCCACCTTAGGGTGATATTCTTTATCTGGCATTGAGGGCAGCTGTGCTTTTAGAAGAGATGTCCAGTGATTTCTTCTTCTGTAGCACTGGCCAAGTGTAAGCATCTTTCCCCAAGCTGAGAGGTCAGCAGAGCTCGTATGAGACAAAAATTGTGCTCTTGTCATTAGCCCTGGTTTGGGGGACATGAACAGAGAGCAGCCACAGGTGTTGAGAAAAGAATACATCTCTTCAAAGAGCCAGTCTTTTTTCCTTTTCAAAGCAATAGCTGGAGGTCAGTGTGGAAAAACTCCCATTTGAGCAGTTACAAATAATTGAGAAAATAAGTTGGGCAATTATTCCTCTGAGATTTAAAAGTTCCTTTTTTTTCTGTCTGGTATTTTTCCGGGTACATTTGAATTCCAATTTGGGTGCCTCTGAAATGTCTGGATGTTTTGTGCTGCTAAAATTATATGTGTCTAAAAATGTTATCAGTGATGACACTTATGTATAAGCTTACTTGGACTTACGCTAGCACATTTCTGCGACTGAAGTTTCCTTCTCCCCCTATAACTATTCCCACAAGCATGGCATTTGGGGTAAAGGTATGAAATAAAGCAATCCAGGCCAGTTTTAACTAAGAAGTGGAGGACTCTCTTGAGAACTTTGCTTCGGTCTTGCCTGGAAAGAATACTGGGATTTTGTTGCCATAGTTTCAGTGAAAAATTTGACCTTAGCTACAATAACATACAGTTAGAAAGAACCAGCTAATCGGTTTTCTAAAATTAGAGTTCTCTAGTACATAAACCAGTAGGAACTGAGTATTTAATTAAATATTGTATGAGGATATAGAAGCCCAAGGGAACGCACTCTCCTGGTCTGGGCAGGAGGGAGGGAGGGAGGAAATGCATAATCCTTCTTGACTAGTCTCTTCCAAGCTAGAAGAGCTTTACTTTTTTTTTTTTTTAATGTTAGCATTAATTTTATTTTCGGATCTGTCAGGAATGAACTTCTACAGCTTGCTGAGAGAGTGAAACAGAACATTCAGAGTTATTTCCAGTTGTAGCCTGCAGGGTACAGACTAAGAAGACAAGATGGAAAAATGTTGTTGGTTCATGGTTCTCACTCACAAGGATGCTTGTTGGCCATCCTGTAGTCTGCTTGCTGTGAAGTAAAGTTGTTTTCTATCTGGAATCTGGGCATTTTTGAGCAACTGGTTCCTGGAGTTTTGTTCTTTTGAAAGCTTAACGCGTCATTAAGTAGAGCCAACATCTCTGTGTTCTGAGTACAGCTGTGTTCCGCTTCCTCCAGCTCTGTAGTCCATTAGTCACTGAGTGCTGATGTAGCCCCAAAGATCTGTCTGTAGATTATGTAAAATTTGATATTTCTCGTTGACTTCCTGTTAACAACTCCTACAATAGCTTGTCTTTCTGATGATGACTGAAAATGTCATTAATATTATGTCACTTTGGAAGCTGTGAGATTGGTTTGGGAGTGAGGTGGCTTTCCAGCTTTGTGGTTTCAGGACAGTGAGGTGTCTGGTCCTTCATTGACATTCTTGTCTAATTTTCCATAACTCACTGTGGATGCTGCAGAGGTGCAGTTGAGTTCAGTTGTTTGCCAGATTTGTCACTGATTAGAACCATTACCCTGGGTTTTCTTGAATTTCTCCTGTTGTAGCTGCATATCAGTTACACACTGATAAATTTTCATTTGCATTTTTCTGATGTAGCTTTTAAATTTTGTCATTAGATGATTATTTAATAGAATTTGAAGGGTGAGATATATTTAAAGGAAGATAAATGATAATAAATGATAAACTTTTCTTTCACCTTTTTAAAAAAGCTGTTTTGCCTTTTTGTGTAGTGGCATCTTAACTGTCACAGTGGGAAATATGCCTTTGGCAAGACTCTTAGAAACATAGCCCCAGAGGTCATTGGATTGTGCAAGCTTCTTGACTATTTACAGGGTCGTCTACCTGACTGAACAAAATGGTCCCTGCTTTTAAGGAGTTTTCAGTCTTATAAACACAGATGAGTGAGAACTACTATTCTTGGAGAATGTTGAACCCCAGATGTGCTTTTGCTCCCCCAGTGTTCATTGTTCTCATCTTTTCTATCAGGTCACTGTGCCCAAATAATTTGAATTTATCTTAATAATAGCTTAAGAAAAATGGAGTTAGAGGGCTTGCTAGAAAAGTGACAAATGCTTTTAAAATACTTCTTGGCTTTTCTTACCCACACATCCTCAGGGTTTTCCATTAATACAGATAGGAGAGTTGATGGTATTTAGTAAGTATCATTGAAAGAGGTTAAATGTATCAGCTTAGTTGGTGGCGTGGTGAACTACCTAGAACTCTTGATTTTGGATAACAATCAGTTTGACCAAACCAAAAGAGAATTGTATTGGCTCAAACAATCCCAAATAAATTGTATGAAGGACAGGGTTGCCGGGGGCAAATGGGCATAGACAGATGGAAGCACTTGGGTCCTTTCAGCAGCCCATCTTGTCTCTTCTCTCTGTATATCTTTTGCTTTGTTTTCTTTTCCTGTCTTTTTCTGGTTTTGCTATCAAGGTTGCACTACATTTTTAAAATGAGTTGTAAAGTGTCCCTATTTTTCTGTTCCCTTGGAGACTTGTGTATTGGAATTATTCATCCTTGATTGTTGGGTACTACCTGTGAGGAAAGTAGTAAAGTCGTCTAAGTCACTTGTTTTCTTTATGTCAAGATTAATTATTGGTACAGATTCCTTGTGTCTTTAAAGAGCTATTTCTTTCTGGGTCAGTGTTGCAAGTTCTATTTTTCCAAAAATTTACTCATGCCATCTTAACTTTTCAAACCTGTCATGTCTTTTTACCTTGTTAATCCCTGAGGGGACTGGTTTGCTCCTTTTGGTAGGCTGAGTAGCCACCACCCCGCGTGTCCTCTTCCTAATCTCTAGAACCTATGGATGCACTACCTTATTAATAAAAGGGACTTCAGAATTGTGATTAAGTAAAGGATCTTGAGGTGGGGAGTCTTGTATTTCTCGTTTTTCCTGTGTAATCACAAGGATCCTTATGAGAGGGAAGTTGGAGCATTAGAGTTAGTAGATGTGAAGATGGAAACCCAGGTGTTGGAGTGATGTGGCCATGAACACCATGTGCAGGTAGCTGGAACAGGCTAGGAAACGGATTCTGCTCTAAATCCTACAGAAGGAATGCTGTCCTGCTGACACCTTAACTTTAGTCTTCTGACTGCTATGACATGAAAGTAGATTTCAGTAATTATAGCATCAGTTGTAGCAGTATAGTAATATCCCTAATATTACTTATTTGTGTATTTTTTCCTGGATAAGTATTGATGCATGTTTTTCTGTCTTACACTTTTTTCATAGAAACAAATTTTGGCTTCACTATTCCTTCTGTTGTAGGTTTGTTTTGAAGTTCATCAATTTCTGCCCTTTATTATTTTTTTCCCATTTTTTTGGATTCATTCTTCTTTTATTGCTTCTTAAACTGGATAATTTACAAATATTGAGACTCTTCACATTGTAATGTTAAGCATTTTAAGCTATAAATGACTTTTAAGTATTGCTTTAGTTGCATCCTACACATTTTAATATATAGGATTTTCTGTTCTCATTAAATTATTCTTATTTCCTATATATGTAAATATGTAATTTCTTGTGCCCATGAGCTACTTAGATGTATTTTTATATTTCTGATTACATAAGGGTTTTCATGCTCTCAGTTTTTTTTTTTTTGCTGGTGCTATGGATGGGACCCAGGGCCTGGCACGTGCTAGGCAACACTCTACCACTGACCTACACCCTCAGGCCCAGATCATAGGATGTTTGATTTATCATTCCTTAAAGCCTGAAAGTCTTGCTTTATGATCTCATGTGATCAATCTTTACACATGTTCTACTGTGCTTGAAAGAGTATAGTGTACAGTCTGAGTGTAATGCTACGTATGAATTCATTAGGGTTTTTTGTCTGCTTGATCTGTCAGTTGTTGAAAGATGTTTATTAAGATTTTCTTCTGTTAATTTCTTGAGATTATGGATCTGTTCTAGATTCTGATTATGATGCTGATTGCATAAATCTGTATGTGTGTTAAAACTCACAGACCTGTCTGCCAGGGAAAAAAGTCAATTTCACCATAAGTAAACATTTTGAAAAGAATAAAAAAATTTCCACTATGACAGTTGATTTGCAATTTTGCCTTGTAGTTTTTAGGTTTTTTTTCTTTTTTCATGTATGGCAAGGTTATTTCATTTAGGCTTACACTTATAAAATTGTTATAATTTCTCAGTGAACAATTTACCATTACTTTTTGTTTGCCATTATTTAGGGAGTATTTTTATCTTTAATGGCTTATGTCGCAAAGTCTGTTTTGTCTGATATTAAAATGTCCACAGTAGTCTAGAATTTAGTTATTTTTTGTTTATGGGCATAACTTTTTCTTTAAACTTTATTTTTTTTTTCCAAGGGTGCTGGGGTTCAAATTTAGGGCCTTATACTTGCTAGGCAAGTGCTCTACCACTGAGCTAAATCCCCAAACCCTTTAAACTTTTTTTTTTTAAACTGGAGAATTAAACCGAGGACCTTCACACTGAGTTATATTCATAACCCTTTTTGTTTTATTTTATATTATTTTTTATTTTGACACAGGGCTTCCCCAGATTGCCTAGGCTGGGTTGAAACTTGTGATCCTCCTGCCTCAGCCTCCCAGATTGCTGGAATTACAGGCTTGTGCCACCATGCCCAGCTTCTTTACTTTAACTTTTAATTTATCTGTCATTATTTTTCATGGTATTGCTTATAAACAGTACATAGTTAGATCTGTTAAAATTATCCTGGCCATCTTTTTTTAATTAATTGGAATGTATAGTCCGTTTACCTGTGTTGAATTATTGATATATTTCTATTTTTAATCTTAGTTTGTAATTTTTACCTTTTCGGGAGTATTTTTTCCTTTTCTTGTCTTTTTTAAGTTTCTTTGAAGGTTGTTTTTTGTTTGTTTTTTTTTTTTGGTGCCAGGGATCGAATTCACGGCATTGTGCTTGGTAGGCAAGCATTCTAACCACTGAGCTCCAGCCCCCTTTGAAGGTTTATTGTTTTCCGTTTCATTTTTTTCTTTTTCTTTTGCTGTCTTTTAGGTTATATTTTATGTGTTTATTTTATGTTTACCCATGATATTTTAATGTGTGTATTTAAGCATAAAGTTAGTAACTATCATTCTCTCCTATATTACCAGAACATTAAAATATTTAAACTATCACCTTCTCTTAATATATGGTCTTATTGTTCATAATTATACTGCTTAGTTTTTAATTTGAACTTAGTTTTATATATATATATAAATATATATATATATATATCTCAAATTTAAATTGCTCATACATGGGAGTTAGACTTCACTAGTCCTATCTTGAATAACTTTGTTTCTACCCTCAGGAACAACATTTAGAAATTGGAGAATCTCTTATTGGTAAACTTACTTTGTTTGAAAATAGGTACTTTGATTTGTTTGTCTGAATGCTTAATTTTTATTCTCAGATGGTCATTTTCTTGGTATAGGATTATAGCTTGAGCACTTTCTCAGCTCTGCTAGTTTTTTTTTTTTTTTTTTTTTTTGGCTTCCATTATTCCTGTTAAAAGCAATAGGTTGAGTATTAGCTTTGAATTTTTCTTCCTAGTTGACTTTAAGATCTTTCTGCTTTTGATTTTTCTGCAGTTTTATTAAATATCAGTCCAAGTGTTTTCATTTTTCCTGATTTCAATATTTAAAGTTTTTTTTTTTCCCTTTCTGATTTTGGTCAACAATAGTGAAGAATTTTGAACCATTTTCAATTCAAATATCTTTGCCTAATCTATTACCTTCTGGAACTTTAGGCTATTTTTGTTCACATCTTTACTTTTTCCATCTTTGCTTCTAGGTTGGACCTTTGATAATTTCATTTCCTTCCATCCTTTTCTTTCTTTTGTTCTTTTTTCTTTTCTTTGTGGTACTGGGGATCAAATCCAGGGCCTTCACACTGAGCTACATTCCAAGCCCTTTTTAATTTTTATTTTGAGACAGGGTCTCCCTAAGTTGCCCAAGTGAGACTTGAACTTGCTATCCTCCTGCATCAGCCTTTCAAAGTGGTCGGATTTATTGTTTTTTATTATCTATCCTTATTTATCATTTTATTCCAGTCTTCTCTTTATTCTTCAGGATTTAATTATTGTTTTCATTTTCCAACATTCCATTGGGTCTTCTTAAAATGGTTGGTTATTCTCAATCTTCCATATTTTTAAGCATCTATTTTATATACTGTTACATAAAAATGCCTGCTTTCAAAACATTCTATCTTTAAAAATTATAGTAGGTGAAACCTCTGCAGCTATTACTGTCATTCGTATTCGCTGTTTCTAAAAAATGGTTTCTTATTTCCCCGTGTGTTTTGAGATTTTGATTATCAGCTTGTGTACGCTGGAATTTCATTCATGAGAATTCTTTGCGGCCTGGATAGCAGTTATGCTCCTTCACAGAAAATCATTTTCTTTTACCAGTTGCCTAAGGTGCTGCCAACTCAGGACTTTAAAAAATTGAATTCTCAGCCTAAATTTTAAATTTTTGGTTTTATTTATTTTCTGCTTAAAGTTTTAGGGATTTCCTACATAGTCATAGTGACAAACCAGTGTGAGGGTCCACTCTGGTTATAAATTATTGGGAGAGTTTTCTCCGCTGTACCCCATGCAGAATTCAGCATATATAAGTTACCATAGTCTCCTATTGCTTAGGGTGATGTGTGTCTTGCTCACTGTTGCCTTGAAGGTGGCACTTCTTAGAGTCAGAACTGTGTGCAAGTGTCTCTTAGAAACCATTGACCTTTGAGGGTGCTCAAAGCCTGATCTCTCCTCAGCTTGGGATGTCTAGGTCTGCAGATGCCCTCAGAGCCAGTGCTGACTCAGGACCGACCTTGCAGGGGCTTGGCTTCCACTTCGGCACTGGCCTTAGTGGCTCCAAAATGCATCTTAATATTTCCTCCGTCTTGTGTGTGTGTGTGTATTTTCTTGCCAGGGTGGGGGCGGGGGTTGCTGGGGATCGAACTCGGGGCTTTGTGCTTGCTAGGCAAGCACACTAGCACTGACCTAAATTCTCAACCCCAATCTTTTTGTTGTAATGGAGAAGCTTGAGCTGAGTATGGTGGTGCAGTCCTGTAATCCTCACACTCTGTAAAGCTGAGGCAGGGGGATTGCAAGTTCCCTGGGCAAGACCCTGTCTTATAATTAAAAAAAAAAAAAAGGAGGGCTGGGAACATAAAGAATTTGAGGGGAAGTGAAGTTCTCTCTTCTCAGCATTTAAAGAGAGAGATGTGTTGGAAATCATTTGGGTAGACAACAGAGTTTCCATATTGTGATATATTGAAAGTACAGTGAGGGTTCCACATGAGTTTCAATCCATTTAATTTTTAGTGTTTTTGTGATTGAAGATACTTCTTTCATCAGCAGTATCTCTAAAAACAAGCAGATCTTCAAGTTGAGGTTACCCAGGAGGAGTCCCCAGATGGTTGTATGCACATTAATGCTAGTATGGCTATTAGTAAGAGTAGAGAATTTACTGGATCACAGGCACTTCATTGGCTTTATTGATTTGCATCTGAGAAGTCTCGAGCTGATGACTTCTGCTTCTTGTTTTGATTCCTTAGTCTGGCGAGGTAAGCGGAGCTGGGTGAAGACAAGCCTTTCCCATGACTAGGTTTTTGTGGACAAGCCTGGGAGCCATCTATCTCAGCCAATTTTGGAATGCTGCTGCCAGTTTGCAAAGGGAAGTGGATAGTCCTAGATTTTAACTTTATCTGTCATCCTTATGTGAAGACGCTGTCAGGGGGTCATTCAATTAGCTTGCCTGTGGATTTGCTTTCATTCGAATAGCTTTTTAAGAGCCAAAGCTCACATGACATGTCCAAAACAGTTTGGTTAATAATCTTTATCCTTCAAAAAGATGACAGAAGTATCCAACATAAAGCAGATGATCTATTTGTAATTCAGTATTGTTTCCCTTTTCATTCCACAGGGGAAATAGTTTTTCCCTGAAATTGGTAGTGTCCTTTCTACTTGTGAGTGGAGGCCGTATATGGTATATTAAAAAATTGGACTCTGGAAGCATCTTTGTTGGGTTCAAGTCCTGGCCAGTGTGCTACCTTAAATGAAATATTTAACTTTCCTGTGTCATAATTTGCTCACAAGTAAAATGATCACAACTGTGCATAGATAGTGTGTGGGAATTAAAGGATACATGCAGTGCTCTTACAACAAGGCCAAGATATTGTAAGTGTACAGTCTGTGCTCATATTATCATGGTGTGATAATGATGTAAATTTTTCTTACTCTGTTTTTGAGTTCTGCCTCTGAGTTGGAAAAAAATTTTTCTGCCTCTCAGTTGGAAAAAGAAATTTTCTTTCTTTGGAAGGATAGAGGTGAAGAGCAGAAAATGGCTTCTCCAGGCACCAGGAAACTAGGATTGCTGGTCCATTAGAATATGTGTGTGTTCAAACCTTTCACTTTATATGTGTTTATGTGTTTTTTCCTCCTCTCAGTTTACTAGGTAGGTGGATTATACTCATTTCCTATCCTCACTTGTCCAAACTAAAAATTCTAGCAAAAAGTAGAACCAGGCTTGAAGTTCAGGAGAGAGATCCTGAATCTTTCCTTCTCTATGGAAGTTCTTACTTCACAGCTCGTGCTCTCTGACCTGTGTCACTCTGACCACTCTGTAGCAAATGTGTGCTCTGTCTTCAGCCTACAGAAGTCTACAAGCAGTTTTGTGATTTTTATTGTTTTTTAAGCATCATCTATTAAAAGTGTTGCGAGTCTGTTTTAAGAATAGACAAATAATTTCATAGCATGGTAGAAGGGTGCTTGAAACTCAGTGAAATAAACCAAGTTCAGAGGGAAACACGGCTCCTTTACCTTTAGAATTGCTGTGTGCTCCATTCTGATGTGGATCTTAACAGACAATCCTGAAGGAAGTGCTGTGTGAGGAAGCGCAGGCACATAAGATAGGACAGAACCAGAGGGCTGACTTCACGGAGTCAGAAAACAGCCTGGCTGTAGGAGCCTGAGGACCTGAGTACCACCCTTTGCTTTGTGCCTGCCTAGTAGCTTGACCTCCATCCATGCCCTGGATCTGTCTGACTTTTGCTTCATCAGCTGTGATGTGAATATTTTGGACTAGATAATGAAACAACAAGGCTTTTTATTGTGTCTGTCCTGTGGTAGGCCTGTGCTAGGTACAAATGTATTTGTAGTCTTTTTAGTCACTCATATCCTCTCATGTCCTTGATAAATTTTAAGTTCTATTTTATGAAAGATTAGATGTAACATGTTGTTATTGCACTGCAGTTTTAAGAACATAATAATCTGTCAAATGTATTACACGTACTTACATGAATAAACAGCATGTGTATGTTTTTTATTAAAACCACTTAGCCAATAAGTTAAATACATTTTTAAACTTAACTACAATAGGAAGCTTTACCATAAGTAGTGAAATGGCTGGGCCCCTTGTGTTAATGCCTCCAGATCCCCTACTTCCATTTCCCTCTGGATGACATAGATCGGTGGTGGTGAACCTATGGTACGTGTGCCACAATGGGCTGTTTGTATCGTTGAAAGCTCTAAAGGGCTCACCATCACTAACATAGATTGATGTTTCTTGATTATATCCCAGTCCAGTATGGCTTTGCAGGACTTTGGCATGTAGGGAGGCAAAATGGCACTTTGGCAATACCAGTGACTTAGTAGTCTGACTTGGACTCAGATACTAGCTACTACATGAAGATGCTTTTGGAGTTTAGTTACTTACACTGTAAAATAACGTTCTCATCAGAGAAGATGGTCTGTTTGCATTTTATAGGTACACAGTCGCTGTTAATTCCAGTCCCCTTCCTATCCAGTTACTCTTGGAGTGTAACTCACTCGTCTGCCTGAAACGTGCCAGAAACATCCCCTTCTCCTTCCCTCCTTACAGTTTGTGGTAGTGTGATAGGGAATGAAGCAGGTGCCAGCATTTTTTTTTTCTGTTCTGCAGTTCTGGGGATTAAACCAAAGGCTTTGAGCATGCTAGAGCCACATCCCCATCCCAGCTATATCGTTGAAAGAGAGTATTAGACTATAATTAGCTTGTTTTATTTCACTGTTAATTTCACCATCCATCTATGAACCGTAACTACAAGATTGGCTCAGTCTGGGTCCTTGGCTGGGACTAAACCATTTTACTGACTTTTTCTCTTGTTGAATTAATAATCAGACCCTTGCTTAACGCTAAGCACAGGTGAGGACTATGTAGGGTGATTTAGTAAGCACTGGCCAAGAGGTTATTAGAAAACATTTTAAAAAAACTCCTCTGAATGAGATTTTTTCCCTAGCTCAGCCCAGGGTTATTATTAGTAGTGGATAAAGTTAAATAAGACTTTAATCTGACAAAGTGGAAAAACACTGCCAAGATTAAATTACAGTTGAATTAAAACTAGTGGAATTGAATTTGATTAATTAATTGGAATTATGTCTTAGCCACTGTTCATCTTCAGTTTTTCACCTTTGTGCTGCAAACACCAAATGTGGGCTGGTCATACACTTGGATTAATTTTTTCGCTACCTTTTTAGCCATGTCATTTAAGAACTTGTAAAAGGGGGGATGCATGTGTGTCAAAGTGGAACTTTCTTGTCTTTCTACTAAATACTCAGTTTTTATTCTCATGTCTCTGATGGCATTTAATTTAGACCATCAAGTTTAGCAGCTATTTAATTCCCCTCATGCAGAAAATAAATTTCAGCACCTTTTCCTGTAGCCCGTATGACTCTTTATGAATGTACAGGTAGCGATGAATGAACTCTTTGTCCTGTTTATTGGCATCATGCCAGTGACCACATTCAATATTCTCCCAAGGTGACATGAAAGGCATTTTACTGGGGAGGGGAGTCTCAATCAGGAGTTTCATTTTAGGACTTAGGGCCAAGTGACCTTTTAATCTATCAAAACTAAGAACCTCATATTTTCTGTAAATCATGGAAACAAGTTTCAAGTACGTTATTTGTATTTGAGTTTTGGGAATGTAACTAACTGTTCCAATTCTCACCTAACCTATAAAACCCTACTAAGAAAATCTGGGTTGTCAGCTCTCCTTTCTCAGCAAAATTTTCTCTTGAAGTGGAACCTGGTGTGTGTTCTCATGTTACTAAGGAATGGCTTTCAGGAGAGTAGGACTTGTTTTTTTTTTTGGTCACTGAGTGCAAGTAATACTAGGGACTCTGGGCTGGCCAGTTAGCAAAATCTTAATCCTCTTGATTTTTTTTTTTTAATTTTCAGAAATTAGTGGTTAATACAAGAGTCATAACATGCAAATATTTTGTAAAAATCTTCCAAATACTAATTTGCAGTAAATAGTTTAAATAAATATAATGCTTTTTAAATAGTAGGTGGGTACATTAAAAACAGTATTTTTTAGTCATCATTCTTTCGGTTGTCACAAGAACATTTAAAATTTACATTACTAGGGCTGTCTAAGCAGAGGGGCTTGAAATTTTTCTTTGGAAAAAAAAGTGAATAAATAAAATAATTAATTTTCTCAAGCAATACACAAATAAAATACTTGAAGGACTTGTGAGCTTCTAAATTTCTGACGGTTCCACCATGAATGAAACATGAAAATGTTTTGTTCATTTCTTACATACATCAGGCTGATGTTTGAGAGTCTCTTTTTTTAAAATACTTGCAGAAATTGTTTTTCCCAAGTGTGTTAGATGCTGTCTTGTCTTTGGAAAGTGTGGTGGCTTCACTCTCCAGTATTGAAGGCAGGAAACTTTGCTGGGAGACAGAATTGAATTCTAGTGGAATTGAAGCCTTTGTCTGATCCTTCCTCTTGGTTTTCATCAGGCGGTTCTGGTTCATTCTTCTCTGAAACTATAGCTTGGATTGCTGAGAAGCAACATTATCAGAGTTTGTATTCACTTTCTCTTGGCCATTTCTCTGTTTTTCCTTGTGGGGAAAGATGTGCTTTTCATTGAGAAAGTGCCCCACTCCATCTGAGTTCTTGGTCGGGGGAAATGGGATATTTCTACCAACTAAAAAGTCAAGGCTGCTTGTTTATTCCTTGCGCCCGTGAGAACAAAACAAGATTTTTCTTCTGGAGACAGCCCCTCCATGCCCTTGTTTTCTTTGGAGGACTGTTTTTTGCTGATGAAATCAGTGTCTGCAGCATTTCCTGTGCTTTCAACCTCTTTCTTTATAGTTACAACATTCACCTGTCAGTGAATCTCCTGACAAGTTGGCAGATGCCAGAAAAAAGGCATTTTGGGAGAGGTTTATTGCTGGCTATTACAAGTTTCTTAAGACCCCAGATCTTTGAGAGAATGTGGGAGAATTCTAACACGCAAGCTGTTTAAACCCAGGAGTTTACAACACATTCCCTCCTTACAGCAGGAACACTGGGTGTAGGTACCTCAGAGAACACAGGTACCAGCAGGGTTGCCACCAGAGCCTAGGTGACCATTGCACCCACACGTACGTGCTGGTGTCTACCCAACAAGGTCGTGATGATGATTATATTGTGTGTTTCAGGAAAAACATACAGCGCCTCCTATATAGTAAAGTCACTGCAAATTATGTTGTCCGTATGCCTGGCCCATGATAAATGTTCCTAAACCATGAAATGAAAAAGAAATCCCCACAAAAAGAAAAAAAAAATCCCCCAAAGGATAATGAAACCAATTTCAAGTTAGAGTTTATCCATGATGCAAGAGGCATGCTTTGTCATTGTGTCTTGGAAGTAGTAAATGGCAGTAATGAGTTGCTGAAGATGACTCCACTAGGACCCGCAATGACTGAAAAAAGGAGGACTGAGGCTAGTCTCTGTTTACATGTTCGGTGGGGCTGCCTTTCGCTCTGTGCACAGCAGGCATCTCTGAGGGACTCTGTGTACATGTGGAAGGGGTGGGGCAGCATGGAGAGGATCCCAGCTGGGGCTTCTCACTGTGGAGGTCTGGAGGCCAAACACAGAGGCGGTAGGCAATTATCTTTTCTACAACATGTGTTTTGTTATCTCATTCTTGTTTTGTTCTGCATGTAACAACACCAACAAAAGAGGCCATCTGGTGTCTACATAGAAAAAATAATGGGAACGGAGAGAGTATGTTAGAATCGCACCAATCTCACTGCATTTATGGCACGAACTCTTTTACTTGCTCCTCCCTCTTGGGGCTAACATTGAGAGACGTGCAATCATGGAGTGATTTAGAAATTTTCCCTTAAGAGAAAAGTCTTCTGATAGTTTCAGTGTGCAAGACTTTTTTTATGAGGACAGATCTGAGCACTGCCAAGAAATGCCCAGGCTTATTCCCTGTTTTAATTACAAAGAGCTGAATGATGTTTTCGGGTTGATACTGAACCTTGTTCATGAAGAGACAAGTATCGTAACATTGCTGGGCTCTGGCTTTAGTCAATCATTTTGTACTCGTTCAACAAACTTTTCCCAAACACGATATTGACAGCATGCACTAATTGTTGCTGGGTAGATACAAAGATCATACCCCATTTGCAGTGCTTTTAACATTTCCAAAAGGCTTATTCTCTTATTCCTTGAGGAATCTGAAACTCAGAGAGCTCAGGTCAGAGTTATATAACTGGTAGGTCAAAGAGCTTGCAACTAACCTTTTCTTACTCCTTTTATTTCACTGCTGTCATCTAATATGTTGTCTGTGCTCTTGAACAACTTTAATAGAAAAGATAATTTGGTTGACTTCAGTGAATGTTCATTAAGTATTCACTGGAGGTACTGTGTTGAAACAAACTGACCTTTAATCTGGGTCTTGCAGAAGTATTTGTACTTTTATCTGTTTTGTTTAGGGTGTTTATCAAAGTCTTAAAGAAAAATTTATTTGGGTAGGTAATGCTTATTTCTTGCCTACCTCCCCTGCTGGATTGTGGGTAGGGACTTTTATCTTTCTTGCTGATTGCTGCATCTCTGACCTAAAAAGAAATATCAATCAAATGTCCTTAGTAGAATCTTTTTTTTTTAATTTTATTTTATTTTAAACCAAGAACATGTATTGGTACATTTTACATATAATGGTTACATTCATCACATTTATTTTGTACCTGTACATGATGCATCTTGGTTCTCCCCCCTCTTCCCCTCCCCTCCCCTCTGTTCCCTCCCTCCCTAATTAGAGCTGGTTTATTCTTAATTTTCCATATTTTCCCTTTCCCTTTTCTTTCCTTTGTTGCCTTTCTGCTTTTCCCCTTCTTTCTTTCTAGTTGTCCTTAGTAGAATCTTATTGAATGAGTGTGTTGTGGAAAAATAGATAGGTGCCATGTTACTGGTATCTGAAGTACTGTGGATCATGATTAAGTCTGTTGGGGAGCAGATGCTATTATGAGTAGGAAAATTTATAGAGAAGATAGATTAAGCTGGGCCACAAAGGATGGGTAAGAGTCAAAGATGAATGGAGTGGGAGGATTTGGGTAATGGGGAGGGGCATTCTTAGTGAATTATAGGACCAAAGCCACAGGTGGGCCAGTCCAGAGTTATCTTTTTTTGGGGGGGTGGATAGGGAGTGCTGGGGATCAAATTCAGGGCCTTGTGCTTACTAGGCAAGCGCTCTACCACTGGGCTAAATCCCCAACCCAAGAGGTATCTTTTTTTGACAGGTAGACAAGGTATGTGACACTGAGGCCAAAACAGTGGACTGGTGTCTGACTTTGAAGCCCTTGATTGCCTAAGACATTTAGGTTTTGTTCTTACTATTAGTAATTAAAAAAAAAAAAAAACCATAACATCTTGGTATTCCGAATGCCTTTTTACCTCATTTATCAAATAGGGCAGTCCCATCAGATAGAGTGGTGGTATCCTTATCTTATAGATGGTAAAACTGGGGCTCAGTGAACTTGCCCAATGTCACAGTCAGCGAGTTACGTG
This sequence comes from Hystrix cristata, assembly GCA_004026905.1. NCBI lineage: Eukaryota > Metazoa > Chordata > Mammalia > Rodentia > Hystricidae > Hystrix > Hystrix cristata. The sequence goes on from PVJO010001043.1 coordinate 177,152, forward strand.
TTAATGATGAATTATGTTGTTTTTGGTAGGAAGAGAGGCCCAATGATACCTGAGAGCCAGGAGTTTCTTTGTGAGAATGGAAGGAGTACCATGCTTGATATTGTCAGCAGTGACCATAACGCTTGGCACATTTTAGATGCTCACGGGTGTGAGATAATAAATTTTTGCCCAGTCATAGATGTGTTCATTACTTCGCTTAAGGAAGATGAGTCTTTTAATCCTATTTGCCCGGTTAATACACATTTTTGTGGGCATGAATCAGTTACATTTTTGGTGGTGGCTGTGTGCCAGGCACCATTGTAGGGACTGGGGACTTACAGTGATGATTCAGTGGCGGATTGGGCTGGGGCGCGGAGAGGTTGTAGGCAGCAGAAGGCCGTGTGGAAAGGAGAGAGGGGGTATGAGATGAAAGTGGGTTCCATGAAAGGGAGAAGAGGTAGGCAGCAGAAAAGATCGAGGACTGAGTTTTGGTTCAAGATACATTGGAATTGTGATGGATGCTAGTGACAGAAACTGTCCCTCTGTGATCATTGGGTGGATGATGGGAAGGTGACCTGCTAAAACAGCAATTTCTTGTATTCTTCTTTGTGGGTAAATGAATTGGGTTATGCATGTTTATGAATGATAGTGTAAATGTTTCTGATGACAATTCAGAAAAGGAAAAATGGCAATTAAAAAAAGGAACTGTTGCTTATATATCAATCGATGAAGCAGTTGTCTTCTGTAAAGCACATGGCATCAGTGTGGGGGCTGGTCGTGAAGAAAGGTTCTGTCACCGAGGGCATGATCAAGGATGGAACTCCATCCACTCCAAATGGTTTCCATCTGGCTGGAGCTGTGCTTTTGAAACAGTGCACCCAGTTTCTTAGGGTTTTTTGATAAACACTTAGCAGGGGTGGGCGTATTGGAGGAATCAGTGTTTTTATTTTTAGAAAGCACCAAATCCATAGTATTTGTGGGTATAGAGTCAATTGGAGGGATTATTGAATCCAGCTATCTCTTCCTCTCTTCTCCTCCCTCCTTTTAAGATGAGGAAGCTGTTGTCAGTGCAGCCGAAGTTAGGCGACTTAGCCAAGATAGTACAGCTAGCTATTAAAGAGCTAGGACTAGAACCTAGGTCTTCAGAACCATTTGATCACTTAGCAGTTTGGTGTGTGTCTTTCCAAAATGTTTCCTTCTCATTTAGGGGGCATATAGAAATATATAAAAGTATTCAATTTTAAGAGTTTTGTTAACTCTGCAATCATTTTTCTGCAATTGTTTTATTTACCCAATAACTCTTCTTCAACCTACTTTTTAAAAAAAATTAGTTGCCTACATGTCTCCTCTCTGGTGGTTTTTGTTAAGGATTATTGCATAGCCTGGATATGCCTGGGTAATTAATCATTCTGTTCATGATAAACATATAAATTGTTCTTTTCTTTTGATTTTTTACTGTTGTGAACAACACTTCCAGCTTACTTTGTAGGAAATTTATACTGCCCTTACTTTTGCCCTGTACTATTCTAAATGCTATACAAATGTCAACTAATTTAATCTTTATAACTGTGTAATGGGACTTGTCTGTCTTAAAGATGAAGAAACCGAGGCAGAGAAGTGGTTCAGTAAGTTGCTTAATGTCATGTGACTTGAAGCCAGGATTTGAACACAGGCCACTCAGCTCCTGGGTTTTGGTCTTAGCTAGTACACTGTTCTGCCTTTTAACAATGAGAACCTTTACATAGTTTTCTGTTCTTCTGTGCATAGCAGTGAAATTATGAAAGAAAGTTTTTTAATGTAGTTTAAAAATAAACATTATTTTATTTAGAGCAATTTTACGTTCCTGTCAAGTTGAAAGGAAGATAACAGAAATTTCCCATGAACCTCCTTCTCTGCACATGGTACAGCCTTCCTCATGATCTAAGTCCCCCAGCGGAGTGGCACATATGTTGCAATGAACGGACTTCATCAACATGTTATCACTCAGAGGCCGTAGTTAATGTTAGAGTTTCACTCTTGGTGGTGTACATTCAGTGGACCTGGGCAAATTTTTAATGGCATGTGCTCACCAAGATAGCATCATACAGAATAGTTTCACTTGCCTAAAAGTCTCTGTGCTCCATCTATTCATCCATTCCTTTCTACGAACCCCTGATGACCACTGATCTTTATACCATTTTCATAGTTTTACTTGTTCCAGAGAATCATATGGGTAGAATGGTAGACCATATGGCCTTTTCAGATTGACTTCTCTCACTTGGTGATATACATTTAAATTTCTTCCATGTCTTTTCATGGCTCAGTGGCTCATTTCTTGTTAGTGCTGAGGAATATTTCATTGTCTGGATGGAACCAATTTATTTATTCATTTCCTTCCTGAAAGACATCGGTGGCTTTCAAGTTTTGGCAATTATGAATAAAGCTGATGCAAACACCCATGTACAGGTTTCTGCATTGACATAAAATTTTCAGCACCTTCAGGTAAATAACCAAGGATCATCATAAAAACATATTATAGAAAAGTGACCAAGTATTCAACACAAGATGGCTTCTGAGTATTGATAACAAATCAGTGATTTGTCTTTTTAGTCTTTACAATACATGGTCAGATAGAAACTCGTAAACAACAATGTAGTTGGATCTTTATGGTCACAGATTTTTAATGTAGTGATTGACAATTGGTGACTTTAACCCAGAGCTTCACTTCTTCATCACTGCTTAGTTCACTTTTGACTGTTTAGTTGGGCCTTTTTTTTTTTTTAATAAAATATATTGGCTAAATCTTTTGGGCTTCTAAATAGTGATCCATGGCTTTCTAACTTAAATAATTATATATTTCTCTAACATTTGGAGTTAAGTATAGACTCTGTTTGAGATTTCTTTTTCTTTCAGATTTTTGTGGATTTTGTATGTTTTCCCTCTATTACAGTATAGGGATATACTGTAACTCTAGTTACTGTAACTCTGGTTACAGTATAGGGATATGACTCAAAGCCCAGGTGTGGGTTGGTGTAAACCCTATTCTAAATGTAAATGTGAATTAATTGTTTTACCTAGCTATTTCAGTACTCACTGTAAATTCACTCAGAGTCATACATTTATGGTGTGAATCTATGTAGCTTTGTTAATTTTTAAAATTAAAATTTAAATTTTTTTCAGTACTGGGGATTGAACCCAGGGCATCTAGTTTTAAACTAAGCTTTATTGTAATCACCTAACTGCTTTTTTACACCAACTCCCTCTTTCTTGTTACTTTCTTACAAGATCATCCTCTACGTACTCTATATAGTTTATAATAGTCTGTGAACCATCCTCAAACTGGCCAGCTTCTCAATTTAGTTGAAAAACGTGCTTTGGAATAGATGTTCTGAATGAAAATTTCTTCTATCATTGGTGTATTAGTTACCTTCTAGAACTAGTGGTTTGCAAGAGAGCAGATTTAATACAGGGCATTTACAAGTTACAGCATTCACCCATAAGCCAAGTGCCAAATGTCTGTCTGTGCACTGGAGATGCAAAAGATCCAATCAGGGGCTGGGAGCCCACAGCACTGTCCCATGTACATCTGTGTCTGAAGATGATGCCTGAAGAAATCTTTACTGGAACCAGGGTACGATTGCTCGCAGCAGAAATGAAGACCAGAGCTCCCCCGAAGCAACAGCTGCCATCCCTGATGACAGTAAGGCCCCGAGCTCCTTCTTTGAGGAGAACAGCCAAGTCCCCTTCCGGAGAACCAGCAGCAACAGAGCTTCTCCTGGGAGACAGCCCCCAGCTATCTTAGGCTCCCGTTCTCCTTTACTTTATGTTGTGTTGACAACAATCCTCAGGTAGATCCTCTATGCCCAGAACCACACCAACTCAGTCCAGCTGAGCATTCCAGCTTAAGTTGACCACAATAATAAGTCCACCACAATTGGACAGCCTAGTTTGTATAAAATGTAGGGGGATGTTTAATTGGAAGTAAAGTTATTCTAGTAGAATATTTGGTATGATGAAGAGTTTGGAGAAAATTGAAGAAATACTAAAGGCAAATAGTGCAAGAAGAAAGAAAAGCAAATAGAAACTCCAGGAAAACCAAACTGAGCTCAAATGGAAATTATTTAATGACATTATTTCATATGCATTGAACAATTTTTACATGGTTCTAATAATGTAAACACAGAACCAATTTATAGATAAAGCAAGAAGCCAATGACTAGAAAAAATGCTAATCAACTTTAATGATATAAAAGAAAAATATGAAAGATAGATGATAACAGAAAGATGTAGAGCGGAAGCCACTCAAGGTTGGTCAGTTAATAAGTGTTATTGTGGTAGATGTTGCAACAGGAAAAGGATTATAATGTTTTAAAATTAAAAGGGAAAAAATACATGGGTAAGGAAATAGCAATATAATCTTTTGAAAGAGGAAAATAACTACTAGGAAATGAAAAAAGATTTAAAAGTACAATCTCTGCGGAGGAAAGGAGCTTCTGGTACAAATAAGAGACTGCTGCTTGACATTTTTAAGGTAATTTGGTTTTAAAAACTTGTTTTCCAATGGTAATTCCTGAATTAAAAAGAAACAGCGAATTCCCATGAACTAAACAACCTTAACAGCATTCCACATTTTATCATTTTTGTTTGCTCGTTTCTTTTCTTTTTTGGCTAATACCTGTGTTAAAAACTTAGGCATCATGCCATTTCACCTTTTAAATATTTGCAAATGCATTTCAGAATGAAAAAAGGCACCTCTTAGATAATTGTAATGCCATTATTATACCTGACTTCTTTATTGGTCTGAAAAATGATTTATAGTTAATATGTTCAAATCAGGTTTCAAACAAAGCTCCCTCTTGTTTATGGGTGTTGTGTTGCTTTAGCCTCATTTGAGCTCTTGTAATACAGAATGGTACTCTTTTCCTTTTTATCATGTCACCAAGTTACTGAATAATATTTGTTGAAAATATATAATGTACTAATTTAATTAAAAATTCTAACTGAAAATTTTAATTTGCCTAGAAATTTAAAGGGCTAAAAGCATGGAAAACTTTATGTATTTTAAAAGCTTTAAGTATGTGTTTAAATTCATTTTTAATGACTAAATTTAAACATTTCTAATGCAGGAACATTTATCAGTTAGTTTGGGCAGGGTTCATTGCTTACAATAAAAATAATTGTTCTCTGGAATTTTCAGTTTAACTAGAAAGGGCAGTTTGTGGACATGCCTGCTGAGGCATTTTGCAGTATGGAATTACAACTATTTTTAAAGTTAACAGTTAACAGATTCCTTATTAGGGACCAGCACTATACCCAGTGCTTTAAATGCATTATTTAATCCACAGTGTATAGACACAGAACCTGAAGTAGTTAGGTTAAGTAACTTTGTTTAGCGCCACTGTGCTTGTAATTGTCTCTGCCTGTAGATGAGCATGGTTTTGCTGGTTTAATTATTAAGCTGTATTGAGCCTCTCAGTTATGAGGTACTCATCTTCCTTTTTAATAGGCAGTCATCATAGATTGGTTCAAAGTGTGGGCTATGAAGCCTAGACTGACCCTGGCTCTGACACTTAATAGCTCTGTGATTTTGGACAAATTATTTAGCCTTTCTGTGTATCAGTTTCCCCATCTGTAAAATGGAGGTAATAATTTTGCTTCATAAGATAATTGTGACGATTAAATGACTTCTTTTTTGTGAAGACCTTGGAATGTTTCCTGGCACATACAAATAAAAAATGCTTAAATAATGACAGCATTATGCTAAGCTTTGTATAGAATGAAATATAGCTAACTTTAGACTTTTTTCAAGGAGAAATAAAAAATGTTAGTTATATTACAGCCTTCAAAAAATCTTCTCAAAAGGCTCTGGAGGAACAGATGAACTTTAGTGTGTGGGTAGTTGATGCAGTAATTTAGTCTTATGTACTCTGTCTCCAAGGTCTCAGGAAAAGGAGAGGGGACAGTGGGATTTGATCATATGACTTGCTTCAGAACTCCTATATTGGTTTGACTGTCTTTTCTTTTTTTCTAAAATCTTTTGAACTTGGCCACAACATACAGTACTCACTTAAGAGCACAGGGAATCGATAACTTGGAGACCAGGGAATTGCTTTTGAGTTGACACTTAGGTGCTTTGAGAATTCAGACTATTGCCTTTGCTCTGGTATTCATTAATTCTTCTGGAAATGCCCATAGTATAAGGTAGAGAATCATACATGTCATGTCTCCTGATCCATTTTTAGCAGCTGACCTGGCTATCTACGATTTGCTCATTATACTTGTGTAGTGTATGTTTTTAAGTGTCTGATGATTTTGGCTAAGTAGTCGCAGATGAAAGGAAATATTCTGCTTGGCTTATTAGTTGGGTCTTCCTGTAATGGTGCAGTGAAATTCCATCTTATTTAACCACTGCCCTAAATAAGAAGGACCACATGGAATTTCCCATTGTCTGCCTTTACTGTACTGTCCTAAAAATATATGACTGATTCTAGTGACATACAGCGATAATGTGGCCCACTGGTTAATAGTGACTTGGGAATCCTAGCTTGATGTGAGTGACTTTTTTGGGGTAACTCTTTGAACTTTACAGATACATAATTGTTTAGAATTTCTGTACTAAGAACCAAAAATGATTAAAGTACCTTTTTGAGTTTTTAAGCTTGTTGGCATTTTGGGGGGTCCAATGTGATATACTGACCAAAAGGAAGGGGAAAAAAATGAAGAGAAAATAAAAATGCCTGTGAGCTAATTTTATCTCTGATTTTTGGATCTGAAATGAATTTTGGACAGTGTTAAATTTGCCTGAGAACTTCATAGGGGATTTTTGCTTACAGCATTGTTTTGTAATATTCATAGCTTAGCTGAAATAACCAAAAGGGTTTAAAAAGAATTAATGTGGGCTAAAAGAACAAGAGCAATGGACCTGTCAATAACGATTTTAAAATATAAACAGCTAACCGTTTGTTTTGCTATAAAGGCCACATTCAAATTTCAGAGCTCATGACTCTCAGGGTGGCTGTTTTTCTTAGAGGAGCAATTTAGGCAAGTTGAATTGAATAGCTCCTACGTCATTGACATGTATTCAGTTTTGTCCTTCACCCTTGTTTACTTTTTGAACCATGTAAAACATTGGAATTAGGTACATCTCATCAGAATATCCTGATATTCTAAAAAGTTCTTAATTCCTATCTTTTGTAAGAAAAATTATCAGTCTGTAATGTTAACTAGCAAGAAGTAGGTTTGCATTTTGAGTTGTGATCATCTCCAATGTTACTAAAAGCTTGTAACCATAGATTTTTAATTTTTATTTTTACTGATGGTATGTGGAAAAACTACTGAGTGGGCGAAGCAGTTGGACTAATTGTTTAAACTGAGATTACTTAGGAAAGGGTATCTGACATGTTTATATTACATTGATCAAATTGTTTATGGTGGAGATCATTTAAATGTGCATTACCAATATCTCAGGTTTTGCGTTTGCCAACCCCATATGTTGAGATATTCCAGAATCTCATAGTGGCAGCAGCCAGTGGTTCTTCGTAGAATAAATGGCAGGACATTTTGCTTAGCTGAAAATGGCTTACCTTTATAGGTGGTACTTCTTTATTCATTCAAAAACTATAAATGGCCCACAATATGTTATGCCTGTGCTAAGCTAGTGTTGAATGGGAAAAATGTCTGCTGGAGTGAGACAGACACCTCCAAGTAAATAATTAATAACAGACAAGATCATGTTGGAGAATGATCAGTGCTGTGAAGAATATGAAGTAAGGATGATAGGGTGAGGCGGGGCTGGGGCGGGGTGAGCTGGGCCAGCACTAAATAGGATGGTGAAGGAAATCTTCTGGAGGAGGTAGTATGCAGGGTGGTGCTTGAACATCTGCAAGAAGCTACCTGTGTAACATTAGGGAGACATGGTGTTCAAAGCCTCAGGAACACCGAGAATGAAAGCGATGTGGGCATGTGCAGTGTGGGAGAAAGAAAGAAGGCTGGACATCAGGAAGCCATTCGATAGGTCCTAAACCATTCACCCCAGATAGAGTAATCAAGACTAAGCAAACGGTAATTTGTCCTTTCTATATAGAGACTGGAAATTATGCATAAATTGGATTTTTAAACTATATAAAATTGAGGTAATAAAAATTAGGTTTCCTACCAAATTTGGAAGTTTTTAATGTGCCTAGAGTTGCGTTGCTTTCTAGTGCTCCCTTTTCCTACTTTACCTGTTCTTTTCTTGGCCTTCAAGAGGAGACTGTAATAGATTTATTTTGTTTATGGTGTTTTGGGCATCTGTTTTGGGCACCTTGAATCCACAAAACAATATACCTGTGTTTGTAATTTTATGGGTTCATGATTGTTTATTAAATTCAGTTGATTTTATTAGACGCTATATTAGTTCACTAGAGCGGCTGTAACCAAATACCACAACTATGTAGCTTGGTCAACAGAAATTTGTCTTACCTAAAGTAAAAGCGGGGTAGATTCCTCCTGAAGGGTAAGAGGAAGAAATCTTTTGTGCCTCTTGTTTAGCTTGTGCTATCTTTGGCTTCTACTACATTGTATTCACCTCTGCCTTCATCTTCTCATGGCTGTTAGCGTGTGTGCGTGTCATTCTTCAAATGTGCCCTTTTGATAAGAGTACCAGTCATACTGCAGTAGGGGCCATCTAGTCCAGTTTGACCTCCTCTTAACTGCCTGGAGTCATAAAACTAGAGTATCACATTGTGCTATAGTCTGAATGCTTTTGTCTCTGAAAAATTCCTATACTGAAACCTAATAGGCAAGGTAATGATATTAGAAGGTGGGGGTTTGGGGAGGTGATCAGGTCATGAGGCCTCTGCTCTCATAAGTCGGATTCATACCGTTATCAAAGAGGCCCAGAAGAAACCTTCATCGTTTGCCGACTTAGTAAAAGCTGCCATCTATGAACCAGGAAGCAGGCCTTACCGGGCTCAGTTTGCTAGGGAAGCTTGATTTTGGATACCCAGCCCCCAGAATGGGAGAAGCATGTACTTGGTGTTTATAACAGGTTATGGTATTTTGTCATAGCCGCCTGACTGGAAGAAGACAGTCTGACTTAATGGGTGTTAGGACTTGAACGTAACCATTCTAGGGGAGCTCATTTCAACCTCTAACAGACAAACACACATGCACTTTGGCTAAATTCGTTGTATCTCACAAGTGGAAAATGGACAGTGCTTGTGTATTTGCTGCAGCTGTTTAACTAATTTCAGCACAGGAACCTGGAGGCTGTGGTCCCCTTTCCAATTAATAACAGTCAGTGATTTTGAGCTCTGCTAGGCAGGAGGCTGATCTTGTGTTACCTTGTTATTTCCTTGGAAGCACCTGCTGGAGATGGTTCTGTAATCATCCTCGCTCTATGCTTGGAGGAACCCAGGCTTGTTTTGTGAGGAGCCGTTAGTTCTGTGACCACATCAGCTGTTTACATACTAATTTTAAACTGCCGGAAGCTAAGTGGAACAGCCATAACTACTAACAGGAGCACACAGCCATTAATGTCCCAGATATGGGAAAAATCGTTTGTAGTGTTGAGGTGGTTTCTTATCTTCCTCATTCTACCCCAGCCCCCTTTGGTCTTTATCCCTGAAAGAGCTTACATAATGCACAGTGAGATTATGAAGATTAATTAATTAATATTTGTGAAGCACTTTGAAGATGAAAAGCTCATGACCACTTAAATTAAATTTTGCCTCTTGGTGCCAAGAAATAAACAGCCTTTCTCTTTCCTGCTTGTGGCTAGAATCTCCCCTTGGATCACAGGAGAGGTTGTTCGCAAGGTGAGCAGGATCTCTTGATAGTCTTCCCAAGAGGAGCATCTTGCTTATTGAAAGCTTATTGATTCTCTTTTGAACTGGATAGCATTCTGCAAACTATTAAGCGGTGGACTCTCTGCTAAATGGAAATGTGATTGATGCTGAAACAGGTTTTAACTTTGAACCTCTATGGAATTCAGTTGAGTGCAACCTCAGAAATTTGGAGATGAATGTCAAAGTAGTTTGAAAAGCAATCTTATGTTCCCTTAAGTATTCTAACACAAAGGTTGGTATTGATGTTTCAGAACATTAGTTTGCAGTTGATTCTTGTCCTCTTCATTTGTCACTGTTGCAACCTGAAGTTTGTGCCAGGAAGATCACTGAATCCGAGTGGTGTAACATTGGCTGTGTCTTGCCCACTGCTCTTCCTGAGAGCCAAGTTTCTAGCCTCTGAGCTGTAACATATCCTCAAATGAACTTTAAAAAAGTAGTTTGAAAATCAGAGAGGAAGTCCATAAATTCACTGGCAAATAAATAAAAAAGTCAATGACTTGTAAGAATAAGCCAAATTAGGAGCCAAATGGAAAAATGGAATCTTGCTTTACATTATATTCTTTGCTGCTCCTGTTGCATAGATCTAAATGCTGCCCCTTAACTCGTGAGTCTAACAGTTACTTTTTAAATGGACAGTTAATGAACCCTGACTATATGTATGAGCAATATTTTATTGCACAGCAGTTGTTTTCCCAGAATGTATTGACCTTTATTCCAGTCTCCCCTCTGAGCAAGCTTCTTTCTGTTGAATCTGCTCCTAGAACCTCAACCCTGAATAAATAGAGAGCTTAAAGGCAAGGAGTAGGTGGGTCAGTTGAGCCAGGAGTGAGGCTGGGTAAGATCAGAGTTCAGAGTCAGGTCAAACTGGGGAGTGGAGAGAAATGGCCTGCACAGTTTGGCTGAGGACTCTCCCCCCAAGACACTCACTAATTTAAATACACTGTAAAAGTAAAGGTGTTGCCAAGTTCCTAAGCTCCTGTTCGCAATACAGATGCCTCCCCAACTCTTCTCTGCATTATTCCACTCGTTTGACCTGTATGACTTCGGACCTTGCCCTAGTTCTTGGCTACTACTAGACATTTTTCTGGCACCAAGAACCATCAAGACTAGTTTTCTTTTTATTTTCCTGCCCAAATGAGTTGAGTGTTCATTAGGTTCTTTTCCTTCCCTCATTCTGTAATTCTCCCTTCATCAGCCTATCTCTTGGATATACATTTTGGGCAGTAACACAAGGGAGGGGAGGGTATGGTGGCCTGTGTTTGAAGCCTACCTCTGCTGCTTAACACCTCTACGACCCCTGGACAGTAGTTTCATCTGTCTCTACTTCCATTTCTACATCTGTAAAATGGGGATATTAATAATACATATTTAATTGGAATGCTATAAAGGTTAAATTAATATATAGTGAGTGCTTAGGGTGTGACCTGTAATGTGTTCAGGTAGTGTTAACTGAAGAAGTGAAATATCCCTTTCAGTTTTTACTTAGGTAACACAGGGCAGTATCTTCCTTTGCTATCACTATTTTTCTGTAGCTCTTCCTCCTATTTTTTCCCCCTCTGCTTGTAGCATTAGTGATAAGGAGAAATGACCTCATTGCTAAAGCATTAATTCCTGGTTGAATTCCTGAAATCCTCTGGGTTGGAGGTGAAAAGATAAAGCATAAGAAGATAAATTTCTTTTTTCTTAGAACTTAAATTATTGTAGGAAATGAGACATATCAACAAGGGTTGCAGTACAGTAAATAAACCAAGATTAGAGCTGGCAGAGGATGACGGTAGTTAATGGTGTATAGTAGGCATGTGGACTGTGGTTGGTCATGGAAGGCATCACAGAGGAGGTGGCACTTGAGGTGTTTCTTGAAACAATATGTCAGAAGACAAAATCACAGCAGATTTTACTTATAGATCTAGTGAGCTTTTATTTGGAGGTTCCTCTAGGCTACAAAATAGAGTGAGTCCCACTGGCCAATAGCAGAACAATCAGTAGATGTGGTAAGTACAAGGAAACAGTAACAGAAGAAAAGCTGATTGGTTCATATCAGGCTACTTTCTGGTAAGGGCTAAAGTAGAGGGACTTCCTTATCAAGTCAGCTAAATTAGGCCTGTTTGGAGATTTAGCTATTCATAATCATATTCATTCTCATTCTCCTTACCACCTTGTGATTTTTTTTTTGGAGGCTAGACAAACAATTAGTTTTAGGTTGGTTGTGTGGAACTTCACATGAGTGTGACTTCACTTTTGTTTGATCTCTTGAGCCTAGTGTAGGAGCTCAAGCCACACCACTGGTCTTCTATAAATTTGATTATTTAACAGGCCTGAGGTTGGACTAGGATAGAATGTTTCTCTTTTGTGGTACGTGAGATTGAACCCAGTGCCTTCACACTGACCTGTAACCTCAGGCCTTTTTTTATTTTGAGACAGGATCTTGCTAAGTCCCTCAGTTCCCCAGGCTGGACTTGAACTTGTGATCTTCCTGCCTCAGCTTCCTGAGTATCTGGGATTACAGGCATGCACCATATGCCTGGCTTAGATGAGAGAGTATTTGACATTAGTAAACTCCCCTCCCTCGAAGAAGTCAAATATGTTGAGGCAAAACGCTGCCTATTACATTTAGCAGCAGATCCCTTTAAATCCCTGCCCAGTCAGTGGGATGGGGGGGGGGACGGGAAGGCCTGAGGCAGGGACATGAGATGAGCAGGAGAGTTATGTAGAGCTGTATGATAAAACTTTGGTGCTAGTGATGTTGTTTTGGGAAACTGAAGAACACACAAAAGAAACTATAAACTGTGACATAGTTGGAACAAGTTGTCTGTCTTCTAATTGTCTGTTCTGCAGAACCTGTTACATGTGAGGCCCAAGGGTAGCCCAGCCTGGAGTAGGGTGTTATTCCTGCCCCAGAGATGTCTGTGTGAAGTTCTAATGACGGCGTTAAGTGTGGCTGGTGGTGTAGAGCTGTGTGTGGGAGAAGAGGGTGTGAAGCCGGTGGGGTGGCTTCAAGGTCAGGTAGGTCTTACACGTGGCTAGGTACTGTCCCCGAGGATAAAGTCGCTCCAGCAAAGGGGACCAAGCCTGTAAAACCAAGGAGATAGGAAAGGCTGAAGTGTGAATGAAGAGTGGGCCAAGGTGTGTGGCTCTGCGTTGGGTGCCTGTGCCAGACAGGAAGGCCTCCAGGTGAGGCTGGAAGTATTGACAAGGGGTTTGCTGGGCTAGTTCTTTTATGCTGGTGTCAAAGCATACGGGCTTTGTTCTGTAGACTCCCGGGATCTTGTGAAAGCTTCTAAGCCAGAAAGTGGCATCATTATAGTAGAATTCTTGAAAAGGTAATTCTTGTAATAGGTTGGAAGATAGTCTCGTCTTCCTAATACTCTCAGTGTTTCATGAAAAATGTCAAATTTGGTTTTTAAAACATTTAATTTCTAACATCATAATAGGTGTGTTTCTAACAGTATAACCTAACTGTACTTTTATAAATTTATAAACAAATTTTATTTTAGGTATAAGTGAAATTGTTTTTGTGACTGCATATTTCCTAAGGGAAAAAAAAATGAATATTGAATGGCAAAGAGCAAAGGTTGTGTGTGAGAGGTTTGTACCCTGGTGATCCTGTGTGTTGGCCTCTGAAGTATCTTACAGTGAGCTCTCTGGTGCCCTTTTAAAAATACTTTACTTACTTTTTGTGTATTAAGAGGGATCATAGAATCTATGATCCAAAAATCAGGAAGCAATGATTCTCTTTACCAGCAAAAGTAACAACTGTTTTATAGATGTCTTTAAAAGGGTGCATGAATACAGTGGTACCTTGATTCACAAACTTAATTTGTTCTGCTATTTCGGAAAAGTTGGCATGTTTGTGTTTGTGTGGGAAAGATGGCTGTGGTCATGTCTGTCACCTGATACAGAGTTTGTGGACAAAAACAAAATTTTGCCAAATGCTTCTGTTGTGTATCAAGTTGTTTGCAAACAAAAGCGTTCATGAACCGAGGTACCACTGTATTTTGGTATTTGAGAATAAGTCCTTGAACTTGTCATGGGAGTTGTGTAGTTTTGGGAATCAGTTCTTTACCATAAACTTTGATCACATTAAACTGTGATTTCTGAAGGCCAGATGTTAAATATATTCATGCATATTTAATTTTTTGACTAGCTATTAAAGATTTGAAAGCAATTATACTTAGGTTTAAGGAAAGGACTTCCTGTGGGCATTTGATATTTTCCAACTGTTGGCTGACCAAACTGGTATTTACTGATATTTTTGTGTTCAAGAGTCCCAAGTATAATAGCTGAGGGTTATATTGCTGTTCATTTCCTCTCTTCTCCTAACTCTACACTTGAGCTACTCTGTAGTTTGGAGCATTGCATATTTTCACACTTATGCTTGAGGCTCACTGTTTCAATGTACAACACAATTTTATTTGCTAGGAGAAAATGGCAAGATTTCAGACTTTACCAGAGGTAAATGTAAGGTCATTACTGAGGCTACTTTTACACTTAAACTCCTGAGCTCATATTATCAAAGACTGTTGACATATTAATTTTAATTCATGAAGAACTTTTATACCTCTCATGAATAGCATTTATGAAAGCTGTACTAGTGTGAGTGCATTTAAATTCATTCTCTATGCAAATCAAAACAACGTTAAGATTCCACCTCACTCCAGAAAGAACCGCGTATATGGGAAAATCAACCAATAACAAATGCTGGCGGGGCTGTGGGGAAAAAGGAACACTCCTCCACTGTTGGTGGGATTGTAGACTGGTCCAGCCACTGTGGAAATCAATATGGAGATTCCTCAAAAAACTACAACTGGAGGT
>PVJO010001044.1:0-73456 GCA_004026905.1 Hystrix cristata
GGCTATTACATAGAGAATGGACTGTAGGATTCTGGGGAGAGGGCAAATGGAAAAGTAAAGGAACAAGATAGGGTGCTGTTGTATTTGTTTAATGAAACATAGCAGCTTGGCTTGACTGCTAGCAATAGAAAAGAAAAGGGGTAAGTATTTCAGAGAATTTTCTCAAGGCACTCTAAAAATAGAGTGTATTCATCAGGATTGAGTCAGGAGACTGGAAGGGCACCAGTAATTTGAAGAAGAAAAATTTCATATGTAAGTAATTATTAACTAGTACTGAGGGACTACTAAGAAGGGTGAAACAATTCTATAGGAATGGCAGGCGAAGGAAGCAGCTGCTATCCCCAGCGAAGGAAGGAACGAACTTGGAAGAGGACACATACTTGCCACCACGATTGAGATTCAGACCTTGTTGCATAGAATGCAGCTGTAATGCTGGATGACAGAGAGGCTTTCTGAGGTGTTGTGGACTTGGGATAGCAAGCAAAGAAAATCAGTTTCTGGGTGCCAGAGAAACTCACTACAAAGCTGCCTGTTGAGATGATGGCGAACCTCACTAGTTCTTAGATTTGGTGATGAATTGTAGGTTAATATTCCTATCTTTTGATCAGTAATTTTACTGCAGGTTACCTCAAATGAAAACATGTCCATGAAGACGCATGAAAAACTTTCTGGGATGAGGAAAATGTTCCACATCTTTATCACAGTGGTGTTTATGTACACACACTTGTCAAAACTCGTTGAAATTTACACTTTAAGCACTGGTGCTAAAGGAAGGGGATGTTGGAGGTAGAAGAAGAAAGACCAAAATGAAATGTTTGTCTCAAATTTAGGAAATGTATTTGTAAAGGAAATACAGCCAGCATTGCTGAAGGCCTACTAGGTATTAAATTGAGAGTGTGCAAAAGGGTTGTATCATTCTCTCCAGCAATGTTTGTCTTCTCCAATATTGATGCAGAGTAGAAGAGTAGTCCGCTGGAGATAGGATACAAATTTTGCTAGGGGAGCATGATTAAGGGAGAGGAAAAAGGAATTCAGCCATGTGGTTCTTCTGCTAGTCTTGCCCTAATGCAAGACTAATGACATCTGGTGGCTCAGTTGGGATTGAATAGTCTAAAACACCCCTATTCAGGCGTCCAGCAGTTGGTGTTGGCTGGGCCACATGTCTCTAGTCAACTA
Source organism: Hystrix cristata (assembly GCA_004026905.1). Taxonomy (NCBI): domain Eukaryota; kingdom Metazoa; phylum Chordata; class Mammalia; order Rodentia; family Hystricidae; genus Hystrix; species Hystrix cristata. The sequence continues at coordinate 1,177 of PVJO010001044.1, forward strand.
GTCTTCTTCTCATGGAACCTGAATTTAAAAGGCAACCCCCCAGTGCACAAGCATTTTACCAGCGTCTGCTCTTGTTACATTTACTAATGTCCCATCGGCCGAAGAAAGTCTTTTGATTCAGCCTAATGTCTATAAGGTAGGGTTTGGGGAGAGACCCAAGAGTATGGACAGGGAGATGTGGTGCCTGGAGGGCCATTGATGTAGCAGTCAAATCTAAGGAGACTGGAAGCAGTGTTCTCCTTCAACAGCCAGTAAACAGCAGCTAAAGCTAAATAGAAAAGCGAGTCTGTTATTTTCCTGGAAAAACATCATTTTCCTAAGAGTATTATAACCTCATCTAGGATGTCTGCAATTTTTCTCAATGTCATGAAATTCTAAAGACAATCAATTTGAAAAATACTCGTGTCATAGAACGTTTTGAGGAAAGAGAGGTCTTACAATGAAATGATGATAGTGTTTAGCAGCTTCCAAAACGTGTTAACTTGGCTCTTCTGCTCCGAATGAGCAAATTTGTAGACAGAAGATTGAACCAAATGACCTTTAATGTTCTTTTCAAGTACTGAGATTTTATGATAAACCACTTGGTAATCAGTCTATTACAGCTCGTTCTATTCTAGCTGAGAAAATGCCTTTTTTTCTGATAAGCACATACACATACGCCTCTGCATAAAGCACAGCACTGAAACAAATGACAGTCCTGTTTCATAATATTTGTCTCCTGGCAGAAGAGGACCAGCTCTTGAGTTATTGCCTCATTAGTGGAAATAAAAATCATTGACAACTCCCAGAATTGTGGGAATAGGAATATTGAAACTTTGCTTTACAAGGGCTATTTCTGACTTTCATTTTTCTTTGAACATCAGAAGCTTGGATTTATTAACTCTCGTGTCTAGATTCATGGAAAGACTGTAGAAGGAAACGTTGAAGGTGGAAAGTAGAAAAAACAACATAGGCGCAAACAAAAACAGAAATAATCCTTATGTTTCATGGTGATTAGATAGGAAAATATAAATAATTTTCATTGTTTTCTGAAGAATTTTGTCTTAGAGGGAAAATTCTTATTTCATACAACATTGTAAAAAGAGAGGTTTACTGACTCCAAATTAGGTCCTCAAGTACTTTTATTTGCTCTGCTGGCACAGCAGAGCTTACGGGCAACTTATAATTGCCTGAGTGCCCAAAGGTTATGGATCAATCACTCGGACTGCCGGTCATGCCAAGTCGCAAGCCTGGGAATAGTCAGAGAGGCCCGGCGTCTTTTTTTTACAAAGGCAAAATGGCTTATTGTTACATTTGGAAGAAAAACAGAGAGAAAGGAAAATGCTATTGAGGGTACTTAGTGAGAAACATCATTTATATCTGACAGTAGCACATTTTTAATAATGAGGCCAGCAGGGAAAAGAGAGAGAGTAGGAAGGACCTTACAGCAAGAGCTCTGCTCAGTGAGCCAGCTCAGCTGTTGTGAAGTGGACACACAAGTCCACAGGGAAAAAAAAGGATATTATGTTTTTAAAATGCAGTGTGTAGCATTTGCCTTTCATTTTTTTTTAATTTTTATTTTTGTTGGGTAGTTCTGGAGATCAAACTCAGGGCCTTGTGTTTGCTGGGCGAGCACTCAACCACTGAGCTAAATCCCCAATTCCATTTGCCTTTATTTTAAGGGGAAAAAAAATGCTTGCGTCAACCCACTTACCCGACAGTACTTACCCACTGACTTGGTCTCATATCTATGACATATATTCTTGCATGGTTACACATATCTGAATTCTTTTGCAACTGAGCTTATTTTTTCAATTATTGAGGTATTTTCATCATCATTTAATAAAAGGGATTTTCATTTTTGCAAGAAGTTAGCATTAGAGTGAATCACCAATATTCTACTATTTTGGACCCTAAAACAGAAACTTTATATTATATAGCCTCATACCGTGCCTACAAGTGCCAACTTTCAAAAAAATTATTAAAGTACAAAGAATGATGATGTAATCATTGGTTAGACTATAGGGAAACATTTTCATACATGGCTGGGGAGATCGTGCTAAACTCGGTGTTTTCTGGTGGGCAATTGGTCGTTTGTGTCCAAAAAAAAATCTCAAAACTGTGTCTATCCTGTGAACTCACAGTTGCATTTTTTGCAAACTGTCTTTAGGATAAAACCACAAATGTACCCAAAGTTTCATGTATAAGTTTTTCATCACAGTAAAAATTTGGACACTAACTAAATGTTCTCAAGTAATGGAATTGTTCAGAAATCATGACAAATAGAAAGAAAAATACTGTTGGCCAGCATTAGAACCCTGTTCTGAAACGTAATCACGGTGTGCACTGCACAACCCATGGTGGGTGTGGAGTCACATCATCATTTAAACTGTGCAGGGGTGCTGGTGCCTTATTTCCTATTCTTGGCCAACCCCCTAGTAGGTCCTAAGACGCATGATGGCGATGTCACTACCTACACTGAATAGAATTATATTCCAATGTGCCTACTTCTCCAGAGTGAGGAACGGATCACCTAGAATCATTTTAACACTTCTGGGTTGTCGTAGTAGCAGCGTGGGGAGATGCGAGATAAATCCTACTCAGTGGGCCTAGTGACTTCTGGCTTCAATAAATATCAATACTAATAATAGTTTCTTATTATTCTAAGAGCATTTCCCTCCCTTCCCCATACCCTCAATTCTCCTTATCTTGCTTTTTTTTCTTATTCATATACACCACCCTCTACTTTCTGTAGTTGACATTCTTGTTTTATTATCTGTCTCCCCCTACTGGCATGAAGACAGAGAATATTTTTTTCTGATTGATTCACCACCATACCCGTAGCACCTAGAACAGTACTTACCTCATACACAGCAGGACCTCAATAAATATTAATGAATGAGCTCATATTTACTGTATATGTCCCATGTACTGACACCCTCATTTAATTAAAGACAGTTTGCAGGGGAAAAGAGATGACAAACAGGTAACACGAGGGGCATACCTGAAAGGGGATAGTAGCAGGCTACCAGCTTTACCCTACTGGTATCTGTGAGGGTATTGGACAAGAGTTGATGAGCGATAAGTGGCTCAGATGTATCTTTAATACACACTATCTCTCCTCCAGTTGCCCCCTTATGGCACTGCACACCGGATCCATGGTGAGGACCCCAAAGCGCGAGGGATAAGAACACTCCTCTTATTTACTTCCTTCTAGGTTTGAAGCTGGTAGACACTTCTCCAACAATCCAGAATTCTGCTTCAGAGACTGGGGGAGAGTGACAAGACAATGGTATAAAATTGTGTCTCACCAAGGAGACTAATTGGTAAACTAAACAAATAATGGTGGTCGTGTCTAATAAATATTTTTAAAATGCACATGTCTGGCCTCATTACTTAGGCCCCGTCCCTGGCTTTCTATATCCAAACTCATCTTTCCCAGAAGGACCATACTTTTGCCCTAGAAAGACCAGTTCTTTGAATGATACCTCATAATGTTCATTATATTTTCCTGCTGAGCAAGATCAGCTTTGAGTTTGTTTAGTCAGAAGTGAAGTTTGATAATGCATGTGCTGATCTTGTTTCCATCTCCCCATGTCATCTGTCATAGCTACTGGCTGTTGCCCCTTTGCTGATCATTAGTGTGACTGTGCCTGCAATGAATAAAGCCTTCATTTTTATGCTATCACAAAGGAAAAAAGATGTCTCCTCCTGCGAGTACAAAACAGCCAGGTTTCAAAACATGAATAAGAACTTCAAAATTATTAGCAGTTCCTGACATGCAGACCATTCTTTTGGAATTGCAGCTTTCCAATCCAAACTATACTTGAAAAATGACCATGTCCCTGGAATAAACTATGCAATGTCCAGCTCATACCTTACCCACAATAGCAGGAAGAGCACTGCTTCATATTTCTCCCTTGAAAGGCAGTGAAGTCTAGTAGATAAGAGATAAGAGCAGATACAAAAAAAAAGACTTGCTGTATTTATGACTCTTCTTGTCAAGACTGTGCTTTGTTCTACTCCCCTCTTCTCTCCTCTCCTCTCTCTTCCCCTTCCCTCCACTCCTGTCTCCTCCCTTCTTCTTCTCTCCTTATGGGGAGACATAAAGGTGACTTATGGGAGACATAAAGATGAATAATTCCTCTTCCCCATTCCTCTCCTCTCCTTGCCTCTCCCTTCTTCTTTGTTCTTTTTCTTCCTCTCTCTTTCCCTCCCGTCTCTTCCTCTCCTCTCTTAATTTTCTCTTTTCTTTCCCTCGCTCCTAAAATAAAACATTTGCTACAAATAAATTTATACTATGACTGACAATACCAAGTGTTGGCAAGGATGTGGAGGAACCAGACCCCTCGTATATTGCTGGTGGAAAATAGCACAACCATTTTGGGTAAAGTTTTGGCAGTTTCTTTCATTCTGTCTGTCTGTCCTTTTTTCAAATACTGGGGATTGCCAGGGCCTTTCCACTGAACTACATCTTCAGCTCCCTTTTTAAAATTTTGAGACAGAGTCTTGCTAAGTCTCTGATCTTCCCAGGCTGGGCTTGAACTTGTGATCCTCTTGCCTCACCCTCCCAGAGTGCTGGGATTATAGGAGTGTGTCATCGTGTCTGGGTTGGCAGTTTCTTGTAAAATTAAAACATGCATCTACCCTAGGACCCAGAAGTTCTGCTCCTAAGTATACTCAAGAGAAATGGAAACATATGTCCACAAAAAGGTTTGTTCAAGATGTTATACCAGCTTTACTCATAATACCGCTAAACTCAAAACAATCCAAATGTCCACCAACAAGTGAATGGATGCACAAGTGATGATGTGTTCATACAATGAATTATTACTCAGCGATAAAAAGAAACCACTGATACAGAGATTAATTTGGCTGAATCTCATTGATGTTAATTAGAATGAAAGAAAGTAAGTGTAAAGCTGCACATACTGTGTGCTATTTGTTTTTATATAAAGTTTTAGAACAGATAAAACTAACCTATGGTGATAGAAATAAGATCAGTGGCTGCCTGGGCCAATAGGACTAGCAACAATGAAGGCATATTGGCTTAAAGGAGAATAAGGGCCACTTCTGGACGTGGTGGAAATGCTTTATATCATAGCTTCAAAGATGTCTATATTTGCCAAAACTCATCAAACTATACACTTAATAACTATACTTTTTATTATGTGTAATTATGCTTCAATAAAGTTGATTGAAAGATACTGGTTTCTAAACAAGGGTTTAGAAAATATTTTTCTTCGTGGAGTGCAAAAGCGGAAACTGTATCAGCCTTTCTGTAAATTCACATATTGGTAGACTGGAGGAGGTAGGTTGAATCAGTGAGATCACGGGTCTGTTGGTAAAATTCCTGCTGTCTATTTCATTAAATTCTACAGACAGTCACTGAGTGCTTCAATCTGCAAGATAATATGTTGGGTGTTATGGGAGATATAAAGATGAATAATTCAGAATTCCCACTCTCAAGTTGCTAATTATTTTTGACCGAATAGTGATAAAAAGCAATGGTCAAATAGTTATTGTAAAATAAGGAATAAGTGAATAGCATAGGGTCATACTTATTACATATTTATTTGACACCCAGGAATACCGCAACAAGCTTTTGGATATCTTATTTATACACGACTGCTAAGCACTCTGGGAAGAATTTTGAGGGGCCCTTGCAGCCTAAGAATGGAGAGTTGGGGCAGAGAGTTGGGGCAGGGTTCACCTTCCTTTCTCTGGGAAGGATGTTCTGGAAAGCAGGAGACATGCCTAAAATAGTGTAAATGAAAGAGTGAGCACCACTTTGAGCCACAGATGTGGGAAAGCTGGAAAATAGTTATTAGAATTGTCAAGAAGAAGGCTAGGTCTTTATAAAGGGAGTTGTAAAACTACAAGGGGAAATGTATTAGAGTAGGTCATTCCCAATGGCTCCCATCAGGATAAACAAAAGTGTTATTTTTCTCCCTCAGAGTGCTGTGTGGATATTCTTATTTGGGAAGCCCTCCTGGGTCCTTTGTCCTCCAAGTGGTGGTTCCAGGATCTAGATGCCTCCATTTGGTGACATCTAGGTGACTCTGGTGCTACCTAGCTAATAGATGGTGAGACAAACACATAGCTTATGTGGAATATTTTATCGGTTAGGCCTAGAAGTGGAATACATCAAATTTTATTCATGTTCCAAGGACCAGAACTCAGTCACATAATTCTACTTAGATATGGAAGTAGCCAAGAAATTTAGCTGTGAGCCCAGTGAGGATCCAAATTGGTAAACATGTACTATCTTAACGGTAGCAGGGCAGCCTGTTATGCAGTTAGAGAATCATAAATGCTCAGTGTTTGATTACTCACCTTCTAAAGAGGTACTATAAAGTATGGGGCTGAGGGAAGGGGGCTAACATTCTACCCTTTGTATAGAAAGTGCTGTGCTATTGTGAATGTATAAGCAAATTGTCACCGACTGAGACCTAAACAATCAACCTATGCTACAAATGCTAGGTTATTCAAGGGGCAGAAGAGGCAGCCAAGCATGGCGGCAGGTACCTATAATCCCAGCACTCAGGAAGCTGAGGCCGGAGGATCCTGAGTTTCAGGCCAGCGTGGACTGCAAAATAAGACCCTATCTCAAAAAAAAAAAAAAAAAAAAAGAGCCAGTGAAGGAATAACTCTGTCAGAGACCTGATAAAGTAGCCACTATGATTGGAGGACCCTGAGCCCGGAGTTGGTGCCTTGTTCAGAGAAGCGAGAGGTTGGATTGGGGTTGTTAGATTGAACTGTGGGGAGACATAGTTTCAGGAGTTTGTCTGGGAGCTCTAAACAGATATCTCATACATTATTAGTTGTGCTCTTATTTTTTTCTATATTTAATATAGATGAAAAATGAGGGTTATAAACATAGATCTAGCAAATCTATTTCTGGACATGTACATCAAATAATTGAAAACGGGGACTCAAATACTTATACACCAATGTTCTTAGCATGTAATTCACTATAGCCAAATATGGAAATAACCCAGTAGTCCATTAACAAACTAATGCATTAACAAAGTGTATCATATACATAAAAAGAATGAAATTCTAATACATGTTTCAACAGAGATAAACCTTGAAAGTGCTATTCTAAGTGCAATAAGCCAGACACAAAGGAGAAATACTGTATGGTTCCATTTTTATCAGGTACATAGAATAGGCAAATGAACAGAAATGGAGATCAGAATGGAAATTGCCAGGGGCTGTGAGGAGGGAATAATGGGGAATCATTGTTTAACATGTAGAGTTTCTGTTCAGGATGATGAGAAGGTTCTGCAAATGACTAATGGCAATGGCTGGATAATGTTGTAAATGTGCTTACGCCACCGTACACCTAAAAATGGTTGAAATTATTATGTCATGTATATTTTACTGCAACAAAGAATTGAGGAAAAAATGAGGGACAAGGCTCTCTAATAGAGAAAACAATCTATTAAGAGCCAGATAAAGATTCCATTTGGTGGATGGAGATGGGAGGAATCGAGTGAGGTTTCATAGAAGGGGAATTACTTCCACTGGCCTTGGAGAATTTCAAGCTGAATATGGGAGGAAGAGGGAAGGAGGAACACATATTCAGAGAAATGTGAACAAGGACGGTCATGAAAGTATGTGGCATATTTAAAAATGTCGATTGGTCTGGTTTATTCATTGCATCTCCTGCTTTCCCCTGATGGGGGCACTGCTGTTTTCCCTTTGGAATTGCGATAGGTGATTGCGGATGGCTCAACATTTGCCTGCACCTGGGCACAGAATACGCCTTCCTGGCTTAACATGAGAAGACATAAGCCTCTGTCACTGTATGTGAGTGTTTCCACTTTAGTCCTACAAGGGGAGGTTACATAACCCCACAACATACACGCGTTACCTTTTTCAAAGGACGTCATTGTGTTCTAGGGAATTTCATCCATGGATGTATCTATATGCATCTTAGACACATGGATCCACTGTACTCCTGAAATGTTAACTAATTTTTTTTTTCTCCACCATGCTCCCTTCTCCGTTTCTCCCTGTTGACGCAGAAAGGCGTGTCTGCCCATCCTGCCTCAAGGGAGGAATGAGACAGGCTGGTACCTTAGATTCTTAAAAAAGTTAAACATGCCTCTTTTTCTCTAGATGAGGCATCATTTTGATCCTTTTAAAAATCAACAAGACAAAGGTTTCTGAACACCAGGAGTCAAGTTTGCTTATTTGCGACTGAGATTTTAATTTTCCATTCCCTGTACAAACCATTTCTAAGGAACATCAAACATTGCTTCTCGGCCTTTTGGCTAAGATCAAGTAGAACATCAAATAGTGTGTTATCTTATGGCGTGCAGTTTCCAGCCTTGTGCTGAAGATGGCCTTTATTTCCCCTCCCCCGAGCTGCCCTGGATCAGGAGCTGCTTGAGCTTATCTGCTCACAGGAGTGTACTGACCACACTCCACAGCCAAACCCTGCAGGTCTGGCTGGTGCACTCTTCCAAAGGGCGGAAATATTCTGATTATTCTATTACTTGTTCTGGGGCAGGCATGAGGGACTGAGGGCACAGCAAAACTGATTTGCATGCCTCATCAAAAGACAGTCTCTCTCTGACAACTGTATCAAACAGGAGCTGAACATAAGTTCTAAATACATATTCTCCAGTTGAAAAGTAAACCATTCTCTAGCCAAGTGATCAAAATTGACACCACCACTAAAGGGGTAAACAGACATGGTGTGCCTCCAGTAAACCTCATCTCATGCTCTCAGGAAATGTGGGGGCTTCTTGTAGTTATTTCCCCTGGTAGAAAGATGTATTCTCTCTGTATCTATTCCAAAGAGTGCTTCTCTTGATTCAGCGTGCTTACCAATCACCTGAAGATCTTGTTCAAATACAGATTCTGCCTCAGTAGTGTGGAGTGGGGCCCAGTGTTCTGCATATCCAACAAACTCTTAGGTGATGTGAATGTTCTGCTCTGTACACCAAAGCTACATCTCAAGCAGTGGTTGTAGTAGTTCTCAAGGTGTGGTCCCCAGACTGAATCAGAAACTGAATCAGAAACTCTGAGTGTGGTGTCCAGTTCAGCCAGGGCCAGGAGTGGGGTGAGACAAATGAAGTTAGTATGTAAGATACAAAATTTAAAAAGGCCCCCGTTCCCAGGGTCACTCAAGTGCAGGGTGGGTCCTCGAGAATGTGCCCGCCGTGAGTCCCCTGAGTTCTGCAGTTGGTGTCTTACAAGCCATTCTGAGGATTCTGTCGCATGTTAGAGTTTGAGAACCATCGTTCCCTTTCTTCTCAATAAGTCACCTCACTACAGTAGCAGCCTAATTGTACCTCAACTCTCTGGGCCCTGATTCAGACTTGTCAAATCAAACTTCAGGTGTAGAAAAGTTTTCATCTAGTCCGTAAGTGAATGTGAATGCTCATCAAAGAGCTGTTTGCCATAGCAAAGATTTAGAAGGGAAAAAAGCACAGTATATCAACTATGGCACACTGGACAAGCAAAATGTGTGAAGGCTTACAGCAGTCAGAGGGACTAAGCTAGATGGACCACAGAGGAGTGTGACAGAATCTTAGAAAGTAAGAGAGGGATGAAAATGGCAAGAAATGTGATTTAGAGAAATACACCATTTGTGTAGTTTTAAACGGATATATAGTAACATAATGAAGATACGTAAATAGAGAAGTGAAATGAGCATGAGGACCCAGAATAAGGGGGACACCAAATCAGTAAATAATGAGCACGCAAATAAGTAAGCACAAAACCAAAGGTGATAATGTATTCTGAGCAGGGAATCATGATTCATTCGAATGTCTCTAGACAGGGCTGGGGATTTGGCTCATCGGTTAGAGTGTTTGCCTTGCAAGCACAAGGCCCTGAGTTCTATCCCCAGCACACACACCAAAAAAAAATCTCTGTAGACAGAGTTGGGAAGCCTATTAGGAACAAGGGCCATTGTTTTGCATACCACCAGCATCTTTAATTCCAAAGCATATTTACTTTTTAGTGCTTCCATAATTTGGAAGCACTTATTTTTCTAGTCACCCTGCCTTGCAGGGTACATTGCAGTCCAGTGATCCAGTAAACATCACGTTGTTTCCCGCTCCTGGACCTTTACTCATGCTTCATCTCCTGGCTGGAGATTCTTTTGCTGTTTCTTCACCTGGTTAACTCCTCTTTTTCCTTTTCTGCTCAGCTCAGGTGCCGTCTCACCGGGAAAGTGCCTCTGACCCCTAGCTAGTTTAAATTTACCCCCTAGGTTCCACTGCATTATTTAGTCATATGATGTTATACTGGAGTCAATGATTTCTGTGTTTTTAAATCTTTCCAGCCCAAGGCCCTGCTCTTCCTACCATTCGTACCTCAGTGTCTGTCAATATTGTACCTGCAGTTCAGCAGCTTGTCAAGTGTGCTAGGGCTTGACCTTAAAGCGGATGTGGTAGGGACGACCTGGAACTAGGAATATTACATATTTTTTCACTTACACAAGACTCTATTCAGAGAGAACTTAGGGCAGCACTTACAAGCTAATGTTCAGAGAGGGACAGAGTAGACCTGTAACAAACTACCAGCAAAAGCTGCCTTCGGCAGCCCCAAAAGCCAGTGTGGCTGTCTCTCTGGGCAGATCAGATCTGGAGCTGGAGTTTGAAGTTCAGGCTGTGGTTTCTTGGCAAATGATCTCCATCTCTGCCTGCTACTGCCATCTCCAGGGGAATGGTTGATTTTCACCCAGCTGCCAGCCTCCAGCGGCTAGAAGAGTCTTGGCTTTGAATTAAAATCACCTTCATCAGTGAAGCGAAAGGCAGCTCACTCTATCCTTTTCTTCTCCAGGTCTCTGAGAGGGGTGTTACAGAGCCGTGTCTTCTTGTCAGGTACACACCAGACCAGAAAGCCATTTGACACTGTCTCCTCATGTACAAGGTACATCAAGTAATTTCTGAATTTATATCCTCACAAGAAAACTCCTAAAATAGACTGCCTTTAAAGAATCAGGGAGTTTCATGAAAGATTAATATAGAAAATTAGAAAATTCATGCATTAAAAGATTCCCAAATCCTCCATTGACAAAACATTTGCAGTTATAGTCATGTTCCCCTCCCACAGAAAGGAAAATAAATGTTTTATTTAAACCAATGTTACGTAAGACTAAAGAGGTACCTGAAATACCCTGTCTCAAATGAAGACTTCTCGGGGCTGGGGATTTAGCTCAGTGGTTAGAGTGCTTTTCTAGCAAGCACAAGGCCCTGAGTTTGATCCTTGGCACCAAATAAATAAATAAATAAATAAAATGAAGTTTTCTCTTATTCCCTGATTTTTCTTCAGTCTTATACCATTACACTTCTAAAAGGATCACCAAGTTTTGGTTATTTTTTTAAAACTTGCTTAGTGACAGGAAAACATGGTTTAATAAAATCTAAATTCAACTGGTTAGAAAAACCTTTCCTACAGTCTGTAAGGTACTATCTCAGAATAAGTCAAGTAATAATGGCGGGGTATACTTTCTAGAACAGGATTTCTCAGGCCCAGCACTGCTGATTTTCCGGGTGGGATAGTTTTTCCTCAGGGGGTGGCGGGGAAAACTGTTCCACTCACTGTAGAATGTTTAGCAACCTACCCACCTCCAGTGATTAGCAACCTAAATGTCCCCTGGATGGAGGCGCTCAGAGCCACTGCACCAGAAAGGCAGACAAAGTCATTCACAGATCAAATGAAATTTCTAAATTGGAACATGAGACATAATTCACAGACCTTTCCCCTGACCCAAACCCCAAGGGTTTGACTTTCTTAATTCAAAAGTGGCAAACTTGCCAGAACTATATTTGGAACAAATCCTTTTTGAAAATAGTTTTTCAAAATCTAGCTGAGAGATATCTAACAGAGAAAGTCTAGCTTTCAATGAATTATATATATATATATATATATATATATATATATATATATATATATATATACATATCCCAAAAGAGCTATGTTGACCTTAGTGAACAAGCTTAACCTCTCTTGATAAGAAATAATTAGAAGTTTTAAATACAGCAACTAATTGTTAAGAATCTATGGTAGACAGAACACTGCCTCCATCCTAATCTTCAGAGTCTGTCAGGAAAAGGGTCTTTGCATATGTAATTGCATTAAGAAAATGAATGCTGGCATTGGCCTGGATTGCCCAGGTGGGCCCAGTGTGGTTACCAGGGTCCTTACCAGGGACAGAGGGAGTCTTGAGAGGCAGAGAGGACGGGATGGAATGATACAGGAGCAGAGGCTGGAGTGACCCAGCTGCTGGCTTTAGAAGAGAAGGAAGAGGCGGGAGCCAAGCAATTCAAGCAGCGCCTAGAAGCTGCAAAGGGCAAGGGACAGATTACAGCCTCTAGGAGGGATACATCCCTGATAAAATTTTGATCTTAACCCAATGATATTCTGGTCACCGGAAACGAAAGGTAATAAATTTATATAGTTAAGCTGCAAAATTTGTGATTATTTATCATAGCAGCAATAGAAAACCAATGCAGGGGCTGTCTAGGTGGATTGTATGATCAGAGGGAAAAATCTAACAGCAATTTGTGGCTTGTGATGGTATTTCAAACCATAGTTAAGAATCTCAGGCTGGGGATTTAGCTCAAGTGGTAAAGCACTTGCCTAGCAAGCACAAGGCCCTGAGTTTGATCCCCAGCACACACACACACACACACACACGAGAGAGAGAGAGAGAGAGAGAGAATCTCAAACAGTACAGCGATGTGTCATCTCACCCTAATGATAGCTAGGAAACATACATAGCTTTTAGGTGACAGGCACTGAGGGCTTTAAATATATTCACTTATTTAATCATCATAACAACCCTGATGAAACTACCTTCATTATCCTTATTTTGCTGATAAGCAAACAATTTCAAGCTCACGTGGCTAGGAAAGGGCAGCACTGTGTTTCACATCCAGACCATTGGCTCCACAATGCAAACAGATGTCACCCAAAGCATTTCCATGAAGTTCAGAAGTGTAATATTTAAAGCAAAACCCTGGACTTTTACAACCAGAGATGTACAGTAGCATCTGTGTTTCCAAGTGCAGGGACATTTACTGTTTTTGCACACTAAGTGTTCCTGATAGTAGTATCTCCAGTTTCCCTTTGGCAACTAACTCCCTCTCACATTGCACAGTCTCCATGGGCCTCAGTCAATACTCCCCACCCTTCGCCTGGCCCATGCGGTACAAACCAGACTAATACAACCTCCCACATACTTCAGAAATCTGAGTCTCGGAGAGGTTCTCCTTAATTCTTCCTGCTCCACAATCCCTGGGGTGTCCCTGGTTCTTTTCTTTTTTAAAACCTGCTCATTCACTTTTTTTTCTTTGGTTTGGTGGGCTACAGCCATATCCTTCCAATAAATTCCTTTTTCATACAAATGTACAAGCATCTGTTACTTTCCTTATAAATGAAAAACCTTAATAGAAAGGTTTTCAACAAACTTCGTGTTTGCTGAAAACCCAAATTGGATGCTTGCCTTTGCTACCATATGAAAAGAGGCTGAACCATTCCCCTCATAGGCCTAGAAGACAGAACGCAGGAAACTGATTAGAGAATAGGCAGAACTTGTTAGTAGAGGAGACTAAAGAGTGCCAAGCCATTCAAATAAAGTAAAGCTACAGCCCAATAATCAGGGGCAGTTTGGGACATAGACAATTTTTCCTTAGCAGTTACTATAGCACAGGCTGTGTATCTAGAATGAACCCGGCACAGTGATTCAACCATCTCAGCATCCACTGGTGTGAACACACACAGTAAAGAATGCACTGCACCTAAGCAATACAAGTGAGGAGAGCGGTGGTGTAATTAACCTTTTTATTGTCTCTGTGTGCTGCTATAGGTAGCTCTCTCCATCAAGCGGGTATGATTGAGCATTACTGTCAAGTTATTGTTGCTAGAGTTGACAAATCAGATCAGGATTACTTCCATCAGAATGCTACCATAATAGGGCTCATTTCTTTTACAGCTTATAAAAGTAGGACGTGAAAAAAACTTATTTTGGATTCTCTAAGCTTCTGCAAGCCTCTGCATCATTACAACCTAAAAATGTTTCATTGGGGTGCATCTTCCCTCTGCAGTACTTGTTACATGTAAAGCTAAAAATCGGCAGCCTCCAATCTCTCACTGTTAAGATAGAAAACTCTGAGGGGATCAGCAGCTTCACTGACCTGATTTTAACAGGTCTTAGAGTCACTTTCAGTTGTCAAAACTTTTTTAATTACAAAAAGCTACATTTTTCCAATAAATGAAATGTCAAGCGTTTTGAGATTGCCTCGGGCAGACTTTTTAAAGTGTCATGGTTTTGTTTTTTTTTTTAACTTTCCATTCGTGACTGATTCAGGGACATTAAAGTCCTTATGCATACTGTCATCGCCCCTCATCTTTTGCAACAGTGTTGTCCCAGATTCAGCCTATAGAACACAGGTTTTGCTGTCCCTCCTTAAGAATGTCACTAAGAAGTCATTCTACTCTTGTGAGATAGCTAACTCCATGATGAGGCGATCTGATGAAAAGGTCTTTTGACTGAATGTCATGCATTTCTAAAGATATTAAGAGAACAAGAGCAAATTAGGAACACATTCAGATTTCAGCGTATTTTGTTTTGTTACAAAAATATATTGCAGTGGGTGTGGACTCATCAGTCATCAGACCCATTAATTAGCTATGCATCTGGGATAGATTGCAAAAATGTTCCCAGTCTTTTACCTTGCTCTGTCATAGTCTCTGCCAGAAAAAGGTGATTTGCTTTGGCAGTGAAAGTGATGTGTAAATTACAGTCTAGGCCTCAAGGGAGCTTGCCGATTCCACTCTCCGTCATCCTGGGACCTGACACCACTGTGTGACCAGACTTGGGGCAGCCTGGTGGATGTTAAGAGACCCTGTGGGGAGATGTTTTAGCTACCCTCACTGACCCAGCCAGGGCCCCAGATGCAGAAGTAGATCCAGTCAAGATAAACTGAGTCTAGTTAAGACCATAAGGACTGTTACCACAGTTATGAACTAAGTAAAATGGTTGCTATTTTAAGCCATTAAATTTTGGTGTGTTTGTTATACAGCATTTAAGCAGAACCCTTAAGCTCTCTGGATTCTGTAAAATAAGGGGATTAAAGCAGCACTACAGGGGCTGGGGATTTAGCTCAGTGGTTAGAGTGCTTGCCTCGCAGACACAAGGCCCTGAGTTCAATTCCCAGCACCAAAAGAAATAAAGCACTACAATTTTCTCATTATAAAAATATTCTTAGTAATATACTTACCACCTTGTTCACTCCTGAGCACTTAAGTGGTAGGAAGCTAAAATGGAATTCACACAATTATATACAAAGACTCAAGGTATATAGTATGTGCAAATCTTGTAAGCATTAAAGCATTATACAAAATTAAGCTATAATTTGTAACTACACACAAATCAAGAGAACAAGTTAGTCTAAGGAAAATAAATGAATACCATGCTAAGTCTAAGAAAGAGTGGTTTATCTTTGAGGCAGCTTGAGAAATCGTGAAAAAGAAATGATGATTAGTCAGCACCTGCAATATTCCCAATTATTTACATAGATTAGCTCATTTAACCCTCAATCCTATTAAGCAGTCATTAGTGTCAGGTCATCTTATGGATGAGGAAACTAATTGAGTTCTAACAGAATAAGATGTTACAAGTCAGATAAGAACACAAGCCTTTGAATTTCAAAGCCCAAGGTATTTCTTTCCTATCAGTATGAAAAAATAAAAAGTACTATATTAAATACATGCTACCTAGTACATTCAAACTTATATTATTATTAAACATCTTATTGCTTTTTACTTTTCATTTTGTTCTCTTATGACAGAAATACATACCGATGGAGAAAACTGGCATAAAAGCATTATTAATGCACCGAAGACCCTATTGTTCCAAAGCAGGTACTATTAAATTTGACCTTTTTTTCTCTCTCTGTTTTCTCTATACTGGGTTTTCTTAAACAAACAAACAAAAAAGCCTTTTGATGATTACTTTTTAAATCATGCCTATAATATATGAATATGTTTATCACAAAAAGTTAAAGAATCAAATGCTTGTAAGATTTAAATTTTAGCTCAAGTGGTAGAGAGCTTACCTATGAACTGCAAGGCACTGAGTTCAATTCCTGCACTCCCCCCCAAAAAAAAAATGCTTGTAGGACTTAAAAGCTATCAATTTTGTGTGTATATTTCCAAACACATATTGCATAGAAGATTGTCTTATAATAAATTATGCCTTACTTATATGCAGATAGTATATTTTTTTTTGTTTTACGTGAATGAAATAACTCTAGATATATTTGTTGTAAATACCTCTTTCACTCAGCAGTATACCCTAGAATAATTTCCATGCCTGCATCTTTTATAACTATGCAAAAGGTGCATGTACTATATTTTATCTAACCCTTCTCTTATCCATGCACACTTAGGTTTTCTCCAGTATTTGCTCCAAAACTGTAATTAAATACATACTTCTTTTTCCTTGAATTTTTTAAAATTTTATTTACCAAGAACATGTATTGGTTCATTGTATACATAATGATCACATTCATCATAGTTAATTTGTACTTGTACATGGTGTATCTCGGTTTTCCCCCCTTCCTCACCCCTCCCTTCCACTTCCCTCCCCTCCTTATTTACAATAGATTTATTTACATTTTTCCATTTTTCCCCCTTTTTCTTTTCTTTTCTATTTCCCTTTCTTCTTTTCCCCCTCCTGCCTTTCTAATTCTCCTCCCCTTTTTTTTCTTATTTTTTTTGGTGCTGGTGATCGAACTCAGGGCCTTGTGCTTGCTAGGCAAGTGCTTTAACCACTGAGCTAAGTCCCGCAGCCCCTCTCCCTTTTGAATGTTATCTTTCTTTTACATAATATCTGCCATAAAAAAGGATAAACTTGAGACATTTATAGGTAAATGAAGGTACCTTGAGAACATACTCAAGTGAAATAAATCAGACACACATGAGTACATATCGAATTCTTTCTCTAATATGAGAAACCATAAGTGTAAATAAGAACAAAAAGATATAAAAACGTACTTTTTAAAAACAATTGCTACAACAAATCCAAGTACACATAAGTTGTAAACATGAGACCATTACTATTTATAAAGTGGACCTAGTTTTAATCTTCAAAAACACTGTCAAATTTACTCTCCAGAAAAGCCATTTCAGAATATGAGTGTCCATTTCTACAAAATTAGTGATTTTCAGGTATACATTTTTAATATTTTCTAATCAATCTAGAGAAAAACATGATTATTGCTTAATTAACATTTCCCAGATTTCAAACAGGCATTAGTTCATATGTATTTTGGACATTTGATTTTCTTCTTCAGTAAATTATTTATTTATTTCTTATTTCTTACTTCAGTTGAATTGTTTTTCTTTTGCTTTTGATTCTATAGATTACAGGTACCTATAATAATGGTTCATATATAAGATGCTATATATATGTGCCTAAATATTCTCCCAGCCTACCAGTTACCTTTTGTTTTGGTTTGTAATATGTATCAACACACAGAAACGCTAAATTTGCTTGAATTCAAATTTGTCAATATTTTCATTCTTGGCTTCCAGGCTTTTTAAAATAATTTTTCTCCCTCTGAGAGTGTATGTTTGTGTGTATATATACTTCTAGTACTTTGTGAAGTTTTTTAGTATTTAGATATCTAATTCATCTGGAATTTGTTTGTATTTAATGTACAGAGGGCTCTACTTTTAATCCTGTGAACTGCCAGTTTTCATAACACCATCTTCTATCATCCAGCAATACTAAAGTGCTCTTACAACCTTAGTTTTACTGCATGTTCTAAGTCTAGTAGAGCAAGTCCACGTTTTTATTCCTATTGTTCAAAAACTTCTTTCTTATACATTATCTCTTTTGCGTGAAGTATAGGATCAGCTTATCAACATTCTAATCAACACTGCACTAAATGTGTGGATTAAGTCTGGAGGAAAACAATAGTTTTATGTGACAAGCAGATCGATGCCCTACCCCCAAAAGTCAATATCCTAATGCCTAGAACCTGGGAGTATGTTGTTATGTGGCAAAAGGGAATTAAGATTGCTAATCAGCTGACTTTAAATAAATTGTTCTGGATTATCTTGGTGGGCTCAATGTAATGGTAAAGGTCATTAAAAGTAGCAGAGAAAGGCAGAAGAATGGAGTCAGAGGGAAAAATGATTATAGAAAAGGGGCCGGAGAGATGAAGTGCTGCTGGCTTTGAAGATGGAGTGAAGGAATGCAGTGGCCTCTGGAAGATGGAAAAAGCAAGGTAATCCATTCTCCCCTGTGCCCTCCAGAAAGGGAGGGCCTCCTGACACCTTCATTTTACCCCATGAGTCCCCCCATTGGACATCTAACTGGCAAAGATGTAAGATAAATTGTATTGTTTTAAGCCACTAAACTTGTAATTTTTCAGCAGCAATACAAAACTAATACAGTCTACAATATTGAAATCCTTATAACTATTGGGATATTTGGTTGCATCAGAAATAAATGCTGGCTAACGTAGCTCAAAAAGAATTTGTTGCAGTGGTGTTAAAAATCTTGTAGAACCTCCAATCTTCCAAAAATCAGGATCTTGAAGTAAAGCAAGAACCAAGGAGGCCAGAGAGCAAGATGTACAGCCAAAGTTTTTGTATCAGTCAGTGTTCAGTTGAAAAAATCAGAAACCACTCTACTAGGTATTGAAGCAATGGAAATTTAATACAGAGAATTGACTAAGTGCTTGTTGGAAGTGCTGAAAGAGCAAAATAAAAATAGGGAGCCACAGAAAAAGGAAACAGAAAGAATGACTATGGACAGGAGTATTACTCCAAGATCACTTTGACTACTGGGAAGCCAGAATTCCACATCCTTACTAATGAGGCCAGACCCCCAAGCTTGCTTTAGTTACCTTCGATCAATTTCTCTGATGGTGCTGTTGGCCAAGACCTCCTCCAAAAGTGGGGAAATAATGTTTCTCCCCTGCCTTCAAGTCTTCCACCATTACTTTCCACCGGCAGCTTCTAGAAGAAAGCCAGCTATAATGGAGTTTGGGGAGTGTCGTTTATAAGAGACTAGAAGAGTTGAGTGTGGAGCTGAAGGACTGTGGACGTCATCTGCCACAGGAAGAACCTGGTTAGCACGTTAGGTTTTTATTGCTGTGTAACAGATTACCACCAATATAGCAGTTTGAAGCAACCTACATTGCTTATTAGTTTCTTCGGGTCAGGAGACTGGGCATGGTGTAACTGGATCCCTTGCACAGGGTCTCACAAGACTTCACCAGAAATGTCAGCTAGTCCACCTGTGGTAGCGCACACCTGGAATCTCAGCTAATTGGAAGGCTGAGGCGGGAGGATCACTCGAGCCTAGGAGTTCAAGACCAGCCTGGGCAACATAGCAAACCCTGTCTCAAAACAAACAAAATCAGCCAGGGCTATGGTCTCATCTGAGTCTCTGGCTCCTTGTCCAAACTCACAGTTGTTGGCAGATTCAGTGCCTTGGAGTTCTAAGAGGTTCCTGACCTCCTCTCTAGCTGTTGATCAGAAGCTGTTTTCTCCCTTTAGAGGTCACCTGCAGGTTTCTTGCCTAGGACCACTCTAGAAATAGCAGCTTGCTTCTTCAAGACAGCAGGAGAATCTCTTTCTCCAGTCTACTGAGAGAGAGTTTTATATAATGTAACACAATGAAGAGAATGACCATTTTATAGTATTGTCCATATTCTATTGATAAGGAGCAAGTCACAGGTTCCACCCATATTCAAAGGGAAAGGATTGTTTGAGAGTGTGGCCACACCACATCTATGAATTCTATAAACTTCTTGATATTTTAACATCACTCCTGCAAGATTCAAGAAATGAATGGGGCCAGGCGTGGTGGCGCACGCCTGTAATCCCAGCACTTGGGAGGTTTAGGCGGGAGGATCTCCATGAGTTCAAGGCCAGCGTGAACTACATAGTGAGACCTTGTGTCAAAGAAAAATGAGCTGGGTATGGTGGTGCAAGCTACAATCCCAGCACATTGGGAGGCTGAGGCAGGAGAATTGTAAGTTCAAGTCTAGCATAGGCAACTTAGTGACTCAGCAAGACTGTGTCTCAAAATAAAAAATATGTATGTATGTATTACAGATAGATAGACAGACCAACCGACCTGGGAATGTAGCTCAGTACAAAGGCTCTGGGTTCAAAAAAATTCAATGTAGCTGAACTGTTGTCTAGGTGACAAGGAGCGGGAGAATTTCCCTCCTTAATATTTCATAATGATTTCACCAATGCACAAAAAGATCCCTCCCAACTAGAAAGGTGTCTTCTTGGACATCTACTTTTTATGTCTATTTATGGTGGTGTGGTTTTGTACATATAAGACTTGCATGTTTTTGTTAGATTTTTTACTAGTCAAGGATCTCACTTGCATGTGACAGAAGCCAAAGGAAATGAGCTAAAAGAAAAAAAATAATATTGCCTCAGATATTGATAAAACCAAGGAATCAAGCCTGCCTCTCCCTCCCTTCCTGTCTCTGTCTCTGTCTCTCTCTCCCCTTCTCTCTCTCCCTCCCTCTCTCTTCCTCCCTGCAATCTCTCCAACAGCAAAACACCTCTTTGTCCATGAGGTAGGAAAATATACAACTTCTCTCCATAAAGGTATCAGGTGTCAAATTCACAATACCAAAATTCAACTGTATAAAAATGAAACTTTCTAATCTGAGGTTCAAATATTTCATTGGAAATTAGAAAATTCATAAATGATAACACAATTTCCATTGTTTATAGTAATCTATAGAATTCCTTTAAATGAGCTTTAGATATGTTTTATTTAAAATAATTTTCAAATAACCTATAAAAACATCACTTTCTTCTTTTTTCTTTATACTTAATTTAGCTCCCAAGGTGATCAGCAGTATGAACTCAGGTCACTCAGCCATTTCTAGCTTAAAATTCCCACCCATTCTCCCCAGGACTGAATTAGATTGTTTCTGGGTAGTTTTCTTCAGATTAGGGTTCAGAGGGTTTTAGACACAGATCTCCTCTCTTTTATCAGACTGTACTGAAATTTAGCATCCTCATCTGGTCTTTGTCATTGAGTTCTTGCATCGGCTTCATTGCTGAAGTCCACAATCCCCACCACAGCCTGTGGTTACCAGGACACAGTTCTGATTCCTCTCTGTCCATGCAGAGAGTCAGGGACACTCAGAGCCTTGCCGCATGGCTAACGTGCGTGGACCACGATGGGGCTGACATGAGGAGTGTCTGCTTGGGGACCTCTTTCAGCCTCGGTGACCTCTGCTCTGCCGCCTTGCTAAATGAGAATGGGCTGGCGAACCTACGGCACACGTGTTATTTGTTTTTCTTTCAAGACAAAAGATGTTAATGTAGGAGTTGTTTCTTCTAAATTAAAACCTCTGTATTCAGGTTTAGTTGCAGTGTTGGCACTTTGTGATGAATAAGTGGGTTTGGAGTGGCAGTTTGTCACTCGTCTCTAAAAGGTTCGCCATCCCTGTCTTACAGGCTTGCAGTGTGCTGGCCCCCCTCGGGGGGTGTGGTACAATTCCTTCCATCCTGGGATCCCCCAGACCCATGTGAAATTTGCATCATTCCTTCCCACTTGAGACGCATCCCAGAGAGTGGGGCAGGGCCCCAGAACTCTTAGGGACACCCACTGATCTCTTCCTCTCTTGTTTTCCTTTCCAAATTCAAACTGTTCCTCCCGCTACCACAGTTATCTCCTGATGCAGGGTAGGAACTGCTTTTATGTTATCACTTATTCTCAGCCACTTTGTTGTTTATGGATAAGTCTCGTGTTCTACCTCACTTAGAAGATGTAAAGGGAGTGAAATGGAAAAAAATGTTCTCTGAAACTTTAAAAGTTTTTGAAAACATAAGGTGGTGTTTCAGCTAATGTTTTCATTATGAGTAATACCTTGTTAGTTTGAACTTAGTGTTCTTCAGACTTTTGTGGGGGAAAGGAGAAAACAAAGCAGTCCACAATAGATGGTCTGAAAGCTTGAATTTATAAAGTTGTTTGTGCAAGATATTCTTTTAAAAAATACTTGTTTCTCTAGGGCATGATGACCTTTTACAGAAATTTGTATTAGTTATAATAGCAGTTGATTTTTCTTCCAGGCATTAAAACTAGTTTTAGGCATCATTTTTCTTAATTCTTATGTCACATGAAATTAATTATAAGATGACCCCCTCAAAAAACACTGACCACACCATTGCATATTCAATTAACGATCAGTCCAATTAATAGTCTAGAATTAAAATGAAAAGGAAACTGATAACAATCAACTCAAAATCAGAAGTAAGCTATCCAGGGCACATTTTCATAATCCTTTCTCACGATCATGTATCAGGTCAGATCCATGATGAATGCAGTCTTTAAAGATTTTTATTAACATAGTAATTTTATATGTTAAGGGGATTCAGTGTAATATTTCCATAAATGCACACAGTGTGCACTGAAAAAGTCCAACGACCCCCTTCCCCTCTCTTCTATATTCCCAACCCCTTCTCAATCTCTAGGAACTACTTTTCTATTTTCAAGTTAATTTTTTTTAGCTTCCACATAATGAGAACATATGATACTTGTTTTCCTGTGTCTGGCTTGTTCACTTAACATAATATCCTCCAGTTCCATCCATTTTGCTGCAAATGACAGGATTTCTTTCATCTTCATGGCAGAATAATACTCCACTGTATACGTGTGCCACATTTTCTTTATCCCTTTGTCAGTTGAAGAGCACCTAGACTGATTCCATATCTCACTTATTGTGAATAATGCTGCAATAAACATGGGAGTGCAGGCGCATGCAGATGTCAATTCCTTTGGATAGACACCTAGAAGTGGAGTGGCTGGTTATGTCATAGATCTATTTTTAGTGCTTCGGAGAGCCTCCAGACTGGTTTCCATAATGCCTGTACGGTACTAATTTACATTCCCACTAAGACTGTATAGGGTTCCTTTTTGTCCACATACTCATCAGCATTTGTTGTTTTTATTTTTTGTTTGTTTGTTTGTTATTTGTTACTTAACTGGTAGTATACTATCACATTGTAGCTTTAATTTGCACTTCCCTGATGGCAATAATAGTGAGCATTTTTTCATATATTTGTTGGCCATTCATACTTCTCCTTTTGAAAAGTGCTATTCACCTGAGTTCAATCCCCAGCACCAAAAAAAAAGATTAGTCTGGACAACATAGCAAGACCCTGTCTCAAAAGTGAGAAGTGCTATTCAGATCATTTATTCCACTATTGTATGTGTCTGTTTTTATGCCAATACTATGCTTTTTTGGTTATCATGTCTCTAGTTTGTCTTGAAATACCAGGTATTGCGATACCTCCAGCTTTGTTCTTTTTATGCAAGATATTTTTGGCTCATCAGAGTCTTTTGTGTTTCCATACAAATTTCAGGGTTATTTTTTCTAGTTCTTCGAATAAAGTTATTGGAATTCTTATGGTGGTTGCATTGAACCTGTAAGTTGCTTTGGATAGTATGGACATGTTAACAATATTAATTCTTCTAATTCATGAACATGAGAGGTCTTTCCACCTTTTAGTGTCTATTTCAATTTCTTTTATCAATGTTTTATAATTTTCATTGCAGAGTTCTTTCATTTCTTTGGTTAGGTTTATTCCTAAGTATTTTACTTTTGTAGCTATTATAAATGGAATTGTTTTCATGATTCCTTTCTCAGCAAATTTATTATTGGTATATAGAAAAACTATTGATTTTTGTATGTTTATTTTATATCCTACTTTTCTGCATGCATTCATCAGTTCTAATGAGTGGTAAATTCTTTAGGTTTTTTAATATAGAGAAATATGTAATTTATAATCATGGATAACTTGGCTACCTCCCTTCCTATTTGTTTGCCTTTTGTGTATTTGTCTTGCATAATTTCTCTGGTCAAGACTCCTAGTTTTATATTGAATAAGAGTTGAGAATGGATTCTATGCCTTGTTCCTGGCTTCAGAGGAAACGCTTTCCACTTTTCCCCATTTGATGTGATATTAGCTGTAGGTAGCCTTTATTATGCTGAGCTATGAGATCCTTCTATACCTAATTTGTTCACAGCATTTATCATGAAGGAATGTTAAATTTTATCAAATGCTTTTCTGTATCTAATAAAATGATCATATGATTTTATTCTTCATTTTAGTGACATGATGTATTATGTTTATTGATTTATGTTGCTTCCGTGGAATGAAACCAATTTGATCATGGTGGACATTTGGATGGGCTATTGAATTTGAATAGCTAGCTTTTTGTTGAGAGTCATTGTATCTGTGTTCATCAGGGATATTGGTCTAAGGTTTTCTTTCGTTGTTATTTCCTTTGTCTGATTTTGGTAAAGGGCAACATTGGCCTCATAGAGTGAATTTAGAATGCTTCCCTCCCTTTCAATTCTTTGGAATACATTGAGAAGAATTGCCATTCATTCTTCTTTAAAACTTTGATAAGGCTGGGGGTTTAGCTCAGTGGTTAGAGTGCTTGCCTAGCAAGCACAAGGCCCTGAGTTTGAGTCCCTGCACCAATAAATGAATGAATGAATGAACCATTGAACGAATGTGTGTTTGATAAAATTCAGCAGTGAAACCATCAGGTACTAACCTTTTCTCTGTTGGAAGATTTTTAAAAATTACTGATTCAGTCTCATTATTTATTATTGTTCCTTTCAGGTTTTTATGTCCTCATGGTTCAATTTTAGTAGGTCCATTTCGTCTAAGTTTTCCAATTTGTTAGCATATAGTTTATCATAATAATCCCAATGACCCTTTGCATTCTTCAGTATCATTTTAATGTCTCGTTTTTAATCTCTAATTTTATTTATTTGGTTCTTCTCTTTTTCTTGGATAGTCCAGCTGAAGGTTTGTTGATTTTTGTTTACAATTTTATTTTATTTTTTTTTATTTTAAACCAAGAACATGTATTGGTACATTTTACATATAATGGTTACATTCATCACATTTATTTTGTACTTGTACATGATGCATCTTGGTTTTCCCCCCCTTCCCCACCCCTCCCCTCAAAATTATGAATAAGCTTTTTGTTTACAATTTTAAAGAACAATGCTTTGTTTCACTGATCTTTTGTAAGTTTCTGCCTCTACATTTATCCCTGTTCCAATCTTTGTTATTTCTTCTACTAATTTGGGGTATGGTTTGTTCTTGTTCTTCTAAGTCCTTGAGATACATTGTTAGGTTATTTATCTATCTATCCATCTACCTATCTATCTATTTTTTTTTGAAATATGTAGTTCAAGCTGGCCTTGAACTCACTATGTAGCCCAGGTAATCCTCCTGCCTCAGCCTCCAGAGTTCTGGGATTACAGGAATGCACCACCATACCTGACTCGGATTGTTTATTTTAAAACTTTCTATTTTTTTAATGTAGGCACTTATTGTTATAAACTTTCCATTTATTGCTGCTTTTGCTAAATCCCACATTTTGTTGTATTGTATTTCCATTTTCATTTGTTTCAAGAAATTTTTAAATTTCCCTCTGACTTCATTGATTACTCCTTTTTACTCAGAAGGATTGTTTAGTCTCCACGCATTTGTATAATTGCTAAATGTTTTACAGATGACTCCTAGTTTTATTCCATTGTGATTAGAAAAGATACAGGATATGATTTCAATTTTTAATTTGTTAAGATTTGTTTTGTGGCCTAATATGTTGTTACGGCTTGTGTCTAGATGTCCTCCCAAAGCCTCATGCAGTCACAGATGGGGCTTTTTCAGAAGTGGCTGGATCTAGATGGTATGATGCTGGGATTAAGGTTGCGTGGTTACTAAATCAGTCCACTGATTGGTTTGGTACCGCCCTAATCCCAGTAGCCTAGATAGACTATAAAAGTGGCAGAAAGAAGCTGCTAAGGCCCTTTGCTTGCTTCACTACCTTCTGCCCACCATGAACTGTTTCTTCTGTACAATGCCTGTATGCTATGCCACCCTACCTTGGAGTTAGCCAATTATGGACTGAAACCTGTACAAACTGTGAGCTATATAAACCTTTCCTCCTTTAAGTTTGGATATCAGGTATTTTGTCTCAGCAACAAGAAAAGTAACTAAGACCTATGTGGTCTATTCCATAGACAGTTCCACCTGCTGATGAATAGAATGTGTATTCTATATCTGCTGAATGGAATGTTCTGTAAATGCCTGTTAAATATATTTGATCTATAGCATGGTTTAACTGTTTCATTGTTGATTTTTTTGTTGTTGTTGGGATGATCTGTCTATTGATGGGAATGGGGTGTAAAAGTCATACACTATTATTGTAATGGAGCCTGTGTTGCCCTTTAGGTTTAACAGTATTTGTTTTATAATAATCAGGTGTCCTGCCATTAGAGGCATATACATTTATGATCATTATAGCTTTCTGATAAATTGATCCCTTGATCATTTATAGTGAACTTCCTTTTCTTTTCCTACATATTTGTCTTAATGTCTGTTTTATCAGATATAACTTATTCTGTTTACTTTAAATTCCATTGCTTAGAATATAATTCTCCATCTTGTTACTTTCAGTCTGTGGGTATTGAGTTTTTATCTGTTCATCTAGTCTGGCTTCTTTAATTGGAAATGTTAGCCCATTAATATCCAAAGTTATTATTGGTAAGTAGGGACTATTTCTGTCATTTTGTTGATTGTCTTCTAGGTGCTTTGAGTATTCTTTGTTCTTTCCTCTCTTGTTCATGTTTATGGTTTGTTATTTACTATATTGATAATGTTTGAGTCTTTTCTGTTTCTCTTTTGTGTATCTTGTCTTCTAGGGCAATTTATATTCTCACATGCCTTCCTAATGGTAGTTATCTTTCTTTCATTTCTGAATGTAGGGCTCTCCTAAGTATCATTTGTAATGTTGGTCTGGTGGTCATGAATTTCCTCAGGTTTTGCTTATCTTGAAAGATCTTTATTTCTACTTCATCTCTAAAGGATAGCCTTGGTAGGCCTAGTATTCTTAGTTGGCAGTTGTCTTCTCTTGGGACATCATTACATTCTCTCTTAGCCTGTGACGTTTCTGCTGAGAGGGGCTGGTCAGTGGTTAGAGTACTTACCTTGCAAGCACAAGGCCCTGAGTTCGATCCCCAGCACCCAAAAAGAAAAAGTTTCTGCTGAGAAATCTATTGTGGGTCTAATGGGGATGCCCTGAAATATGACTTGGTACTTTTCTTTGGGGATTTAAAAATATTTCTTTTTCTTGTATTTTTTGACAGGTTTGACTATAAGGTACCATGGCAAAAACCTTTTTGGATTTGTCTCTTGGGGGTTTTAGAAATCTGTACATGAATATCTATATCTTTCCCCATTGTAGGAAAATTATCTGCTATTGTTTCATTGAATAGGTTTTCTATGCCCTTAACCTTTATATCCCCACTTTCAGGTGTTTCAAAGATGCAGATGTTTCTTCATTTCCTGGTGTCCCAAAGATCTGGAATGCTCAATTAATTTTTTTATCTAAATGGGATATTTCGAAGACATGTCTTCAAGTCCAGATACTCTTTCTTCCCCTTGATCAATCTAGTATAGATGCTGTCTTAAAGGAAAAAAAAGGAACCATAAAGAAAGTTTATGGCAGGAAGAAGGGCTAATTGCATCTACCTGTTCTTTGATGATGATAACCAGTAATCAATTATTAACTATTAATAATGGTAATGTTATTATTGACAATTAGCAATATAGTAGTATTTTTCACTTACTGTGAGAAAGACACTGTGCTACACCTTGTACTTACATTATCTGATTTAATAATCACAACTCCATTATCCCCATTTTATAAATGAGAAAATGAATGCTGAGAGATTTTAAGTGACTTGGTCATGATCAATTAAACACATCAAATATTCGAATAAGTAAAACATCTGTCTCACAAGGTTGCTTGACCATGAAATGAAATATTATAATATCATAGAAATTTCATAAATATTAGTTATTAGGATGAGAAAGAGAAAGAGAAGAAAGCTAATCTGCAATGAGACCAAATATGGTCAATACATAGAGAGAAGCAAAGATAATATTCAGGGAGGAAAAAAACCAAAAACATTGGTAATCATAACCCTGGTTCCAAATATTTCTGAGACCCAAGAAAAACATTGTAAGCCAGAAAATCTGCCTTTCTGACGGTCGTTTTCTGTAGGTTTCTGAAATTACATCAAATTCAAACTCTTGTCTTCCCTTTCCTGCCGTCTTATCTGAATATGGGCTCAAACCCATCATTCATTGGGATAAATATCTTATTTACGATCTAAATAGCAGAGATCCACTGAATGGTAAGGAAAATAAATCATGTCTTTAAACCTATGAATTTACTTTTAGCCTTTACATTTGTAGTTGTAAGAAAGAAACATGGTCTTTAGAAGTAAAAGTCTATACTATGAACAAGAAAAATTAGATGTGTTAGCTTGGGTTTTCTTAAAAGCAGACCCTAAGACAAGGATGCTGATGCAGGTAATTTATTTGTCAGGTGGTCCTGAAAGAACATGCAAGGAAATGGGGAAAGTGTGACAAAGAAAGGAAAAGCCTACAAAGGTTATGATTGTAAGAAATTAAGACTCACTGCTGCTGAGAATCATTTGAAATATGTGGGGAAAGTCCCTTCAAATTGCCTTGTTGGGGCAAAAGACTGAGGACATTGAAGAATTTATCTACAAACCCCTCTCCTCCCTTGATTGAGAATTGTCCTTGGGGCCATCTACCCTGCACAAGTTGTGTCTTTATGGCACCGAGCAAGCCTTTGCAGTGCCAGAAAAAGACCTTGGTACAAAAATAGAGCTACACAGATACTTTGCAGTTGGGAGCTGCTAGCTTACTGGAAATGCACATTGCTTCAAGTGACTCGGTCAAGCCATGAGAACACAGAGGAGAATAACATGGAGGAAAATACTGTATTAATGGCATCTAGTCTGTTATATAGCATCTGTCCCCTAAGCAGTGGTGGGGAACCTGTGGCACGCATACCACAGTGGGCTATTTGTATCAATGAAAGCTCTAAAATGTTTGCCATCACTGCTTCTGGAATTTTTCCAGGGTCTCCAAGGAAACAATTTCTCTCAACATGTTTCTCAGTAACTCATGAAAGCCACAGTTAAGCTTCACTTCCATGAGATCCCCCAGGTAGACACCACACCCGAATTAGTAGAAAAGTGTTTTTCTTTCTTTATATCTAAACTCTTCTGGAGGAAATGTGACTTTAAACTCAAACATTGAGATTTTTACTTCTAGTCATGATGGCATAAGTGGGACTTATCATACCCCTCCATCATAAATAACTACAAAATGAATCAAAATAAAGGGAACAATTTTTTGGACATTGGACAATAGGCAGTACAGAACCATAAGGACATAGGGAGGCAAAGAAATGGGATGAGTCATACGCTCACCCCAATCTTCTACCTAGAGGCAATTTCCGGACCGTGGTGTTGAATCCTAAGAAGAGGGAGGATATTTGTTGAAAAGAAGAGACGAATATCAGTGTTCAGAAAGATTTAGGTGGCTGGAATTTGTAGGGTAGAGTAACAAGGAGGAGAGAGGTGCGCAAAGAAGTAGCTCCAAAACTAAACCTAGAAGCCAAGCGTGTGGTACATGTGCTGTATCACTGAGCTGCATCCCTAGTCTGTTTATTTTATTTTGAGACAAGTTTTCACTGAGTTGCCCAGGCTTGTCTCAAATTTGTGATCCTCCTGCCTCAGCCTCCCGAGTGCTAGGATTATAGCAGTGTACTACCACACCAAGCCCTTTAATATATGTCTTTGAAAACTTAAGCATCACAGTTAACAGAGGCAGCTAGGACTGGTTCTCTATAAACAGTTGTGTTAGGGGAGCTATATTTGCTCAAATATAAAATTTCTCGAACCCCCTACCGCTGTAAATTGCATATTGCTGAGTGATAGGAAATGTGACACATCTTGGGAAAATATTGCCTATAGCCTTAAGACCAATGTCATAAGTCATATTGTAGGTATTTTGAACTCCGTAGAAAGTATTATATTTATGGTCACTTCAGCTGGTAACTTAACTTGTTCTGGAGTCTAATTAGTCTAATTAGATGAGGATAGTGAAAGGTTGAGAAAAGTAATCCAGAGTTGGGGGTTTTTTTAAATTCCATTAGCAATTTCCTGCTGTTTCTTGAAATTTCCCAGAGTGCCTGGAGAGAGAGCTTCCCCCTTCGTTTCTAACAACAGACTATTGACAATTAAAATCATGTTCCCGGTTTTGGTATATGTGGACCTCACCCTTCCAGATTCTGGTTTGGCAAGTTCTGTTGTCAGGCAACAAAACCAAACACAAACGTAGCCAGGCTAATGAGGTGCCATGTGAAAAGAGACATAGAAAAGATCAGGGGTTGTTAAAGTTAACCCTTATTACAGACTTCTAATTGCCTAAGAAATGCTTAGCTAAAATAATAAGCTAGAATTAAGTAAAAAGAATGCATAAATAAGTCCTTTTCTATTACGCATTTACCCTAGGTTAGGCCTCCACAAGCACCAGGGAATGTAGAAGATGTCGTAAATCCACATTTTGGATCTGGTGCGTCAGATTAAAGAAGCGTGCCCAGATTTCAAGTGACACCCAACAAGCTTCCTTTGCTCAGCTTTCATAATCCAGGATAACCGCCTGGGGTTTTATTAAGGCCTCTTAAACTGCATTCTTGATAAGGATTCTTCACAAATAGTGCCAAATTGTTTTTATGAGTAATCTTCTAATCCAGCCCAAACTACAGACCACTTGATCTGCTAATTGCTGATATTTAAATTCGGTGTCTCCTCCTACCTGACAAATGTTATTTATGATATTGTTCAGAGAATATTTTATAACTTTCCATGATAATCTGTTCAGAATAGTAAGTCAAATTGTGGGCTTAACTGACTGTTCTACCCATGGACCATCAGCTATGAGTGACGTCTTTGCGATTGCAATAAGGACTCCCAATTATACACACCTACTTGGCCCACAGCCTAGGCGTCATCAGGAGACTTAGGGTCTGTCCTGATGGCTCCCGATAGATAAGTTGGTGATTTTAAATGGTGTAAGGCCTGTGTTCTACCCTTGCCTTGTACAGTGTATCTTGACTATTTGCAAAGCTCTTTTAGATAACCTAAAATCGTATCTTCTTACTTTAACTTTCATTGTAGAATAGAAAGTTTAGTGTGTTTCTTTATTGATTTGAACTGGCAGCAACATCTATAGACAGTTCTACTATCTAATCATTATCAGAAATACTTCTTACAATCATCTGTGCTAAAACACCACCATTATTTTGGGCCAATGATCTTGTATCATGATTAAGATTAACTACAAGTAACAGAAACCCAAAATAATTAGCTTAAACCTGATTGAGTTTATTTCTCTCTCATATATGTGGAATCTTAAGCAATCTTGACCTGATAGGGAAGCTCCACAATGATCAGGGATCTAGGCTGTGCCTAACTTGTTATTTGACTATCCTTAAAACACAGTTACCTGATCATGATCCAACATAGTTGCTTGAGCTTCAGTTCTTATATTCGTTTGCAAGCTAGCAAAAGAATTGAAGATGTTTACTCTCCCCTTCATAATAATGCTTACACTTGTAGTCAGTGGACTAGAACTTAGTAAAAAGTTCACCTACCTACAAACTGGGTGGAGAAATACCAGGCATCCATAGCTCCACTAAAGTTTGTATGTTCTAATAGGAAAGAGGAAGGGGAGAATGGATATTTATGTACACTCTTCACACACACATACACACACATTCTCTCCAAGGATAGTAAACCCAAACTCCCAACTAGTTATTGCATCTATACCTGTTATAGCTAAGATCCAAAATGTCCCCCCAAAGTCTTGTGTGTTTGGATCATGGGGGCACTATACTCATGAGTAGTTTCAGCCCCTGATGAGTTTGGTACCTGAATGTGTTGTTAGGAGGTGGGGCCTTGTTGGAGGTGAGTCACGGGGGTGTGGCCCGGAAAAGTGTGCTCTCATCCCTGACTCCTTCCTTCTCTCTGCTTCCTGGCTGCCATGACGTAAGCAGCTTTCCTCCCCTTGGCTCTTCTACTATGTTCTTTCTACCTTGGAGCCCGCCAACTATGGACTGAATCTTCAAAAAACTGCAATCCAAAATAAACCTCTCCTTCTTTAAGTTGTGAGTGTCAGGTATTTTGTCCCAATAGTGAGAAAGTGACTAACAGAACAATACAACTTCATAGTGTAGGGAAGAACATCTGGAGATGTCTGTCTCTGTCTCTCTCTCTCTTTCTCTCCCTCTCTCTCCCTCCCTCTCTCCCCCTCCCTCCCTCCCTGTTTGTCTCTCCCTCCCTCCCTCCCTCCGTCCCTCTCTCTCTCTCCCCCATCCCTCCCCACTCCCCCTCTTTCTTGCAGTACTAAAGATTGAACCAAGGGCCTTCACACTGAGCTACATCCCCAGCCCTTGCTTTATTTTTTAAGACAGGGTCTTGCTAAGTTACTAAGTTGCCTAGACTGGGCTCAAACTTGCCATCCTCCTGCCTCAGTCTCAGATAATGCTGACATTACAGGTATGTACCACCATCCCCAGATGTAGATATCTCTTAGTGGCTTAGTCACTTAAAATTAAAAGAATAACTCATCCACCTTCATGTCCTTAAAACTCCATAGCTATATAATTTGAAGTAGAAGTACAGCATTAAGTTGGTTATTAGTCTCCTCACCCCATTTAGTTACAAGGGAGACTGGGAAAAAGTAGATTTATCTTAGAAGCCATGTAACAAGATAAAAATAGTGGGTTATATTACTAAGGAAGAATTAGAGAATAAATATTTTGGCAGCATTGCTAGTAATCTCTACCACAAATTTCAAATCATCAGTTAATTTTTCTATATGTATATCTAAATATTCCATACATCAGGAACTTAAAATGTGCATATCAAATAATTCTATGTATTTAATATTTCAGACAACCTACCTTGTGACTTCACTGGAAAGCCATATTACTTAAACTATTTCATGGATGCATTATTGTAACTCTTTATCTGCCATATGATGGGTCACTAATGAACTCTGCTTTGAAATTATTAGAAATCACTGAGGGGTCCTTTGTGGAATGGACTGTGTATTCAAGGCCTTGTGGTTGTTTTTAAGGAACATCTTGGCTGTCCCTTGGCTCACCTCCACACCAAGACGGCTTTATTATACAGGTTAGAGGTGATATTAAAATCAACCCTCCACTAGGTTGAGTGATTAAGCATACAAGTGTACTTTTAATAAGCAATATGAAAAGTCCTGTACTAATGCATGAATCATGCTGTTTTCATATTCACTGGCCTCTTTTAAGGGAAACTACCAACTCGTGGTCCCTATATGAGCGAATCAGGACTCTTGAT
Source organism: Hystrix cristata (assembly GCA_004026905.1). Taxonomy (NCBI): domain Eukaryota; kingdom Metazoa; phylum Chordata; class Mammalia; order Rodentia; family Hystricidae; genus Hystrix; species Hystrix cristata. The sequence goes on from PVJO010001044.1 coordinate 34,476, forward strand.
TTCTAAGTGACAGAAACTCAAACTAGCTTAAGCAAGAAAAGATTTTTTTTCTCTCGTCTAAGATGATTGAGAAGCCTAAAAATGGCTAGTTTTATGTGTGCCATCATTTACAAGGTATGTATAACCAAAACCTAGGGTCAGTGTTTAAATTAAAAAAAAATCACAGTATAAGACACACTGCCATTAATCCTCCTTGAAATGCTCCCCCTTGATTTGAACACGCTTATGTCGTATTCTTGCGGCTATCTGAAGCAGTTCTGAAAATCGCCTTTCGTGAATCTTCAGTTTCGCTGTCATGGCTGCCTTGATGTCCTGAATAGATTGAAAGCAATTACCTTTTATGGTCGTTTTGACGTTGGAGAAGAGCCAGAAGTAACACAGTCCCAGATCTGGTGAATAAGGTGGATGAGGACACACTGTAATGGTTTCAGGACCCTGCCTTTCCACTGAATGGCGCTCAACAGCGGCACTCACCACATTATTGATTGTACCTTGTAAATATATGAAAAGGAACTTCCAAAACTGCTTTAGAAAGTGGCAACAATGACTATATAAGTGTGTTCAAAGCAAGGGGGAGTGTTCTGAGGGGGATTGATGGCAGCATTTCTCTTACTGTCAAAATTTTTAAAATTTAAACACTCACTGTGTATTTCAATCATACCTTGTGCCTACTCGGTTGTTCAATTCCTCCTCCACGAGACATGTTCTCTGTGGCCCTCAACCTGTCATCAGAAATCCTCGGTCTTTGTGCTCCTTTCCATAGGTCCTTCTCCAGCTTTACCCTAGATTTCTTTTTTTTGGTGGGGGGGTGCCAGGGTTTGCACTTGGGGCCTTGAGCTTGCTAGGCAAGCCTCTACCATTGAGCTAAATCCCCAGCCCCATACCCTAGATTTCTTTGTTGTGCATATTTTGATTTTTTTTCCTTTTTAGCTGTCTATATTTTCAAATGTCAGGGCAGGTGCTCTTCTTGGAATTCTGCCCATTGGGAGGATTTTCTTTCAACAGAGTCTTTGGTGGTACTAGGGATTGAACCCAGGCCTTCGTACTAAGCTACATCCCCAGCCCAACTTAAAAAAAAAAAAGTTTTATTTTAAGGCAGGGTCTCACTAAGTTACTCTATTAAGTTTCCCAGGTTATGCTCAAATTTGTGATCCTCCTGCCTCAGCCTCCCATGGGCTGGGATTAAGGCTGGGATTATAGGCATGCACCATCGCACCTGTCTCAGCACTGCACCACTGTCTTTTTTTTTTTTTTTGTACTGGGGATGGAACTCAGTATCACCACTGTCTTTAAATACTACCTTGAGCATAGCTATGGAGCAACCACTCTCCATTTTCAGTTTGTTATCTATATATTGCGTTAGATCATATATAAACTATAGTCAGACATTTTTCTCCTTTGGCTGTTTAATTTTGTGGACCTACATAGGGCTACAGGTGCCAGCTAAGGAAGGGGTGCAAGTACAACCATGATGGCTGACATGGAGTCTGGTTTACCTGCTTGAGTAGTTTGCTCATACCCTTTGGGCCTGTGTAGGCTTGATTCTGGATGCGTAATTTCCTACTTTGAATGGATTGCTGCCGGCCCCACCCAACATTATGACTTTGTGAAAGAACCCAGCTCATACAGGTAGATCTTGACACACAATTACTTGGTGTCCCATGGTCAACCATTACATTTCTATCAATGCCTAGTAGCCTACCCCAGAATGACAGAGGGCTGCTGGCATTCTCCCACTGGGATAGAGTTCATACTACATCTTTTTCTACCATTGACACCCCCAACGTCACTGAGCCTGCTGGATCAATAAGTAGCCTGGACTTATTGCGGAGCCTCTTCCAACTCTAACCCATTCAAAGTTGGCAGGCTAGTGTGTCACCCAGAATGCCCAGAATGGTATTCCTAGGTGTGGAAGACCTAAAGAGGTCACCAGGCATTATGGTTTCCCTTTTGTGTGGGAGAGATAAAAGATTTAACAATTAGTTTTTGCTTTACAGAGCATATCTTAGCATGTCCTAACCAGTAGACCCTTTAAATTTTTTACCAAAATTCCTGCTGGCCACCTCTCTCACATCCTTCCCAATGAGCATAATGTTATCAATACAATGGATCGATGTGACATTCTGTGGGACTTGCCAGATCTCCTTGGGCTACAGTATGACAGAAGACAGGCAAGTTAACATGGCCTTGTGGAAAACTGACTGTATACTTTTGTCCATTCTAGATGAATTATGACTGTTTCTGAGCCTCTTTCCTGACTAGGATAGAAAATAGCACCTTTTCCAAATTGATGGCTGCATACCATGTCCTGAGACCATGTTAATCACTTCTAACATAGATGCTGTGTCCAGAGTGACAGTGGTGCATAGGCTTATCACTCGCAGCAATCCATGGTGATTTCTCAGGATCTGTCCAGTTCTATGGGGGCTAGATGAGCAAATTAAAGAATTCATGAGATTCTTGCTGTCTCCCTGAGATGTATTATTGTTTGGAGGTTACTACCGTCCCTGCTGGGAAGAGAGTAGATGATAATAAAGAGAAGGCTATATTTCATCTGCGTGGCCTTCTCTGCTATGATAGCTCTTGGCCACGTACAATTCAAGCACCCAGTGTGGGGGTTAAATCAATCGCCAAGTACAGTAAACCCAAGTGTACAATTCAGGGAACAGGAAAGTGACCATTAGGTGGCTCTGTTACAGTTGAATGGGCCAATGATAGTCCAGATTCTTGTGTACAACAAGGAAAGAATTGTGCCACATACATGCCGTATTAAGTAGCTACATTTATTGAAGATCATGGGAAAGGTAGCAGCAACAACAAGAAAAAGAGAAAATGGAAAAAGAGGGCCAAGAACTCAGCCAGACGCCTCTGACCAAAGTGCCTCCCACTGAATCTCCCTTGGTCCGTGCTCTGCCCCTCAGGGCATGGCGATCTCCTAGGCTTTGGTTATTTCATTTTGTACTCTCTTAGGATAATGGAAGCAGGAATAACCACTGGGTGTTGTTTAGGGTTCGATGGGGAGAAGGGAGTCACTTGGCTCCTTCGTTTCTAACTGTAGTAGGTCCATAAACCAGTAGAAAAACTATCAGATAGATTTTGGCCCCCATAGGCCTCTACTACACCTGAGGGCTGCAGCGATGTTCTGGGTCTTTGGAGCTAAATGTCAGCCCAGAACCTCTCTCTTACAGTTCTCAAAGTTTCTTTATTTTCCCATTTTCCCGATGTAGCTGTTGCCTGAATTGACAACCAGTTCTTTTGGCAGACTACTGGGGAAACCGTCATGCTGTACACTTGCCATAGTGTTACAGACTCCTTTCTCCTGGGGCCCTGGATACCAGGCTCACTGGCCATCTCTTCAGTCAGTGGCTTCTGGCTACAAAACCTGACTCGGACCCCGGAAATGGGCAGTGAGTCGGGACTTTTGATTAGAGTGACATACTTTTTGTAGGTACTTTGTTTCCTTTTGATTAAGCAGCACCCTGGTTCTATGCCCATCACGTTTGCCCCCAGGGAGCTGGAGCTTTTTAAACGATCTGCACAGTTCTCTGCTGGTTAAGGTTCCTTGGCAGTGATGATAATTGCACTCCCATGGCTTCTGGTGATGAAGCACCACCACCCGTCCTCCTCTTCAGTCCCATCATCCTTGTTGTTCTCGAAAAGCCAAGTTTTGTGAAAGCCTCCCTGTTTTAACTCAGGGCAGCGTGTAGAGGAAGGCACCCCCAATGTCTTAGTCATGTGCATAACCATTTCACCGGTGGTTTTCGGATGGCCTTGGTGAATGATGTGTCTTTCCGGCTTTTCCATAGGGCATAGTCCACTGGTGTATCATCTGGCCTCACATAATATATGCATTGGTGTCTGTATACTTCCCTCATACTCTTTATTCCTTGTTGTACCATTTGTGACAATTTAGGCATTTCAGCTTAGCTCAGCATTAACTACCACGTTCTCCGAACATTTAGGAGCCACCTGGCAGTGAGTTTGCCCCATCCTCTGAGGCCCTTGCCAGAGTGTCCCAAGAAAGTGATCTGAAGTCAGTACCCCCCCTTATGCAGTGTCACTTTTCAGCCTCATCCATCAATCACCCGCAAAATCCAGCGCACTGCTACTCCTCTAGCTCTTGTCAGTACCTGCTTAACAGGTCTTGCAACTCCTTTAGAATATGGCTGCTTTCTGGAATCCTTATCAGACCCAGCACTTTTCAAGGAGGAGTGGGCAAATTCTGAAGGTTCTCAGTGTTTAAAGGAGCCAAAATCTTTGGGCACATGTGTCTCTATCCCATGTTTCAGAGTCCAAGGTTGCTCCAAACAAGGCTCTGGCCTTGGTATAATAGAATGCCTCAGCTGACTCTTCAAACATCTCTGAAGGCCAATGAATATAGCTATTAAAGGAGTTTCATCCTCAGCCTTTTCTGCCCTTCCACTGCAGGAGATAAGGGTCCCTTTGTAAACTACCAAAGAGGCCTTCTGGCCTTCATACCTGTTTTCAATTGTTCATTAACTGCCCTCGGTTTTCACTATCTCTGCAGGGCGTCACTGAAACTTAAAGCAACTAAGCAATCCCATTGTTCTTACATGTATTGTGATTACCCCACCAAGGACCTTTCAGATCCTTGCACCAGCCAGAGCATTCCCCTCTAGCAAAACTTTTCCCAAATCACCGCCAGTGGAAGGTTTAGCAATGAGACTGCGACATTAGGCCCAGAGCCGTCTTGCTACCCAAGACGAGGTTCTCATTTCTAGTCTGGTGCTAAGTGATCCAGTCACCACAAACCCCCTTTTTAGTGGTACTAGGGATTCAAACCAATGTCATCTTTTCTTCTGCTATCTCAGACCACAGTCTAGTACCACTCTGTCACTTCAGGTCCCCTGGGAGGCAAATGGTGAGATGGAGTGAAGCATGCAAAAAGCTTCATTGAGGGGTTTAACATTGGGGAAAAGGTAAAGAGGGAAGGAAAATCAACAGAGAAAGTCTCCAAACAGTGATGCACACCTGACACCTATTTTTAAAAAATGTGAAGGAGGAAATGGAACTTGGCAGAGAGCTTCAGACTGCAATGCAGATCTGACGAGTCTAAGCCAACTCAGTGGGGAGCTCTGAACAAAGATCGCCCGTTAATGAAGACCTCTGTTCAGCATAAGTGACCGCGTCACTGAGCGACATTATGCCGGCCTTGAAAGAGCAGGGCTTCACAATTTTGTGCTGAGGCAAATCGTGAAGACACTGCAGGTGGAGGCCGTCAGCTAACTGCACTCTTAGCAGCTAATAAACAAGTTCTTTATCGAAAGACGATACAAGTGGCATATCTCCTTGCTTGCCACAGCAGGCAAAAACGACAGATGTCCCTCTCATTTTCATCAGTAATGGGAAGACCTTCTATAGAAAACAAATAAGTCAGAGAGACTTATTCTCCGAGTTCCTTTTTTAAAGAAAACTGCCTTACCTACAACCTGCACTGAGAGAAACTAGATAAAGGGTACAATCACTGTCATTTCTTAAACACCTGCTATTTTAAACAATAAACAAGTGCCTGGTACAAAGTATCTTTAATCTTTACATTCTTCCTTGTCCTAGGCTCACTTTGATCTCCAAGCATGTGCCGTCCCACTCTATTGGCAAAACTGGGTAGTGCAAAAGCTGCCACCTTCGTGGCACAGGTTCAAGTTTACTCTCAGCCCCCTTTTTGCCGCTGCTTTATTTTTTAAACTCCAGACTTGTGTGTGGCTTTGGCTGATCCATATACCTGGCTTTATCAATGAATTTCTTAGCTTCTTTTTGCTTTGTTTTTGTGGCACCAGGGATCTAACCCCGGGCCTCAAGCGTGCTAGGCAAGCACTCTACCACTGACATAGACACACCTTGCCTTTACCTCTGGTTTGTTCTCCTCTTGACACCTTAAATTTCCTCCTTTTCACCTGGTACTCCTTCTAGGCTTTCCATCCTCCAGATATGGTGACCCCAACTCCGGTCCACTTTCTGACCAGTATCCTAATACTTCCTTCAGATCGCTATGCTCAGCCACAGGTGTAAGATGTAACCAAATCCATCTTCTTCCTGCCAAGGGGTTATCCTTACTTAGTCTCCATTAGCTGACATGCAATAAAAAATAGGCAAAGTAGACACCATTACCTCAATTTTACAGCCAAAGAAACTGAGTCCTAGAGAATTTAGGTAACTTCTCAAAAAAACTAGTATATTGCACAGCAAGGTATCCTAGTTATTGTTAAGATGCATTATTTAAAACGTGGGAAATAAGGGAGGGGGAATTGAATTGTATGTTTTCCAGTTCCACCTGGGATGTTGACAGGATCACCCAAGCATTATTTTCTTATCTAGGGGCTGTATCTGTGTGCAGATTTGCTACTATTTAACTAAGGGCTCAGACTCACCATTGAGATGTTCATTTTCTGTCCAGTAAAAAAATTTCTGTCCAGCCAAATTTACAGTTTCACTGCCCTTTTGGATATCAACCAGTTTGTGTTTGACTTTGTAAACTTACTTCAAAGTGTTTTTCCTGATGAACTATAAATATTCTAGCCCTCAAAATGTCTTTGAACCAGCTTTACCATCTTATTGATTTTTCTCACTCATGGACTAAATAACATCTTTGACATGTGTTCATTCTACATTTGTATAAGAGTCATGTTTTTAACTTTTGAAAATCACTCTGGTATTATAAGGTTTGATTTCAAAGTCCTTGGCTTTTCCATATTCTAAATTACCTTTGAAGACGGTAATGCCACTCCATGGAAAGGAGCTGTGACTCTCTGAGGTTAAGGGAACTGAGTGAGAAATCTTATGCTACATCTCTCCTCATGGCAAGGCTGGGCTTCCATTTGGGGCTATATTTTAGGAAAGAGCTTTCTTTTAGCAGAGACTTCTGGCAAAAGGAACAGCTCAGGTACATTGACCATGAGATCTGCTTAGAAAATTGTTCCTTGAATTTTTGAAATCTTGAAAAGAATCCTAAATTCTTAAAACAGAGACCTTAATTCCTCTTCAAGGGCTTTTTTGCTTTGGGAAAGCTCTTGAATGTATAAAAGCAAAGCCAAGATCTACTTCCAGAATATTCTAGGAGGAGCTAATCCACTCCATATAATGTGAAAAATTGTCTTGTTTGTGGGCAGGGCGATATACTGAGAGTTTATACTTATTTGACTCATGGTAATTGTCATTGCCTGGCAAGATGCCGGAATCCCTTTTTCTAGTCCTAAAATGTAGAAATGCTAGGTGAGACATGAAAAAAAAAAAATTTTTAAGCATAGTTGAGCTCAAAAGCAAATTCCAGTGAATCAAGGTAGTGGGAAGGAACTGAAGCCAGACAGGTTTTGGAATATTGGGCCAGATGTGGCAGTGCATGCTCAGGAGGCTAAGGCAGGAGGCTTGCCATAAGGAGTTTGTAATCCCCATACTCAGGAGGCTGAGGCAGGAGGATGGCCATGTGTTTGAAGACAGTCTAGGCTACATGATGAGTTCAAGGCCACCCTGAAATGCAGAGCAAGACCCTGTTTCAAAAACGGGGGGCGGTAATTGGACCTGAATATATACCACAGGGGGTAAGCTATGGACACAAGAACAGCCTTGCAATCTAGGCTAAAGAACCACGTCAAATCAGGAAACTGGACCTAGGTTCTCTAAACATAGGTAGACACTGGGAAGGGACTTCCCTATCCTTTGTCAAAGAGTAAAAGTAGAATGCACACAGTTAGTGTGGTTACCCTGGGCCATTGGTGGAAACAGAGTTACCTATAAGAGGTAGGAACAAGTTTTTCTACCTTGGCATGTGACTATCCTCTCCTGAGAAATTTACTTAAAAACTGATCCTGAATCTATGAAATTTGCAAGACCAGAGCAGAGATAAATGCTAAGCCATCCAGTTGTGACCTTCCTTGATCTGGGATATACAGAGGATTCTTATAGAAGATAATTCTCACCAAAGATTGAGTTCACAGCAAAAAAAATTACAAAGCACATGAGGATACTCTCTGCCCTGAGTGTTAATAGACGCTACTAACCAGAGAATCCATTGCAAGGAACCACTGCAAATTCTAACAGGTATATACAGGGAACCATCCTCTCCCTTATTCTTGAGTCAATTAAAAAGGAACTTTTGTCTCTTAAAATTATTGGGAAGAATTTTGCCTTAGTTTGGGTACCTCAAAAAGCAGACTCTAAGAATTCAGATGCAAGTATTCATTTGATAATTATAAAAATCACCTGTAGGTGGGGGTGAGGGCTTCAGCAGGGGAGCAGCGCAGGAAGGGGAAGACAGGTAAGCACTGTTATTAAGCCAAGTATCACAATGAGCACCCGGAGCTTAACTCCATAAGCAACTCTGGAGGAAAAGTGTAAAATCCACATCTCAGAATCACCTCACCCAAGGGGTAAAGGATCGAGGGCACTAACAATGAGATGGAATTTATAACGGCGGGTAACAATTATAATAAGAGTTTGGGGCTGAGAGTTGATTCCCTGGCACTTCTAGCTTGGTGCATGGAACAGAGTAGTTTGGGAGGGGCAGAGCTTTAGACACAGGGATGCAGGCACTGGCCAGTGGATGTCACAGGGAGTCCACTGAATGCGTCTGCGAAAAGCAACTTTTGCCTGTGTCTCTGCCCTTTCGTGTCCGTTGCCTAGGTGGGAATGGAGAGAGTATTTGCAGAGAATAAAACCCATCTCAAAAACACATTTCTCAATTTCTGTTCCCCTGACTCTCCTCTCTGCTAGTCCTGGGAAGCCTTTCTATAGCTTCAGGTGGCTCCGATTGATCTGGTCTTCTACATCTTTCTGTGTCTAGCCAGAAGCCCTCAGGGCCTTTCCTTCTGACACCCAAACCACTCAGGCTCTTGTAACCCAAAAACCTTTTCACTCATCGATATCAGCTCTACAAAAAGCTTCCGAAGTCTATTTTATAGCAAAAATTAAATGATTTCCTTTTCTTTTTGTTCATTTTATAAGGGAAGGATTGTGAGGGTAAAAAGGAATTATCTATATTAAAAAACACATTGATTTACATAGCAAAATACTCTTCTGCTATATCAAATATACAGGAAATATGGCATTATTTTGTTCACTATAAATCACCTTAAATTTTTCTTTGACTCTGCAATCCCATGGGGCAGATGATCTCAATCGTTACTGGAACAGCTACCCTCTTATTGTTACTTGCAAATCCAAGAATCTCAAAAAGAGAAAAAGGTCCCATATAGCAAGGAATTTGTCTTTGTCCAACAAGAATGGCCTGGCCTTTGTCAGACTCCTAAGGGTAAACTGTAAGTCCTTGGAATTTATGGTGTGATAGGAATGTTTTTGCCATTCATAGTGGGCCACTTGGGCTGCACCTGATAGTTTACGATGCGGAGATGACTCAGAGTGGGGTCAATTGTGATAAATAGTCTTTCTGTAGGGACTGGACTTGCCGAGAAGACAAACAATGTGATGGGGGAATAGGGACTGGAGATTGAATTGAACTATAGTTAAACCAATCATATCTATATTATAAAGCTCCAGTAAAAACTCTGGACACCAAAGCTTGGGTGAACTTCCTGGCTGGACAGTGTGCATAGAATATTATTGGCAATGCTCTGTGCTTGTAGTTACACATCAGTGTCAGAAAATAATGTGTCCTGAGGACAACGGGGGCTTCCAGGTGGGAAGTCTTTAGAACCCTCTGCTTCTCTGCCCTATGCATCTTTGGTTGATTATGATGAAACCTTTCCTTGTAACAAACGGAGCTGTGAGGATCATAGGTTTCAAAGAATCCTGTAAGTCTTTTTGGTGAATTATTGAACACAAGAGTGATTTGGGGAAACCACTGAGCTTCTGTTTGGTGTAAGAGTCTTGGCCATACTTGGCAGCCTGTCAGTCCGTACTGTTAGCCTTACATTTTGGTTAACTGTGTGTAGCAACCCTAGGTTCGTTGTGGTTAACTGGTTTGTTGTCAAAGACTGAGTTTTCCTTGAGGTAACATAATCTCCTGCTTTAGAGCCCTGCATGGGTCACAGTATTTACAGAGGTGAAAACCCCCATAGCTGGGGCCTAGTGTCCCTAAGTCTTCTTTGTACTTACCCCTTCGAGTGTTGCTACCTCCCTGAGATTCTGCCAAATACCAGCCTCTTTTCTTTCTTAGCATCAAAAGTATTCATAGCAGTACAGTTCATAATAGCCCCAAGGTTGAAACAATCCAAATGTCCATCAAAAACAGAATGAAGCCACGTGTGGTGCTACATGACTGTGATCCCAGCTACTCGGGAGGCTGAGGCAGGAGGATGGCAAGTTGGAGCCCAGCCTGGGCAATTTAATGAAACTCTGTCTCAAAATAAAAAATAAATATATAAATAAATGGCTAGGATGTAGCTCAGCACTGCAGCACTTGCCTAGCATGCAGGAAGCCCAGGATTCAATCCCCAGCACTAAAAAAAAAAAAAAAAAAACAGTAAATAAATGAATTGTGGTATGGGATATTATATACAAGAATGAACAAAGTAAATGACATATAACATGAAGAAATCTCATAATGTTAAATAGAAGAAATTAAAAATGAAGGTATAAGCCGTGTGTAATTCCATAATAGGCAACAATACTCTAAAGTATTTTAAGTAAAGATAATTGTTATAATTGCTATTTCAAGGGGATAGTGACCAAGGATGTATAATGGAGCTTCAGAGATGCTAGAAACAATCTTTTTCTTGTTCTGAATACAGTTTATATGTGTGTTCACTTGGTAAAAATTAATAGAGCTGCACACTTATGATTTGTGCAATTTTTATATTGTCTGTTGTATTCTAATTAGAAGTTTACATAAACATAGCATCTCTCTCCTTTTTCCCTTAGAGACACCTCTCTTCAGTAAATCCAGCACTTAGGAAAAAAATCCAAGATGGGAGACATGTTGTATATGTCTTCTGCCTAGGGTGAGCAACTTATCCTGGCTTGCCAGGGACTTTCCTGGTTTTATTACTAAACGTCCCAGGTGCCAGAAACTCTTCCTCTCCCCCAAGTCCTGGGCAAACAGGCATAGTTAGTGCTATGGTTTGAATGTGACCCTCAAAGTTCATGTGTTGAAAATTTAATCCCCAATTTCATATGTTGATAGTATTTGGAGGTTGGGCTTTTGGGAGGTGATTAAGGGTTATACGAGGTTGAGGGTGGGGCCCCCCAATGAGATTAGTGGCATTATAAGAAGAGGAAGAGAATTGGCCTGGTGGCTCATACTTGTAATCCCAGCTATTCAGGTGGCTGAAGCAAAGGGATTGCTAGTTCAAGGCCAGTTTGGGCAATTTAGCAAAAGGCTATTTCACAGTAACATAAAAAAAAGGGCTGGGATATAGCTCAGTGGTAGAGCACTTGCTTAGCATGTGCAGGGCCCTAGTACTGCCAAAATAAAACAAAGTAAAACAACAACAAAACACAAGAGGGATACTTGCGCTGACATACTCCCTTTCTCTTGCCATATGATAGCCTCTGCCATGTTATGACACAGCAAGAAGGCCTTCCCCAGATACCAGGACCTTGATCTTGGACTGCTTAGCTTTCAGAACAGTGAGAAGTAACCTACTTTTCTTTATAAATTACCCACTCTTCAGTATTCTGTTATAGCAACTGAAAATGGATGATGATCACTCTATTTCTGCCTACAAATAAAATACTGTATAAACCCTTCCCTGGAAAAGTGCACAAAAAGAATTGACTTTCTGGAATAGGAAAGGAAGGACATACATTATGATCTCAATACATTATCCTGCCATAATACTTGTAGTTTACTCGTTGTCACAAACAAAAGCTTTCTCTGGGAAATCAAAGACATGTCACTTCCAGAAGTCAGAATTCACATTAACCTAAAAGTTACACACACACACACACACACACACACACACACACATACACACACACCATCTGATCCTAGATCCAGAGGGAGATACTCAGTTCAAAAGTTTACTTTTAAAAAGGTCAAGTTATTCTCCCTGAAATTCCTATAGACAAGTGATTTTAGAGACAGGGGTCTCTTGAGATCTAAAGGAAATGTTATTATAATACAAATAAACCTTCATGCAACCCAGCTGTGACATTTGATACCAGAGAGAATGTGACGGAAAACACACAGTACCACTCTGGCGTTTCTCAAACAAAAAGGGAATTGTCAGAGCAACTATAACTTGCAAGGGCAAAAACCAAAACACGTGAATTTCCATTTATAATTCAAAGTATGATGATCCTGCGGGTGGGTGGTAGCAGTGGGCTGCAGAATAGCTACCAAATAGATATATTAAGCTCAATCTTTGCCAAACAATTCCAAAATGGAAAGCTAAAGAAGACAAGGAGAAAGAGGACCCAGTTTAAATTAACTTTAGTCAATAAGTCTCTTAAACAAAGTGTTCCTTTAAAGTCTTCTATTACACAGTGATTAAATGTGCTCCCATATATCTCTGATTAAAAACATTTTGAGGGGCCCATTTCTCCCATTCTAGTCCTATAGCACTTAATGTTCCCTCCAAAATTGCTTTCGGGAAAGCAATCTCGTGTCAGGGAAATGAATTCAAAAGTGTTTCCCTACAAGAGATGAAGGAAATTCACACCTTCAATCCACAACTCGGAAAATAGCAGTCTTTAGATTGCTTTTAGAAGTTTGCAAAACAAATTCCAAAAGAAGTTCAATGTTGAATGAGGTAATCTTTAGTTCACATATACACTTAGTCTTTAAAACTATCATTACCTATATTCTTCAGCAGAATGTACGTGTTACCCAAGTGAACTATTTCAAAAGCATGTTTTGTAAGCACTAGCTTTTATAAAACTGTCTCTTTTTCAGAGGTAGTATTTTAACCTTTGCCTTTCCAACTTTTGGAAACACTATGTGTTGAAGCTCTGAGCATACACAACTTAGTATTCAGCCACAGACTGAAAAGGACCCCTGTGCAGGTTCCTAGATCTTTTCTGTCTTGTCGTTTCCCTCCAGTACTTGCCTAGCATACACATGTCCCTCCACTGGACAATCCTTCTGGACTCATGGACAATGACATGTATTTGGACAGCTTTCTTGGTCTTGTGTCCACTTGGAACAGACTCCTCACAGCTTTTTTCATACATGGCCATGTTATTCCTTCCTTTAAACTGATCCTCTAGCAAAAGCCATAGCTTGACATGAACTCAGGAAACACAATTCACATATATGATCCAGGAGGTGCTATTCGATTAGAGTAGTGTGATATCCAGATCTTGACTCACCCTCCTGTCCTTATTTATGTTCACCTGAAATCAGGACTAGTCACTTGCTTGTATTTTCCCAAAGGCACGCTATCTATGCTTTTCATTGTTTGTCCCATCAGTAAAAATATTTGTGATCACTCTATATATCTTTATTTATAAAATACATACATGTACATACACATATACAATATGTACATCACACACTAAAGAACTTTTAGAAGTCTGAACAAACTAAATATAACTAGAACTTCTAATAATTTTTTTTTCTTTTTTGGGGGGAATACTGGAGATTGAACTCAGGACTTTGCACTTGCTAGGCGAGCACTCTACCACTGAGCTAAATCCCCAACCCCGAACTTCTACCAATTTTTGAAATCATCAGATTGGATGGAAAAGCAAGACCTAGGAATGCTGCATCAAGGAAATTTATTTAGAAGTTAAACATGCAATTAGGTTGAAAGTAAAAGCATGGAGAATATATACCTGTGTCAGTTGGCTTTCTGTCACTGTGACCAAATCCCTGGATAAATGACTTGAAGGAGGAAAGGTTTATTTTGCCTCATAATTTCACAGGTTTCAGTCTGTGGCCAGCTGGCTCCAAGGCAGAAACATCATGGTGGGAGGGTGTGGTAGTGCAAAGCTGCTCAATTGATGGCAGCCTGGAAGCAAAGAGAGCAAGAGCATGTGCGGTGGGTGGGCTTCCTCCTTCATCTGTTTTTGTTCTACCCAGGCCTCCACTCTACTTGATGGTGCTGCATACATTTGCAGTGGGTCTTCTCCCTCAGTTTGCTGACCCACATGCCAGTCTTCTCGGGAAACACCCTTAAAGACACACCCAGAAGTGTGCTTTACTAATCTCTTTGGCATCTCTCAATCCAATCAAGTTGATGATCAAGTTTAACCATCACAACACCCACAACACCATACTAACACCAATGAAAAGAATGCTCAAGTGGCTATATTAGTATCAAAGTAGGTTTCAGAGAAAGTAATAATGTCAGGGATAAAGAGAGTCATTTTATGATGATAAAAGTCAATTCTTGAAGAGTATATTGCAATTACAAATGTTTATGAACTTGATAACAGAGTTTCAAGTTACTTAAGCAAAAACTGATAGAACTGAAAAGTGAAATGGATAATTCTACAAGTATGGCTGGAGATTTAAATACCTCATTCTTAATAATCAATAGAATAAGTAAATAGTAAATCAGCAAGTATATTCTATGACTACAATGGAATTAAATTAGAAAACACTAACAAATATTTCTGAAATAAATCAGAGGAGAAACTAGAAAGTATTTTGAACCATACATAAGTGAAAATATAACAAATTAAACTTTGTAGGATGCACTTAAAGCAGTAACTAGAAGAAAAGCTACAGTACTGTGTCAGATAAGAAGAAAGATCTCAAATCAATAAATTTGACTTCCACGATGGGCTACAAAGCTAAATGGCTTAGTATGCAAGCCATTGGAATTCCTTTTCTTGAGTCCCTTTTTGGAGATTCTTGCTCAAATCCTTACTACTTGCCTCTTTCTCTGACTGGTATTGACAAATGGGCCATATCACTTTATTCCCACCCCCAGCCAGAAAGAAGATCCCTATCCCCATTGCATTCCCTAGGAAGCTTGAACAGAAACCAGGGCCAGACTGAAAGAGGGAAGAGACATAGGAAAGGCCATTTAGGTCACTTTCCAGTCTATGCAAAAACAGAGCTCACTGTGCTTTAGTAATCCAGTCCACTTCCCCTGGGCTGAAATGTCCCCTTAGAGTTTTAGGAGGCCAAAGCACTTTAGAATATGTCTTTGTCAGCTTAGGCTGCCATAACAAAATACCATAGACTAGGTGGCTTAAAGAACAGAAATTTATTATTTCACTGTTCTAGAGGCTGAGAAGTCTAAGATCAAAGTGCTGGCAGATTTGATGTCTAGTAAAGACTCTCTCCTTGGACTGTAGATGGCCAATTTCTCCCTCTGTTGTCACCATTCTCCTCCTCCTCTTCTCCCTCCCTGCTCCTCCTCCTTCTCTTTTACTAATCCCATAATGAAGGCCTCGCTTTCTTGATGTCATCCAATTCTAA
This sequence comes from Hystrix cristata, assembly GCA_004026905.1. NCBI lineage: Eukaryota > Metazoa > Chordata > Mammalia > Rodentia > Hystricidae > Hystrix > Hystrix cristata. Next base: position 49,762 of record PVJO010001044.1, read on the forward strand.
TTACTTTTCAAAGGCTCCATCTCCAAATACCAACAGATTTGGAGTTAGGGCTTCAACATATGACTTTTGGTGGTACATAAACATTCAATCCATAATAGACTGTTCTTACTAAATAGCTTTCTCAGAAATCTGTGACACTGCACATTGCTAGTGGAGAATTCTGGACTTTAGTCTCAGTCATTATCACTTCCTTCTTGAAGATCCAGCAACCTATTATGTACTGGCTTGGATACTGGAAGAGAAAAGAACCTTTTTTTAACTCAGGACACATAATGTCATTATAGCATTAGTACAGTATCCTTAAAAAGATGAAAAGGAAATAGACCGTACACAAGGATGAGAGGGAAAGAGAATGACAGAGTAGCTAAATGCCAACAGAGAAAATATGCATTTTTAAGCAGTGCTGGGCTCGAACTTAGGGCCTCACACGTGCAAGACATGTGCTCTACCACTGAGCTACTCCCTAGCCCCAAAACGTGACTTCTTTATCTAACATGATCTTTTTTATCAAAGGCCTTCATACCCTGGCTCTCCTAATCAACAACTTTGGACCGGACAAGTTACTTCTTTCAAGTTCCATTCCCATGTTTGTAAAAGGAGAATAATAATAGAAACCACTTCTCAGGTTTATTGTGAGACCAGAAGACTACATGAAGAACACTTGAAAGTGTTCAATGCTAATGTTCCCAGTCGTGTAGATCAGTGTCTCTTCTGCCATCATCTCCCACCAGAGATACATGTCCGGGACACTTTATCCCACAGTGGCGTTCTCACAGTTTGTGTCACTCCTCCTTTCTCCTGGTGTGAATATTCAGAGGCAGTAAACTGAGGTTAAATACCTTTTGGCCTGGTCTGAAGGTTTTCATAAGTTTAATACTCAATTATATAACCTTATCCTGTCAGAAGACAGGATAGAGTCAATAAAGAAAAAACTCTCTTCTAATTACTTTGGATAAATATTTTCTAGAGTATTTTAGGATTGTTAAACAGAAAAATCTGTTAATTCATTAATTCAATATATATTTATTGAATGTCCACCAAGTACTGTTGTAGGCACCAGATAATGGTGAACAAAAATAGACAAATGTCCCCTATATTTTATCGTGGTATGTACAGTTATAATAATATGAACTTTTCAAAGACTGTTGGCTTTATTCCAGAACTCCTGGTTAGAATGGTTATCATTCCCATTCTCAAATAAAATTGATATTTAATTTATATTGTGACGGTACAGACTAAAGAAGGTATCTTTAGTGCTAGAGATGACTTAATCTGGAGTACATTATTAGATGAAATGAGTATAAAGAAAATGACACATAATAAAGCACATGAACATGCTGAGAAGAGAAAGAAAAATCTTTATGACAATCATGAATTTTTTATTCTCTTTGAAGATTTATTTTATAATGTCAGAAGGAAGGAAACATGAAGTATTTGGAATATGTTACAAGCTCCAAATCTACGTCAAATATATCTAATAGAGAACAAAAGAATTTCCAAAGTAACTGGTAATCTGACAACCACATTGACAAATTATAATGACGCATGGGTTTGCTCATCTTTGCAGGTTTTAAAATCAATGTGTAGCTGTTTTGCTTTGACTTTTAAAATCAAGTTCTTCATTTTATTTTTGACAGGGCCCATAAAGTCAGTTTCACTGCTGGTTATAGGCATCTATACTAATCGTATCAAGACTGGCAAAAGTTTAGCTACAATTTTTTTTTTATATGGAGGAGGCTGCCTGGGTTTCTTCTCAGTGAGTCCTTTCATACTGTACAAAATAGCAATCTGAGCGAGCCAGCTTTCTATTTCACTGGCCCCATGCCTTCTACAAGTTGCTGACTCACTTTATGGAGTAGAATTAAGTACCAGTTCAAATCAATAGGCATTTGTGGCAGAGAGTTAGTTCTTCCCCAATATCCATTTCTCTTTCTTCTAAGGAAATAGAAATTTTAGCTAGGTACAGCATCAACAAAGGTCAGCAATATCTTGGAAGAAATCTCATAGGTATTGAAAGCAGTAGCATTGAGATAAATAATAAGGATGTTTTAAAATGTTGGGAGAATAAATGTGCATTTTGCTACCTTTAGCAATTTCCTACATAGGGATGGTCAAAGCTAGCAAGACAGGAAAAGAAAAAAAAAAAGGAAGGGAACATAGCTCTGTCAGGAGTACATTTTTTGGTTTTTTGTTTTTTGTTTTTTTTGTTTTTTTGCCTGTGGCCTGTAATTTCAAAGCCCCACATAAGCTTCAGAAGTCAACTGCTTTCTACAACTCCACAGGCATAAGGCTTAGTGTCATTGAGCCTTCTTATATAGTTTTTCAATGAATGAATGAGTAAAAAAGGCAAATAATTATGTTACAGTGGTAAAATTACAGATAATTTTGTGTCATATTTTAAATTATAAACATACTTATGACTATAATATGCTTTATTTACAATTTTCTAACCAAACCTGCAATGTTAAGTATAACTTGTATTATTGTTAACTATTATTCCTCAGCTCATCTTTTGGACATTACATATATTATTGATTTTATGGGTTTGCAACTAGGTTGTTTTTGTTTCTTTATTGAGAAATGTGCTGTGTGGAACAGAAAAAGGAGCTTTTAGTAAACTATATTGCTGGTTCTTTTCTTCAAACATTGCAATGAGTATTTTAAATGGAAGTGAGGAGAAGATGGATCACAGATGAAAATATTCATGAGCTCTCTAGCATCTCAATCCATAGGACTTCGTTTTTGTTCCCAATTTGAAATCCTGATTTATTTAAAAAGATTTTTCATGCTCTGAAAACAATCACAATTACATTCAAGTTGTGGTAGGTAAAAATAAAACACAGCATGTCATAAGGATTCACAGTTCATGAGCAGATTAAATATGTTAGCCCATGAGACTCACAGAAGTCATCTAAGGGAAATGGGTCAAGACACAGACTCATTTCATGGGAAATCTTGCTCACAGCTTTGGCCAAATTCAGTGGTCTAGACATGGACTTGGGAGTAGGCCTGGGTTTCTAATTCCTAACCCAATGTGAAACTAGTCTTTAACCCATGCTACTTCAAAAGAACTCTGTGTAGTTTGTCACCCACTCCAAGACTGTCTCCTCCCCAAAGAATATAGCTGCTTTTTGACTGAGATTGGAGTTACCTCCCTGATAAACCCATTGTAAGTTGAAAATATCATAGGTTAAAAATGTATGCACTATACCTAACTCATGGCTTACAACATAGTACATTATGGAGTATCAGTTGTTCCCCCTCTTGATCCCTCATTATTTATTCCGCGGCTGATGGGGAGGTATGCTTGCTCCCACTGTCCAGTACTGCTAGAGGGTATCAGACCACATATTGTTAGTCTAGGGGAGAAAACCCTCAAAATTTCAAGTACAGTTTCTACTGAATGCCTATGTGCTTTTGCATCATCATAAAATCAAAAGCGGTGTAAGTTGAATCATCATAAGTCAGGGACCATCTGTATGTGGAAGACTTACTCTCATGCACCTGATTTACCATCCCCCAACTGTTCCCTCTTACATCCCTGCACTCATAATGACTCAGAAGATTACCGAATGAAGTATAGAAATAGTTCTAGTATTGTCACCAGTTTCTGATTTGGAGCATGAGATTTGGGAGTAAATAAATGACCTTTTTAAATACCGAAAGGGGACATTTTAAAAATCCTACGTAAAGTTTCTCCTCATTAAATTGAAATTATAATAAACCTTAATTCTAAAACTGAATCCAAGGCATTACACATGTTAGGCAAGTGCTTTCACACTGAACTATATCCTCAGCCCTTGTTATTTCATGTATAACAATCAGATATGTACTTACTCATTTTTATTATGAGATTACATACGAATTTCCTTTGGACAATCTTGCCAAACAGCACTCTCCTTCCCATAACTTTCCCCAGGCCCCACTCTCCCAAACGCTTCTAGACTCATAGCTTCTAGAACACCAAAGATACGTGCTATAGCTTCATTTGTTACATTCCACTATGCCCATTTGTTTATGTGACATTTTTTCTCCAATAGAATGGAAATACCTTGAAGCCAGGGACTTTGTACCATTCGTTTCTGTATCCTCAGAACTGGCCCCATAAATGTATGTTGAATGACGAATGACTCCCTAAGGCTATAAGTAAATGACATTTACTGATTCTGGTGTTCCCGGCAGAGAGCTGATTGCACTGGGGAAGATAAGAAGCAAATTCCCTTCTTGGCCGGACCAGTTACCTATTACCTTGGGCAATTCTCTTAACCTCAAATTTCATCTGTCAAATGTCTCTTTGTACTATTACACGTTTACTATGAGAAGGAAACTATGCTTTAGAAAGACCTCAAAACCATCTGGAAAAGAAAGCAGCTAAAACAAGCCATTTTTATGTGAATCAAGGAGGTTAGCTACAGTCTTCCCATGAACAAAGAACACTCTCAGCTATGATATTTGTAAGCCATATTGATACTAAAGTCACTTGAGTGATTCAAGTGATGTTTGAATGGAGAGGTTTAAATCCTGCCTCTGTCCAAACTCACTGTGTCACCTTGGGTTCTCCAGGTTTCTTTCTTCTTGTAGAGTTACAATTAATTTAACAGAGGCTTATTGGGGAAGCACTTATGTCTTGAGTGCTTATTCTATGTTGAGCACTAAGCACAAGTTGGATTTGTTTTATTAACACAAATATAAATACTTTGGGTTACTTTGATTTCTCTATACTCAATCATGGTTCAGAGCATTCATTTCTTATACCCATTCATTCATGGTATATCATTTGAGATTCTTCTGTTTGCAAATGACAGAAAATTTCTCCCAGGATATGCAATAGGAAAAGATACTAGTGCATGTAACTTAACAGTGTGTAAGGGAAGGAGCTGGGTTCGGGTACCCTGTGATAGAGGAGTTCAAATGATGTTCCCCTGAAGTAGTGTCTGTCTCTCTCATTTTACTTCCTTTGGAATTGGTACAATTCTTTAGACAGAGTTTCCACTGTAGTCCTGAGTTGCTGTAACAATTCTGGATCTTACATCCTCTCAGGAAAAAGTGAATGTGTGTCCCTGGATGTCTCAGCCAAAATCTCCCTAAATCTGACTATCTCTGCCTGCATTCTGCTCACTCCTGAGCCAGTTACGGTGGCCTGAGAAATGTGAGAGGCTCTGACTGCCCAGGACTGAGTAATATGCTCATGCTCAGAAATGGAGTTGTAGACTACTTCCTGAGATGTACACACACTTAAAGAGGAGAGCAGTCTCCTCTAACCTTCAGCAAAAGAAATCTGGGACAATTGCTAGAGGAAGGGTTAGTAGATACTAGACAGTAAAAAAATTTAGTCATCATACACCATTCCACTGTCTTTGTCCATTTTTGTGCTACTATAACAGAATACCAGAGACTGGGTAATTCATAAAGAAAAGTAACTTATTTCTTAGATGCCTGGAGACTAGAAAATCCAAGATTGTGGGACTACCATCTATGGAGGGCTTCTTGTTTCCTCATCCTGTGGCTGAAGGTGAAAGGGCAAGAGAGGGGGAGAAAGAGATGGAGGCCAACTAGCCATTTTGTAAGGAACCCATTCCCACCCTAATAGCATACCCCATCCATGAGAATGGCTCTCTCATGGCCTAATCACCTCTTAAAGGTCAAACCTCTTAATACTATTACAATAACAAATTCTAACATGAGTTTGGGAATGCACATTTATTTATTTTTAATAGTCCATGTAGTATATAATAAACACATTCATCATGGGAGATTTGTACATGTTCATAATACACCTCAGTTCTCTTTTTTTATTGTTTTCCTCTCCCATCCTTCAAACCTTTCTCCCCCTCACCATTTACAAAAGTTCTATTTCCATTTTTTTCTCTTCAAATATTTTTTTTCCTTTAAATCCCTTTTCCCTTCCTTCCCTCCCACTCACTCCATCTCTTGTTCCAGGAAGGGACATTTAAATCATACCATCCATTAAGATGTGAGCCTTAGATTGGGTTCTCTGGAGACAGATTTTGAGATAAGTAACTAAGTGCAGAGTTTACTGAGAAATCCCCTTAGGAAATACACCTGAAAGAAAGTGAGGAAGACAAGACAGGAGAAAGGGAGAGAGGGTCCAACTTATATTACATGGAGCTCTGACACTGAGTGGTCCTCCAGAGCTGTCTCAAGACAAGAAAAGGGTGCCTGCCTTTGTATCTATGTATCAGAGAGTAACTGGCTATGTACTCTCACCTACTGTGAGAGTATATAACCTCTGTGGGGAAATTCCTTGAAGGCAAAGGCAATTCTTGGTGAGGGACATAGATGTAAACTGTCAGGAACCAATGGTTAGGGATAGGTGAATTACCCTGAAGCAAGGATCTTGGGATCCACTCCGCAAGCTCTCTACCATTGCTAAAATCTTAGTGAGGTCACTCCATGTGAGCTCTTCTTAATTCATCTCTCCACTCATTTGGTTCTTCTTACCTAGCCAAAAATAGTGTTGCCCTTTCCTGTCTCCTTCTTGCTACTGGATCTGTAGCAAGTCTGTCTTGCTGGCTCATTAAAAGAGAAAATTTTTCTCAAATATCTACTTCCGATTTCCCCAGTTTGGGAATTGAGGAAAGTGGGCAACTGTCAGCATGTGTATGAGGATTCTTCTAGAGCACTGTTGAAGTTATCTAGCATTAAGGGGCGATAAATTGGAAAAAAATCGCATTGAATTTATTTAGGATGTGTTGAGCGGGTTTTGTATTTAAAAATGTGTTTTGGGGGGGTTGGAGATTTGGCTCAAGTGTTAGAGTACTTGCCTAGCAAGCATAAGGCCCTGAGTTCGATCCCCAGCACTAAAAAGGAAAATGTGGTTTTGGAAAAAAGGAATGAGAGATTAGTTTGTACTGGTGATGATTATATTGTCTCCCAAATGATTTTATTCTTGTTATTAAACTTTGACTTCAAATAAAAAAGAGAAGTTGAACTAATTAAGTTCTTCCTTCTCAGAGGAAGGCTATCATTCCTGAGACTACAGCCTTGGTAGAGATGAGCCACTGGGGAATTGACCTTTTCCCACTGGATGAAGGCAAAAGTGGTTAGGAATGCTAATCTGAGCAGCGAAGGGATGTGAAAGGGCTGACCGTGTTCCTCAGCTGGAATGACTGAAATTGGTGCCTTCTATCAATCCAGTTCAGGTGATACCCCAATCTTCTGGCTTGTTCTGAAAATAATTCTGTTGAGTGTAGGTGATTCATAGTTCGAGAGGAACATTAATCCATTATCTGTTACAAGGTACATAACACTTAAGTCAGAGACTCTGAGACAATGAGTGTGTCCTGCTGTGGCTCTGCGAAGGGGGATGTGATAGAAAATTGGTGTCTCTTCTTTGTCATTTGTACCTAATTAATAATATTATATTCTCTCTTTCAGTGTCTTGGAATAAGTGGGCTCAACTCATTTGTTTCTTGGGGTAATGACAAGGGAAATTAGAATAGGATGCCCTTAATTCTCCTAGGAAGTTCAGAAGGCAGTTTGACTTCTGATAGGGTAATAGCCAGTACAGGAACAAATACTAACTAAATGAACGTTAGGTGAGAAGCAGAGCTGTTAATAGGATATATGGAAAGAATTCGATTATAAGAGACTCTTTTTCTATTGAGAATCTCCAAGTCATGAGGCAAATATAAAATTAGAACTGGGGATCTGCCCTTCTCCCAAAGGGAAAAGTGGTGCCCAAGCTCAATTTCCCATGGTAACCCTCTCAGAACTGCAATAGCCCCTTAACCCCAAGGTCCCAGACAAGGCCAATAAACAGCTGGCACCTCAAATTCAGATTACCTGGCATCAAGTAGTCTGAGTAGTCCATGACTGACAAGGTTCTTCTTAGGCTTACACAGTCACTCTTCAGGTCCAGCAAGGGCTGCCTCTCCCCAGGATTCAAGTACTTACTTACCAGCAGCAGCAACCAACACTGAGCCCATATTATGGCAACATTTCTTGACAATCAGCAAGCCGTTTTGGCAGACTGATTACTTTGGATCCCTTCTACAGGGTGTGTGACTGTGGGGCAGCAATTCATTCTTTCCAGAATTGAGTCATACTCTCAATAAGAGTTTTCCTTGCCTAGCCATGGTTCTCCCAACAGCACCACCATTCAAACATTTACAGAATGGTCATCTATTGACATGGTATCCCATACAGTGTTGCCTAAAACCAAGGAAGATGCACTTGACTGTGAGGTCCATAGCTCTCATCATATCTTTTATTATTCAGAAGCAGGCAGTCTAATGAAATGGCCCATTAAAGCCTCAGCTAACTTTTTAGCTATTAGAACATACCCTGTGGAGTTGGGGGTGACACTAGATGTTGGTTTCATGAATAGCCTCCATTCTTGTCACCATAAGTCACCCTGGGTGAGACCAGAAGGAGAACTGCCAAGCTGAGCCCACCCCAAGTTCCTGACCTACTGCATAATATGCAAATAAAATGATTATTAAGACAGTTATGTTTTGAAATGGTTTGTTACATGATGATAGGTTCTTGATACAACAGGTGAGGCCAAATATATCTGAAGTGGTATATAAAATGTGTCTGGTACAGGTGAAGAGAATACACGCAAAATTTATCACGTTCTAAAGCAAGCTTTTAGGCTTTTCTCCACAGGACACACCAAGTGGTGGCAAAACCAGTTCTATGACTATCAAACACTTCCTCCAAACTAAAGACTATGAGGGAGATGTTTATTACTTATCATCTTTGAAGGAATGTTAAAGAACTTTTTTTTTCCAGTGGGGATGGGGAGGCCAAGTGAGGGGACCTCTGGAGCTGAGTTACAAGTGTCTTCAGAATGCATCTCACACACACACACACACACACACACACACACACACACACAGACAGGTGTGCGGCTGCTTGGTCTGTAGGTCAAACCCAAAGAGAGAGTTTCCTTGGAGTTTGGAGGCCTGCATCAATATAGACACTGCTGCCAGCCTCTTCCCAGAATTCCGAAGGCAGGAAGCTTGCTGGTGCAGCAACAACAGGGCATTATGTATGTTGTTCAGGATTGCAAGGATGTATGAGTTTCCCATGGATCAGATGAGTGTCACAGAAGGAAATAAACTGAATCCTTTGCTTGTGCCCTGCCTAAGGCTGTGCAAATGGGTGAGGGGATCCTGGCACTAAGAAGCTGCGGGTATTCCACAAGAGGCAGGCACTGAGAAGTTAGAAGAGATCGAGTCCATTCCTAAGAACTATGCAATGAAGAAGGCTCTGAAGGATCATGTTCAGTCATGAGAGAGCCAGCATCTGGATGCCAGTTACACACAAGTCACCCAGAACCAAGAGAGGACTTTTGACATCACTGAAAAGTAAGAGACCAGGGGTTGAGGAGAGAGAGGCCAGACACAGGAAGGAGCATCATTTGTGTCCCGGGATGGGCTACTGAATCTTCCCAGTGTGAGCTAGAGAAGAAACCAAAACATGAATGTAAAAGAGAAAGAGCCGATTTTCACAGGGGCAAAGCCATCTTATGACGGTTTCAGTGAACCAATAACTTGGTCAGTTACTGCTCCATTCCCACCCTCTTCAACCCTGGAGAAGGAGCTACAAGGTTAGCAAGATGGAGGAGATGAAGTAGATACCTGAATGACAGAAAGAGAAGGGTTCCCCCCTGCTTCCTTAATTCCAAGCTTCTCCTTGGTAGCACGTCTCAACTTGGATAGAGGACAAGATATAACTTTAAATCAAACTCTGAGTTTTGTGAGAGCAGAACTTTGTGGAACAGAGCTGCTGTATTTGTCTGCTTTTGCTATGTAGTAATTCAAAAGAAGCGTTTACTTCTCACTCAGGGTCCTCTGCTTGACATGAAACTGTGATCTTGAAGCAGGTTTTCTACAAATATTTTAGCATGATGGTCTTCGTTACATGAGGTGTGTGACAGAAGTGAATGCCCCCCCCTTTTTTTTACCACATTCAGCTTCCACAACTAGTCTCTTGATGGCAGAGCTGCTCTGTTTCAAGATGTGGGTCAAATTTAGCCCTAATTCACATGTCTCATTGTCTTTCCCGGTCTGGAAAGCGACTGGAAGCTCCTACAGGGAAAGGGGCACTTCCTTCCCATAGCAGCAGTTGGATCCAGTTTGCAGTTTCCCTGAATTACAAATTCATTAGACCTCCTCAGAGATACAAGCACCAGTAGCTGCTGCTCTCTGAGCTCTGAGGTTTACTTTCACGAGGCCTTCATCTAAATTCTAATAATCCCAGCGATTTCCCTCCATTCCCCTTGCTCTAGACATCTTACATGCTTCCTACAGTTGCTACCTCTGTGATACGCTGCGTTTTTCTCTGGCATTTTCAGTTGTCTAATAACTATATTCTCTGTTAAAATGATCAGGGTGGTTTGTTCCTTGACATTTTGACTTGATTCACTGGACTAAATAGGATGCCAGTGAGACAACTCCCAAGAATTTCTTCTTTAATTTGGAGAGATGTGAAACTGTGTGTGTGTGTGTGAGGGATGTGTGCTGGGGGGTTGCTTTTAAAATAGCTTTATGCTTTGTGGTTATTACATTTGGATGTACAATAAAACTATACAGAAATATAGTCGTTTTAACTTTAAAAAAGAATTTCCTCTTTTCTGGGGATGTAGCTCAGTGGAAGAGCACTAGCCTAGCATGCACGAGGTCCTGGGTTCCAACACTAGCACAATAAAATAAAATTTCCTCTTTGAGGTATTTTCATCATATCCTCCCTCCTCTGTACTCATTTCTATCAGAATATACTGTGATAAACTGTCATTTTTTTCCCTATTCATTTCCATCCCAGGGTAATAGCTCTCTGAGGTCAGAGCGTATGTTTCCTCAGTACCTGTAATTCTGAACACACATTTGAATAAATAAATGAGCGAGGAAAAATAAATCAAGAAAAGGAGTTATTAGCAGGAGATTTGGAAGGTTAATGTAGCACCAAAATGAAAGAGAAAGTTAGATGGTGATGTGAGAAGCAAGAAGGGATGTGGCTGCCGGCTGTGTGCCCAGCTCCAAGTACATGGGAATCTCTTGATAAATGACGTGAACCAACAACAGGATGAAGGGCATTGAGACTGCAATAATAGTGTCACAAGGGGGACTGGGAGGAGCAAAGGGCTGGAAGATTCCCAGGGACACAAAAGTGTCTTGGCTGTTCGGGCTTCTGAGGAATGACCAACCCTTAAGGGACACCTCTCACTTTGGCACCTGGTCCTGCCAAGCCGTACACCAGCTTCACTCCCGGTTCCTCCTCCCCGCGCCTTTAGAGGAAACAGGTAAAACCCGGAGAACTGGGTCCCACCTTACGGGCCGTTCTGAGCATGCGCGTTCCAAGCACTCTCGCGCAGACGCAGTAACTTCTTTCTCCTAGCTGGTACTGCCCATTTCCGATGTGGGAGAGCATTTGCTCAGGCTAATTTATCACCTTTCTGTGGTCCCCCGCCCTCCGGTTCCTGTGGGAGAAGGCTCGCGAGATTGCCTACGGCAGTCCCCAGCGGCGCCATCTTTGTGCCTGGCGAGCTACGGCGCCCGACGGAAGCCCTAAAGCCGGCGGCAGCCCTAAAACCGGAGGCTAGCTTGCCAAACTCTCCCCTAGACCGGATCCAGGAAATACGAGGCGGGCCTCGGTGGGAGGGACGCACTGAGGGAGGAGGGAGGGAAGGGGGCGGCCGCGGCTCACACCGGATCCGGGCTCCGCGCGGCGCGCACCCGAGGGGGGTCGGGCGGGGTAGCGGCGCCGGCCTGGACCCCCCCGCGGGAGCTGGCGACGGGCGTGAGGGCGAGGCGGCGGCAGCGGACGGGGAGCAGCGTCTGCCGGGTGAGCGTCTGCGGGGAGGCCCGGCACCTGCCCGAGCCTGGGCGTTGTGGGTGTCCCGGGTTCGTTCTGGTGACCCCGCGCCGGGGTCGGTGCTTGTGTGCCCGACTGCTAGTGTCCAAGGGAAGTCGGCTCGGCCTGGAGGTGCGGTGGCCACCGGGAACTGCGGGGCTGCCGGAGGTCTGCGCAGGGCCTGGCGCGCCCGCGCCTGCCTGGGACGCCCCGCGAGGCGGAGAGGAGAGGGAGTGGCTGGGGTGCGGGGTGGTTGCTTGCTTGGCATTCGCCCCTCGAGTGGAGGGGATGGTGCCTTTCCTCGCCTCTTCCTGGACCTTGCGAAGAGTGAACCTTTGTGGACGGGCTTCACGCCCCAGCAAGGTGTTTGGGAATGAGAACTGTCAGCACTAAGGTTGAGTCGGCGGAGGATGTTGAGACAGTGGGGAAGGTTAGTAGTAATAGTAGTAATTGTTGTAGAAATGGTTTGCAAATAATTGTTCGCAGGTGTTGAGTAAGGAGAAAATATTGTCTGTGTTCATTTAAAGATCACGCACTCCTCTGATGTCCGACAACAGATTAGTTATTCCCACTTGGAGTTGTGTGGTTTAGCACCTTGTGCCGGCCCCTAAAGTACATAAAAAGCAGGATGGGTTTGGGGGGGATGATGAGATGGGGACAAGGTGAGGTATAAAGTAAGCTAGCTGCATGTAAAATCAAAAGTTCGCACTGTTGATATGTTAAAATACAAAACGTTTTCTGTCTTTACTATAAACGTAACTTGCTGAAATTCTTTAAGAAAATTTGCTGATTTGGGTCCAGACTGGGCTTTCCAGTTCAGTGTGTTCCTCGGTAATGTTTATATATCAGACAACAATTTTGGCATATATTTGCTTATGGTTTCTAAAAGAACATATTGAAAAACTGACCTTGCTTAGCACACTTTTTCGTTTTGGAAGGATAGGAGAGTTTACTTTCTTTGCTTTAGAATCGATTTGCAGTAGTATACAAAAACATTGTAAGAAGAAAAATTATTTTGATTAAGAAAGGGCTTTTGAGATGAGAGTTTAATTTTGCACATTGTTAAATTTTAGGCCATCATCATCCTTGGTGTTTTGTGATGATGTCTTTTTATGAACACTGGAATAATGCGAGCATACACGTATGCATAGTTTTACGTCAGTCTGTGATATGAAATTTTACAACTTTAGGCATTCCCCTTCTCCATTGCCCTTCACCTGGCTTTTGAATCAAGGGAAAGTTAGACTTCAGTGACAGTAAATGCTAAATACTGCATGTGATTTCCATCTTTACATCTGACAGTCTATAATCTATGTTCAATCACCCTAAATTTTCTTCCTTATGTTTATTTGACACATTCTTCTCCTTAATTATAGGGCACACTGTACATTTTGTGTTGGAGCTAGCATTGGGTATATTGAGGCACTGGACTTGGCGGGTGATGTGTATTTTCATTTAATGCTTGCAGCTACCCTGCGCTAAAGATAATGTTATAAAGACATTAACGTTGTATTATTCTGTAACTTACATAGCTAGTTAAGTTGTAGATGTAGTAGCTCACTTCCGCAGCACATATACTAAAGTTGTAGATGTAGAACTCAAACTCCTGTGTCTGATTCTAGAGTGTGTGTTCTTTTAACCATACTCTGAATAAGGTTATGTGCTGACTGTTATAAATTTTATGAAAATGAAATTTTTGTTACAAAGAAACCTTTCAGTTCTGTTGGTAATTTTGAGAGTTTTCAGTGTCCTTGACTCAAGATAATCTCACAGTTTTTTTTTTCTTTTCATTTGTGTCTATTTTCCAGCCAGAGGTAACATTTGAGCAGAATTCTGCTGATTGGTAAAGATTCCTAATAGCTGAGAGTGATGTATCTGAAATTCATACGTTTTCAGTAACTTTGCCTCCTATTTCAGCATGCCCAAGAAACTTCAAAAAAGAAATATTTTGTTTATTCTGATCCCGAATAGCACTTCAAATTACATTACCAAAATAAAGTGGCAACTAGGGGTTTGAATTAGCTTTATTAGAGCTTGGAAGTATACCTACTAACCTCTGCCTTCTCCAGCAAATGGAGTACTTGACAGCTGATTTTATTTTTCTTCTCTTTTATGTAGTACCCAGTTTTGGATTCAAGTCATGGTTTGCAGAAAATTTGGCAGCTATTATGGGAACCAGCATAATCTCTTGTGGGGCTAGGCATTGAAAAACTTTAGAGATGCTATCCCAGGCAGGATCTGAGATGTTAGTGAAACACCAGGAACATTTTGCAGGTTGTCACTTTTGTCTTCCATTGGTCTCTGCTGTGCTGTGGCATCGCTGATGTACTGTTGCACCTACCTTCCTGGCTCTTACCTCTCTGCTCAAGGCAGAGCCCACATCTGGATAAAGTTCATCTGGAAGAACAGCTGTAGAAATCAGGGGGGAGAAAAGATGCTGTGTTGTTTGTCTGCCAGCCAGGTCATTTGGTTAGGTTTACCTGTGTCATTGTCTCTGGCTGGGAATTTTAGAAAAGCTGTTATGTAGTTTGAGATTCACTGCTCCGTCTTTTAAGCAGTAAATTGTTTGGGGGTCTTTAGAGAAGTATCCCTGTCTCATGGCAATAGAAAAAGAAAAAAGTCCTGTATTTCTCAGTATGTGTCAGCATGCATGTGTGTTACACAGAGTGTGGGACTGTGGTTTCAATAATGCCTCAGAGACTTGACAGGCAGTTTTTAATTATATACTCCCAAGAAAGAGTTAAATATACTTCTTTACTTGTGAAAGTAATTACTCATGGTATTTGTGCTATTAGGGGTTTTAAAAAAAAAAACCCTGACAAATGATAATGTTACTGAATGCTTAACGAGTAAAAAAGCCTTTCTGAAATGATTTATATTGTCACTATATACAGGGAAGACACCAGGAAACTTACTTATATTTATTAAGAAGTTTATTTTCATACCTTCTGCATAATAAACCTCAAATTACTACCATGGTCACAAATATTTATTTGTCTAAAAGTGGAGTGGACCTGATGAAATATTTGGAGCTCTCAAACTGAATCCTAATTTTTTTTTTTTTTTGGGTGCTGAGGATGGAACTCAGGGCCTTGCACTTGTGAGGCAAGCGCTCTATCACTGAGCTAAATCCCCAACCCCTGAATCCTAAATATTTAAGGGCATTTATTAGAATTTAATTTCATCGATGGCTCTATTAATTTTTTTTGGTCCAGCTCTCCAACATCCTACTCTCTTCCCTGCTTAAAATTTCTTACCTTATTTTCCTTCCTTTCTTTCTGATAGTGTTCCTGCAATTACCTGGATCCTTCCCTTAGTTCTCATGTGACACTGAAGTTTTTGACAGGGTAGATGCTGGCAAAGAGGGCACCAAAACTTCTCTGAGTCCATTCCCCTTCTCCAAATTTTGTGCAGCAAGAGGTCAAGAGGAATATGGATATGGTTCCTTAACACGCCCTCCCCCCATTATTTCTTGAAAAGGAGCATGAGAATAACCAGAGTGAAGGAGGCAGTGTTAAGACACCTGCTATGGTTTCTCTTCTTCCCTCTCCTTAAGTATTAATAAAAAAGTTTGTAAAAGCCCTTGTGCTGCTGGAGTAGGCACGGTTCGATCTTCCTCTTCTTCAGCCCACCCCACTGACACATTTTTTTCCTCCCTTCAGCTGCCATTCCACCATTCTCTCCAAGTAGGTTTTGCCTTTCTCTTCCCTATCTGCTCCCATCCCAGCTCTTTCCTTTTGGCTTGATTATGTGCTTTTCTTCCTGCTCTGCCTTGATGGGGGAGGTTGAGGCTGTGGTCCTACGGAAGCTCGTACCCCCAGTTAGAGAAGGGCAGATTTCCTTTTTCTACTTCCAGGACTCAATGGGGTAGGGGCAATGCTTCCTAAGATGGAATACTAAATGGGTTTTCCCATAGAAACATTGCCTGCACAGGTTTGTGTTTTGTTACTACTTCTGTAACCTTATGGATGTTTAGGTTTTGTGGGCTGGATTGGAAATCTAGTAACTATTGTTTCTCAGAAAGGCAAGCCCCAAGGTTTATAGATGATTTTAAAAACCAATTTGTGTTCCAGAAGTTGTTGGAGGTTGCCTCTTTTCTGTTAATTACTGAGATGAGAGGTAGCTCATCTTTAGCTGTTCAAAATTAGGTTTGTTATATGGATCAAATGGCGCCCCTGAGAAATAAACTGATAGGCGTTTTACATTATCAACAAAGAATTTCTGTATTTAGGCATATGTTTTGAAATACAATTTAAGTTCAGTCCATCTCAGTTTAATGGTGGTGGTTAGGCAGTTCTTACAGTGTTGTTGAAAGAACAGAGTTTGTCATAAAAGGAGCATCTTGTTTCCACAATTTCTTGCTGATGTTTTGAAACTTTTCAAAGGTATTATACCTCTTGCAGTTATTTTATCCTAGTTTACTTAGTGGTAAATATGGACAGCATGTTTGTTTTACCTGAATATTTGAAAATAAAGTTTTTATTAGTCTGTTGACGTCCCAAACTGTCACCACTGTGGTGTTCAAACAATTAAGTGAAAGATTTCAAAAGTGATAGAAGCAAAGCCAAATGTATTTTAAATTTGTTCTCCATAAATGTGTTTAATCTTAGTTTGGTTGAGGGAAATATTCCTAATAAAAGGCAAGATGGGTCTTTTGTTTTCTGCTAACCACTGTTTTGTTTGAAAAATGAATTTGAGTAAGCACCCTCTATTCATTGTAAGAGTTTACTGAATTCTTTACACACAGTATGGTGATTAAAAACGAGATCTCTAGGGGTAAAATGCTCAAATGTTCCAATCTTCTGACATTAACTAGCTGTCTGTTCCTGGGCAAATTGCTTAATGTCTGACCTGTTTCCTCATTTTTTGAAATAGGGATAATGTAGTATCTACCTCATGTGAGCAATGAGTGAGCTAGAGGATGGATTGTATTTATAATATGCCTTAGCAATGCTAAATGCCCCAAAGAGTTAGTTATTCTTATTATATTCTCATTGTCATTACTATTATTACTTGAGCTACCTTGTGAGGTGATACCTCTTCTTTTCTGGTGGTTGTTTCTTTGGTAGTAATTTCTTTCTTTTTCTTTTTTGTTTTTTGGGACAGGGTCTCACTATGTAGTTCAGCTGTGTAGCCCAAGCTGGCCTTGAACTTGTGGTGATTCTCCTGCCTCAGAGTTGGAATTACAAGCATGTGCCACCTTGCCCAGCTCTTGGTAGTAATTTCTTAAAGCAAAGCTTATTGAGGCAGCTGGGAGGATATAGGGATGTGTATTAACATCCACAATTGGCCATAGTGAAAGAAATCTGTAGAATATTAAGCTGATTTATTTCAGTAGCACTATTCCTATCATGTTAAGTATAAAGAATTATGCCTCTTTGATGTCTGAGCAAAACTGGATTGAGTGTGCCTTTATTAAAATTTAATCGTCTTGGTATCTATAAGGCTAGAGCATGTAGAGGGAGCCTCAGTTTCTAAATACTAGTCTATAAAGACTTAAAAAATTTTTTGAAGTCATTTTTCCACAGAAAAAAATGTTGCATATAGTTTTCAGATTCCCAGGCCAAGCCAACATAACAGAATTTGGGTAGTGATAGTACTATAGGAACTAACTTCTATGTATAACAGTGTCTCAGCAAGAACACACACCAAGTGCATCAGGTACTAAAAGATGATTGCAGTCTTGCAGATGAATTTTCTGCATAGTCTTGGCAGGGATTCCCACATCTTAGGAAGAAAGTTTTCTTATCTGGGGAGGCTGAGGATTCTGTGGGTATTGGGGGATAGTCTCTAGGAGGCAGGGGCTTTTTCCTGTCTTAGCTTCCCAGAAGGCTGTGCTGTTGAGTACAGTGGTTCAGAGATGGACCGTATGCCCACAGTGCTTGCCTTCAAATCGTTGTTTCCTTACCAACAGAACTTCTCACCTGTAAAATGGAGGTAAAAGTAGTGGCTTCCCTACAGGGTTCTTAGGAGGATTAAAGTGTGACTATGTGTGAAGCACTTAAAACAGCCGCTGGCCCATAGGTGAGTGCTTATGAAATGTTATGTATTTATTTTTATTAAGCCTCACTGTTTTAGAGCCTCTGGAACACCCTTTTCTACTTGATTGTCCCCTGCCTACATCTGTTGTCCTGAATAGGATTCTTTTCACTTTCCACTAAACAATCATTTCAGATTTTTTTTTTCATCCTGCCTTTTTTTTTTCTGGAGGCTCTTTTGAGGCTGATTTTATATTATAATGTTGAAGAAAAAGGGAGCATTTAAAGAATTTTCTGTGAACCTGTATCACCTCCAGTCCGGGCCTTGTGTGGATAGAGATAAATTACTTGACGATAGGTACTGACTGTGAACATTTGATGGGGTACAAATGTGTTTGGCAATTTTTGCTAAATCATTTCTTTTTAAGTAAGCTTTATTTTGAAATAATTTATAATTAACAATTTTGCTATGGTATTGTTAACTAAACTGTACATTTTATTCAGTTTTATCACTGTCCCACTAATGTCCTTTTTCTGTCCCAGGGTGCCATGTTACATTTAGTTGTTAAGTATTTTTATTTCTGTTTATATTATTGTGATCTCCAGTTCTTTAGTGAATACATTTTGTGGCTATAAATCCATCTTCTGATTTACTTCCCAGTTTTCCATAGGTCCTTGAAAGCCAGGTGTTTCCTTTAAGGGTGGCAAGGGCAGGGATTCATTTTGGCACTGAACGTTATAGTTTAAAATATAAGGAGAGTCCTATGATAGTGGAACGAATCCTATGGGGTGGAGGTTGAGACTAAAACATGTCTGTAATTTAAAACTTTTCACAGGACTAACTGGGTTATTTTATGTACTGTGCACTTTTGATGGGTCTAACTTCAAAGTGAAAAGTCGTTCTTTTAAAATGTGAAGCACGGGTCAGGGATTTAGCTCTGGTAGTAGAGTGCTTGCCTAGCAGGTGCAAGGCCCTGAGTTTGAGCCACAGCACCAAAAAAAAAAAAAAATTCGAAGCACACTTCTCACTTTGAATATAGAAGTGAATTGGGATTAATTGGAGAGGTCAGGTTTTTAGGTCTTAAAATTGACTTAATAAGAAACTAGTATTAAGTTAGTGTAATAGTTTAATGTCAATAATTCAGCACATTTATTTATATGAGCCTTTAAAAATATCCTTGGTTCCAAATTGTGGTTAAATTGTGGCTATAGTTGATTTTTAAAAGTCATTTTCTGGGATACCATATGGAGTAGGTGCATTGTTATTCTAAATTATCACACATGCCTTAAATTAGATGTCAAAGTCTTCATTTCGGGTAAACAGAAAGTTATCTGTTAGGCTGCACATGATGAACTTTAATTTTAGAAAGTCTTATCTTTTCTGCCACAGAAATAACTTTTGGCTATTAGTCATGGATGGCAAAGATATTAATTTTGAGTCGTTTGGATGAAAATGTTTCGGTTGAACATGGTGTGCATTGAGGGACACTGCCAATAAATAAACTCTTCTGGTGGGTGGAAATCCCCTGGAACTTAGAAAATTGGAAGGGGGTGAACCTAATTAAGTAATTTTGTTTATACTTATTCAGAGCTTTTTATAACGTTGGACAAATCATCCAACTTCAAAGGACCTTGGTTTCTTTATTTGTAAAATTAGAGGGTTTGACTAGATGTGTCAATATTTTCGTTAATTTCTAAGATTGAAAAACTGTCTTGTTTAACAAACTTGCAAGATCAAGTTGCTTGTCTTAGACCTGTATGAATCTAGATGTGTCAGTTTCTCCTGTTGCATTCAAATAATTTCAGACCACTATTACTGTAAGTTTGAGAGTCACTAGCTGGTTTGACACCTCCATGAATATTTTTTGGTAATTAGTATATTGCTTTTAAGATGTTTGATTTTTGTGCATTGATCTGAAGCAATGCACTTCAGTCTCTTTTGCTAAACACTTTTGAAAAATGTACTCCTCCACACTTAAAAAGAACCAGAAAATGTTTTACGTTATCAGTAGTGAACAATCCGGTGAATTTTCACCAACCGAGCATATGCGTGCACCAGCAACCATTTCAAAAAATTGAATATCATCAGCACCTGAGAAGTCTTGGTCACCACCCTATTGCGTAGCTATTGTTTCTTTTAACACCACAGATTAGTTATGCCTCCTTTTTGTACTTTATGTAAATGGAATCTGACTCAACTCTTTCGTGTCTTTTGTGTCTGACTTTTGTGCAAAATAGTGAATGAGATGTATCTATATTGTATATAGTTGTAGACTATTCATTCTCATTACTGTACACTTTTCCATTACATGAATACATCACTATACACACACACACACATACACACACCATTGATAGATACTGTTTTTGAAGTAGTTCTCAGTTTTTGGACAATGTCTTTGTGACCCTGGAGTAGACCAAGATTTCTTAAACAAGACATACCAATGATAGTTATTTTTCTTAGTGTTCAGATTAGAGGAGTGGGAGAACAGTTTTATTGAAATAGGAGCATTTAGAAAGTTTTTAAAACTGTTAATATATCATTAAAAAACTTTTATTCTGTAAATCTCACGGAGAGTAAGTATTTGTAACTAAATCTTCCAGGTAGACATTTATGGTCTCATAACTATTTTGGATAGAATTCTTTCAAAAATGTGCCATGTACTTCCTTGCCTTTTTTGACTTGATGATTTGTAGGAGTTCTTTATTATATGCTGGAAATGAGCCTTTGCTAGTTGCAAATACATTCTCTCCTTGTGTGGCATGCTATTTAATTTTTAATGTGTCTTTTTCTAAACTACAAATAATGTAGTCAATATTTTCTTGTATGTTTTAACTAGATTATCAGGTTCAGTTTAAAATAGTGTTTCTTATCCCATGGTCTTAAGGATATTTTATCTCATCTTCTAGAAGCCTGAAGTTGATTTTTGTGTGTGTGTGTATCTTGTGAAGTAGGGGACAATATTACTTTACGTTTTCCTAGTTTTTTTCCTAAATAGCTATGCAATTGTCTCAGCACACAGTCTTTTCCTTACTCTTATGAGGAATCAAAGGTCCATATCTATTTGTTTCTCTTTCTGTTCTCTCTGTTCTGTTCCAACGGTCTG
Source organism: Hystrix cristata (assembly GCA_004026905.1). Classification (NCBI taxonomy): domain Eukaryota; kingdom Metazoa; phylum Chordata; class Mammalia; order Rodentia; family Hystricidae; genus Hystrix; species Hystrix cristata. Next base: position 70,667 of record PVJO010001044.1, read on the forward strand.
TCCTTGTTCTGATACCATGTTGTCTCGTTTATTAATAGCTTTATAATAAGGCTCAATAGTCAGTAGAACAAGTTCTTCTGCCACCTCCTTTGAGAACACCTTGGCTCTTCTTGGCCCTCTGCATATTTATGTGAATTTTAGTATCGTCTTGTCATTTTCCATACATAAACACATAAAAATCTGGATTTTTTGGGAGAGGCTGCTGGGGATCAAATTTAGGGCCTTGAGCTTGCTAGGCAAGTGCCCTGCCACTGAGCTAAATCCCTAACCGTCATATTTGATGTTTTCTGATGTTATAAAAATCTAAAAACTTTTTTACTTCTATTTTTATGTTGACCTTGTATATAGCATTCATGCTAAAGAGTAGCTATCTTTAGAATCTTTTATGTATTCTATCTTATCTGCAAATGAAGAAAATTGATTTCTTCCTTTCATATCGTTTATACTTTTGAGTGTGTGTGGTACTGGGGATTTGAACCCAGAGCCTCACACTGAGCAACCTCCCCATCCCTTTTTTTATTTTTTTGTTTTGAGACAGGGTCTCACTAAGTTTCCAGGTTGCCCAGGATGGGCTCAAACTTGGAATCCTCCTACCTCAGCCACCCAGAGTGCTGGAGCTATGGACATGTACCACATGCCCAACCCAAATCCTTATACTTTAATTTGATTCTTTTCTTACTGTGATAATACTTTGATTATAACATTGAATAGTAGTATTAGTGAGCATCATTCTTGTTCCCTTCCTCAGAGGAAAACTTCCAACATTTCTCCATGAAATATGATATTTGCTTTGATGTTTTCCTAGATGTTGTAAGATTAAGGAAGTTTTATTCTGTTCTTACTTTGCTAAGAGCTTATATCATAAGTGGATATTGAATTTTATAATATACTTTTCCTGATGTTAAAATAACCATGTGATTTTTGTTCCTTATCAAATTATATTGATTTCCTGTTGCTAAATCAACTTTACATTCTTTTATTTTACTTTGAAATTTTAGATCTCATTCACTAGTGAGATTGGCCTCTTAATTTTTTTTTTTTTTGCCTGACAAGTTAAAACTTGTCAAGTTTTGTTTTGTTTTGTTTTTGTTCTTTTTTTTCTAGGCAGGGTTTCACTATGTACTTCAGGCTGGTCTTGAACTCACTATGTAGCCCAGGCCGGTCTAGAACTCAATGCAGTCCTTCCGCCTCGGCCTCCTGAGTGCCTGGCTTACAGATGTGTACCAGCTTGCTGGGTGCTTGTCAAGTTTTGGTAGCCTCGTATATCTGTCTTTAATTTTCTGGAAGAGTTTATGTTAAAATTGGTTTTAAGCCCAGTGTGGTGATACAAGCCTGAAATCCCAGCACTCTGGGAGACTGAGGCGAGAGGATCACAAGTTCAAGCTCAGCTTGGGGAACATAGCAACTTGGCAAGATTCTGTCTCAAAGCAAAAGGTTAAAAAAGGGGGTGGGCTGGGCATGTAGCTTAATGCAAAAGCCCTGGTTTCAATCCCCAGTACTGTGTGGAGGTGGAAGGATTGTTTTTATTTCTTTAAATGCATGATAGAATTCATCAGTGAAGAGTTTCTTTGTGGAAAACTTTTAACCTACAGGTTCAGTTTTTAAAAACAGTATTCTTCAGTATTTCTTCTTATGATCATTTTGGTAAATTATAGTGGTACCTCGGTTCACAAATGCTTTTGTTTGCAGTTTGGTTTGCAAACAGAAGCATTTGGCAAAATTTTGTTTCAGTTTTTGAACTCTGCATCGAGTGGCAAACACAACCATGGCTATCTTTCCCACACAAACACAAATGTGGCCATCTTTTCCAAAATCACAGAACAAGTAAAGTTCATGAACTGAGGTACTACTGTATGTTGTTAGGAAGATTCGTCTATTTCATTTTAATTTTCAAGTGTATTGGTATTATATTTAGACCTTATCACTGAATGTCAGCATAATCCTTAATGGTGGTCCCCCTCTTTTATTATACAATTCATCCATCTTAAATGTCCAGTTCAGTAGTTTTTAATGTAACATTTTCGTCACCCCAAAAACCGTCACTGCATCAGTTAATAGTCATTCTCATCTCTTCCCCTCTGAGTCAGCCTTAGGCAGTCACAAATTTTTCTGTCTGTAGATTTGCCTATTCTGAAAATTTCATATAAATGGTATCGTACAATATGTAGTCTTTTGTAACTGGGCCTCTTTCACTTAGCGTAATGTTTTCAAGGTTCACCTGCATTGCAGCATGCATCAATACTTCCTTTATTTTTATCGACAAATCATTTCCTGTTTATGTATACCGCATTTTATGTATTCATCAGTTGATGGATATTTGGGGTTGTTTTCCTTTTGACTATTATGAATAATTCTGCCACAGACATTTGTGTACAGGTTTTTGTTCAGAAATTTGTTTTTATTTCTTTTGAGCCTTTTAAATTCTTGGTACTGGGTAGATGCATCTTTTTTCCCCCTCTCTTTTCAATGAATAATTTGACTAGAAGCTTAATTGTTGTAGTGGTTTTTTCAAAAACTTTCTCAACGTTGTTGATTCTTCCTTCTATATGCATATTTTTCTATTTTGTTAATATCTGTTTTTATATTTATTTTCTTTTGCTTTTCTAGGGATTACTTTTCTTTCTCTAACTTCTTGAGATGGATAGGTATTTGCACCTTTATTTCCTTCCTAACATGCATTTAAAACTACACATTTGTTCCATTTTATCTGTGCCTTGTAATTTTTGATATGTAATATTTTCATTATTAATGTCACAGTATTTTCTAATTTCTACTGTGATTTCTTTTTTG
>PVJO010001044.1:73556-191586 GCA_004026905.1 Hystrix cristata
TTTTTTAAAACAAAATAGCTATTCAACCCCTTTGTCCTTATTTACACTTATGGTTTCTCATATCAGAGAAACAATTCGATGTGTACTAATAAGTGTCTGACATTTTTTGTAATCACTGTTCCTTTAGATTTTTTTTCTTATGCTTATTTACACTTTCATGGTTCTTCATTTCTTTCTGCATCTGACATCCCATCTTGGGTTACTTTTCTTTTGCTTTAAGATTTCTTAGTGAGTGTCCACTGGATATAAACTCTGCTACTGATTGTTTGAGAATGTATTGAAGTTTCATTCTAGAAGGATTTTTTTTTGTCTGCGCTGCAATTCTGGGTTGGCAGAATTTGCTCCTTCCAGATACATAATCTTTGAGCTTTTATTTTTCTTGTTGAGAACTAAGCTATTAGCCTACCTTTATTGATTCTTTTAAAGTAATATTTCACCCCTTAAGAATGCTTTTAAATTTCCCTTTGTTGATTTTCAGGTAGGAATTCATTGAGAATGTTAAATTGATGGTTTGACATCTTCATTTTTGGAAAATTTTCAGACATGCAAATATTGTTTCTGCCCCATTCTGTATCTCTTTCTTTTGGAATGCTAATTAATGGTTGGATATTAGACCATTTCACTATATCCTTTGCTTCTTACCCTCTCTCCTTTCTTCATTCTGACCCCCTCCCCACGCAAAGTTTCTGGTTCATTGTCTTCACTGAGTTCATCATCTGTTAAATCTGTTCTATGAATTAATTTTAATTTTTGCATTTTTAGTAACAGAATTAGTCTCTTTCTTTTAAAAATCTATAGTCATGTGCTGTATAACAATGTTTTTTTCTATACTGGACTGCATATATGATGGAGATCTCATAAGATTATATTGCCTAGTGATGGTGTAGCCATCTTACTTTGCACACTCTGATGTTTGCACACTGATGTGTTTCTCAAAACATATCCTTGTAATTGAGTGATGCATACCTGCATACCTGTACTTTGTCACTTTTTATGGTTTCTAGTTTGTTCCTAAGATTTTTAAGTTTGGCTTTTCATTTTCTTTGGGTTTTTGTTTTGTTTTGTTTTGTTTTGTTTTGTTTTTGTGCTGAGGATCAAACTCAGGGCCTTGGGCTTACAAGGCAAGCACTCTAACCACCGAGCTAAATCCCCAGCCCGGCTTTTTGTTTTTTGAACATGATAAGTATAATTGAAAACCTATGCCTGGTAATTCCGGTATGTGGAGTCACTATGAGCCTGTTTTTGTTGTTTCTCTGGCTTTTGGTCATTTTCTCGTCTCCTTGTATACCTGGTTTTCTTTAATTGTGTACTCGACATTGTATTTGAAAAATTATTGGAGAAATTGTTTGAGACCAAAGATGATGTATTTCAGAAAGTGAGGGGGTGAGGGGTGTGTGTGTGTTGTGTGTTCTTCTATTTGACAAACTCCAAGATTACTTAAATCTCAGCTTTTGAGATTTTCCTGGGTCAACCAGATGACTCAAGGCCACACTGCATTCAGTGTACGGACTAATTTCTGGTTTACCCCAGTTTGTAAAGTGCAGTCCTTCATGGTCCCAATCTGAAGGTGGGGAAAGAGGCTTTTTCCCATTTTGCCCCTTTTGCCTCTAAGGCTATCAGATATGGTTCAACCTCTAGCTGCTGTTTCTGGATTGCTAGACTCACCTCTCTGAATTCCAGTCCCATAGTGGATCTCAGAACACTACCCTGTTAGGTCTTTTACCCTTTCAAGACTGTCATTTCTTATGTTTTTGTCCACCTCTGTTGCTTGTCTTCAGTGAGAGAGTTTATTTAAATTACCTGATGTGCTATACCCAAGTAAAGATGGCTTCTTGTTGGGTCTTTACAGGGAGAATTTACTTTAAAATGCCAGTGACCTGGTCACTTTTATCTAAACTTCAGACTTGTTCCCTAGTTCTATATAAACTTTGTTTTCAATTGCTGTGCTCATTTATATGTCTTTTTTAATTAAAAGGTTATTCTCTCTCTCTCTCTCTCTCTCTGTCTCTCCTGTCTCCCTTCCTCCCTATCTTCCTCCCTTCCTCCCTCCTTCTCTGTCTGTTTAAATGTAAATAAATTATTTCCTGACTACTCAGCAACATTTTGATTCTCTTCAACTTTGGCCAATTTCTACACTTGAGAGTGAATAATTTTGTGTTTAAATTTCAGCTAAGCATAGCGTTCATGACTCTTAGAATATGAAATCTCATTTAATTGCTATTTAAATTTGTAAGCATATTACCAACTCAGTTTTTTCCCCTCTCATAGAAAATGATACTTTCCTAGTTACTCTTTTACCATCACAACTTGGATCTCAATGTACCTGTTTCAGTGTATCTGTATGTGGATATAATATACATCTGCCCTTGTGAAATAGGAAAAAGAGGCTGATCTGAGATTTTGAAGTTTGCCACCATATGAGAGCTCTCAACTTAATGAATAAATGTGGTGCATTGCCAATTGCAAACTTTCTCTTCTACGTAAATTAATTCCCATGGCAGACTTTGAGGTAACTATGGGATAATTAGGTCTGGTATTAAGCAGAGGATTAGGAAACGAGGCCTAGGAGAAGTTGGGTAACTTGCCTGTGATCCCACACCTAGGGGATGATGAGTGTTGTCTATTATTAGAACACATTTTATTTCAGCTATTATGGCTTATAGATGTTCAGTGACTTCCCAGTTTTACCATTTTGTGCTTTCTGCTTCTATAAACCATGTATTATGACTTGATGGACTCATTTGCTAAGGATGGCAGCAGTTGGGAGATTACCCTTCATATTCCATCCTCACTGCTCCCCACCTCACCCCGTTTCTACAGTGTGGTCCCACTGGCTCTAGAATCTGCAGCCCTCTCCCCCCATTGGAAAGTTCCATGTGTCACTAGTCCTCTTTCATTCCTACACGTGTAGTCCCTTTTCCTCTTTAAACATGCCTCTATTTTTTCAATTCTAAAAAAGTTGCTTCTTTTCTTTGCTCTTTCTTATCACTCTTACGGTTAAACTGAAACTTCCCTACCCTTCTAACTCCCTGGATATCTCCTTTAATGCTTCCTTATTTTGCTTCTTCACATGCTCCCAGTGAAACTCTAGCTTGTTTGCTCTATCCTTTTCAGTCGCAGGGAGGGCAAAAGCTGACCTGCCTCAGTCCCTTTTCCCAGCTATAAAGTCAGCACACCTGTACTTGCGGTGCTTCTGCTTCTGAGTGTTCCTCATATCTTGTTCTCGACATCCTTGCTACTCCCTTGAAATGATAGCCTAGAACACTTATCTTCCATTAGGCCCATGAAAAGAAATGGCCCTGTTTATTTGGAGCATTTTGGTTTTAGGTCCCTGTGTGTTTTAGGGTATGAAGATACTGCTTCTTCAAATTTAGCATTACTCCATTTTTACCCAAGAACTGCTTTTTGTTTATCCCCATCTAAAGAATCTTTTTTGGAAAGTTCATACATTAGGTTTCTCCCTTGTCACACTCCTAAATCTGTTGTGTTTTATGTAACATGTTGATAGAACTGTTGACTTACATCAAAATCTTTTGAATTTCTTCACTGAAGACATTTGCATTTTTTCCTTTATTTTTTAATTTTTATTTTTGTTTGTTTGTTTGACACAGGGTCTCGCTCTGTAATTTAGGCTGGCTTTGTATAGCCCAGGCTGGCCTTGAATTTACAGCAACCTGCCTTGGCCTCTCAAGTGCTTCACCATGCCAGGTGATGTCTTTATTTTTTAATCCTGCATCTTTTCTGTTGTTGACTTTATTTTTCTTCAATAGACTTGTTTTTTTTTTTGTTGTTGTTTTTGTTTTTGTTTTGGTGCTGGGGACCGAACTCAGGACCTTGTGCTTCTGATGCAAGCACTCTAACCACTGAGCTAAATCCCCAGCACCAATAGACTTGTTTTACTGAACCCATCCTTCCTTTCTTAAAACTTCGTTCTCATCAGGATAGAGAATGTGTACTTTTTCACCACTTCAAGAGAAGCTTCAGGACTGGATGTGGGCTTCATACTTCTGTGCTTTATCACTTTCTTTCCTTTTTTCTTTCTTTTTTTCTAATGGTACTGGGGCTAGAACCCAAGGCCTTGTGCTGCTGTGCGGGTACTCTACCACTGAGCTACATCCCCAGCCTTTCTAGCTGCTTTTTTCTACAGTCTATATAAAATAATTAAAATAACCTTTGAAATATTATTTTGAATATACTACCTTTCTTTTCTTAAAGTCAGCTCATAGTTGATAAAATGTTATTTTGTTTTTTGTTTGTTTTACTTTTGTTACTTGGGGTTGAACCCCTGGGCCTTCACACTGAGCAACATCGCAGTTCTTTTTTTTTTTTTTTTTTTTTTTTTTTTTTTTTTTTTGAGACAGGGTCTCATTAAGTCACTCAGTTGCCCAGACAGGGCTCAAACTTGTGATCCTCCTGCCTAAGCCTCCCAGAGTGCAGGGATTATAGGCATGTTTCACCATGCCTGGCAATTTTTTATTCGTATTTCCAACTCATACAAATGAAAAGTTCAGTGAACTTCTGATGCTATAGTATTAACACTTTACCATACTTATTTCATCTTCTCCCTTCTCATTTTCTTCCAAGAATCTAAAGCATATTCAAGCATAGTTGACCACTAAATTAACATGCCTCTAAAATAATACATTTTCTTACATAACTACTATGTCATTATAGACAACACACCTAATAATAATTCCTTGATAGGGGATTTAGCTCAAGTGGTAAAGCACTTGCCTAGCAAACACAAGGCCCTGAGTTGGATCCCCAAAACCGCCCCCACAAATAATAATAATAATTCCTTGATAGCATAGAGAGTACTTAGTCCATGCTTAATTTTCCCCAGTTAAATCTTTCTTAATTCACTTGTAATCTGTAAGAGCCTCTTCTGCTTTTATTCATGCTCGGAATGCCCTTTTCTGGTGGGGGCGTTAATTTGTTCTTTTTACCCTTGTCTGGGTTTTTTGTTGTTTTTGTGTTTGGTTTTTTTGTTTTTTGTTTTTTGAGACAGGGTCTTGCTCTGTGTAGTTCAGGCTGGCCTTGAACTCACTATGTAGCCCAGGCTGACCTCAAACTCACAGAGATCCTCCAGCCTCAGCCTGTGGAGTGCTATTACAGGTGTGCCCCACCACGCCTGGCTTCTTTCTATTTCATATGGACTGGACATTGTATCTATAGACTTAATTAGGTTCAGATTATATGTTTCTGAAGAGGCAGACAAAAGTACTTGCTGTCACTTCATATTACATCACATCCGGAAGCACATACTATCTTGCTGTTTCACTTTAAAGTACTGTTATGATTCATCAGAGGGTTCTGGTGGACAGCTGGATCTTTTCATTAAACCCAGCTTTTTGGGGGGGCGTGCCGGGATCAAACTCAGGGCCTTGCACTGAGCTAAAACCCCAACCCCATTAAGCTCAGCTTTCTACCTAGTGCTTTTGTCATCCATTGATTACTAGCATGCAAAATAGTTATTTAAAGGTTGCAAAATTACAGTTCTAATTTGGTCACCTATGCTATCAGCTGAAATTCTTCTATTTGGAAGAACTTTTGCCTCATTCATTAGGCTTTTTGGTAAAGCTAAAATATCTAGCCAGTTCTTGAATTTTAAAAGTCCTAATTGAGGAGCCTAAGAGTCTGCTTTCTTTTTTAACAAAAACTCTTTGTGTTATTTCTTTAAGGCTTATGATAAATATTTTTTTCCTTCTTGATGAAGTTCAAGTCATTCCTGAATGGTAAATCAGTGATTTCATGAGATAGATTACTGATTTCTAGTTCAGGATAGGATCGCAGAGAAACTAGGAAGACTGTGTACCTCCTTCACTGCCTCAGGCTTGCCATGAGGGTGTGGTGCTTGCTTGAGGTGTGGGAATTTAAAAAGTCCTCTTCTTCACCAGAGACTAAATCATTCTCATTATGGAGTCATTTAAATTTTAAAGACCTATGGCCCTAAAAGGGCCCCAGCATAGTTTGTAATCAAACTCATTAAATTTTAATGACCAGTAGATCTTGGGAAGCTGCAGGGACCCCTGATGCTTTGCCAGGGATCTGGAAAGCTCCTCTTGCTAACTTTCTCTGAAGCCAGAATCCCAGCAAAGCTTTGTGTGCCCTCTGCCATTTGGAGCTCCGCCTCAGGCTAGAGGTGCCTGAGAGGGGAGCATGGTGGCTCTAGCAGCCAGAACTTTCTCTTAGCATTGATTAAACCTAAAATTCATTCACTGACATTTCATGTAGTAAAATGACTGCTTGCATTTTCATGACCTTTTATTTGTACACTGTATCACTTTCTCATGCTGTCTTTAAAGTTTTCACAGTTTTAATCTTACCTCTTCGGCCTTTGATTTTTTTAGGACAGTGTCTTCAGCCTTCAAGTTGTCACCGCAAATTGCAGAGTGTCAAACTACACAAGGTGTCTTAGTTGAAATTTCATTTGAAAAACGGAAGGTAAGGAGTGTATGTGTATCTTTTTAAAAATGAGTCTATATCATTGTTAACATGTTTCATGTGTATACCCCTTTCCATTTATAATTCCCTCCCTTTTGAGCATTCAAGAGCAAGGGTTTTGGGTGGGGGGCATTGGGAAAAAAAGATACTCATGGATTTCATATGTTTAGATCGGGACAGAAACTTCCTGCTGGCTGTTCAGCATTGAAAAGTACAATTTCTTTGGACAGTTCATTTGCTTTTAGAAACCTCATCAGTACTGGACGGATAATTTGGAAGTTGATTTTGAATGAAGAGGGCTAATCTTGCCCAAGGACCAGATCCCCATTGGTTGTAGCTGGTGGAGCTTGGAAGACCTGCCCCAGGAAATACCTAGATGTGTATGGATATGCAGATCTTCCAGCTTCCTAGTGTTTATTGTAATTTTTAAATTTCCAAATCTGTGTTCAGTGACTGACTTGAACAGATGGTGTGTTAGTTACTTTTCTCTCATTGCTGGGACAAAATACTAAACACCCAGGGTTGGGGATTTAGCTCAGTGGTTAGAGTGCTCGCCTAGCAAGCACAAGGCCCTGAGTTCAATCCCTGGCACCAAAAAAAAAAAAAAAAAAAACAAAAAAAAAAAAAAAAAAAACAAAATACTAAACACCCAAAGTTAGGGGAAGAAAGGTTTATTTAGCTCACAGTTTGTAGAGGTTTCAGTCCACAGTCAGCTGGGTCCAAGGCAGGGTGGCATGGCAGACAGGCGGAAGTCAGCAAGGTAAGCAAGGGATGCAAGCAAGCGGGGGACTTACCAGGTTCTTCCAGTATCTTATATCTTATCCAGGCTACCTGGCTTTAGGGTGGGCAGTACTCCCACTCTTAATCCTAATACCCTTAATCCTAGCATCACACCCTTGATCCCAGCAGAACCATGCCAGACCAATCAGTGGACTAGTTTAGTAATCACACACTCTAAATCCAGCTACCTCTTGCCACATGAGGCTTTGGGGGGACATCTAGACACAAACCATAACAGATAGCAAATTTAGTATTATTATGAACAAATAAGGATATCATTTTTTTAAATGGTATTATAGCCATGATTCTTGCTTTGAGCCCTTAGATCTGTATCAAGAAAGACTAACAATATCAGTTTGAATTTCTAGACAGTTTATCTTATTATGAAAATGTTCCTGCTCATTTTAATACCTGTTTCCTAGTAAAATAACATACATGGGTGTGCGTTGTGAATTAAACACAGGACAACATGTTACAAGGCCTGTTTAATTATTTTGTCTTTTTAGCAAGCTTTCAGACCCCTCTAGTCTTCAGTTACTTTTTTATGTAAAATAAGTTCATATTAGGCTTGGGTTCAGGGCTTCTCAGCATCAGCACTATTGACATCTTGTGCCAGATGATTCTTTGTTGTCGAGGGCTGTCCTGTGCACTGTGGGGAGTTTATCCCTGACCTCTGCCCAACAGATGTCAGTAGCACCCCTCCCCAGTATGACTATCAAAATGGTTCCACACATTGTCGAATGTCCCACACAGGGCAAAATTACCCCAGATTGAGAACCACTAGGTTACATGATGTGTTGTCCTTACTTCCAGCTTTGTAATTATGTTTTTATTTAAAACCAAACCAAACCTATTCTTTGCATTCTATTTTAAATGTTATCTCTTCTGTGAAGTTTTCCTCACCTCTCCCATTTTATCATACTTGTAATTGTTTCTTTTTCTCACTATTTATTATAGAGCTTAACCCCACACTATTGTAACTACCAGTGTATTTCTCACTTTAAGAGCCTGGGCCTTCTCTCTCTCTAAATTCAGATCTTATTAACTGAATAAACAATGGATTTAGGAATATCTTCAGCTTAGAAATCAGGGAGTAAATTATATTAAGTGGCATTTTTGTTAATCTCTCAAACCCTTCTGCTGAGAAATTTCTATAAAACATGAGTTTCTGAGTTAGTGAGACCAGTTCCTCACTTTTTTATTTTTCAGATATATTAGAAGACAGGAGCTTCCTATATGTATGTGAAAGAACTACATGAACATAGCAGGCTACATTTGAGAAAAATTCACACAGAAATTCATATCAAAAAGAACTAAGCTTTTTTAGTATTCCAGAGATTTTTCAAATAATTCCATTTTATTAATCAATTAAGCTTTTTTTTTAACAATCAGAGAAAAGTAAACAGGAACAGTAATAAACATTTTTCTTTTTTCTTTTTTTTGGGGGGGTGTTGCTGGGGATCAAACTCAGGGCCTTGTGCTTGCTAGGCAAGCACTCTACTACTGAGCTAAATCCCCACCCCACATTTTTCTTACATAACCTAAAATACTTTACAATGTTCTAAGTCGGTATTTCTCAAGCAACCCAGAGTAAGAAATACATTTTAACTATGATCTAGTACATATACCTGAAATAAGTTTTTTGGATTAGCATTTATTATTACTACATATGAAGCACTTTGATGTTTTTGAAAAACACTATTAAGTAACAAAATGTGAAGTAGATCCACCTCTGGCATATGTCACTTTTAGGTTTGTCCTAGCTTTGTTTATAAATAATGACACGTAGACATTGATCCAACAAAGATTTTAGAACACCTTAACCAGAGCAAATTAGATTTCCAGTTATTTTAAAGTTCTATATTTTGTCATTTATACTAATTTAGTATGTACAAGATAGTTGTGGGTTCTTGTTCTTAAGATTTATAGTCATAAAATTTAAATGATAATAAAAAGCTAGCAACTATGTTATTCCAAGTACTCTAAGTGGTAATAAACACAGAGTAACTTTTATAGGCAGAAAGGGAGAAAGCTGTACCGATTGAAGTTCATGGTAGGTTAACATGATTGTGGGGTAGATTATGCATTGTCATATCAGATAGTGAAAAAAGCTGTTACATATGGTAGAAATAGCATTTAAGTAAGTGCACAGTATTTCCTGGTAATACTTGAAGTTCATTTTCTGGACAATATTTTAGAAGAAGTAATTGAGAAATTGAAGAAAAAGTACAATAAAGTGCTGAAAATACATGCTATAAAAAGGGTATGTTATTTTAGCTCTACTGTGTTTAAAAAATGCAGTTCATTCAGGAGATTAATCAGAAACTTGTATGCATAATGGCTCTAATATAAACCAATATTTGTCCTAAATTATAATGTTAACATCGAATTACTAGATTTATTGAGCACGCATATTGCAGATACTCTAAATTATGGAAAGAGTGCTCATCTATCAAAATAAGTGGATAAGGTTACTATTCTATATATAAATTGCTCTTCATGGAATAAAAATGGTTTGTATAGTAGCATTTTAAAAAATGTATACTATTTCACCTATGCAATTAAAAATTATGTACCTGCATCATAGGCTGAGGCTTAATCCTTTCTTTTCTAAATAGAATGAGTTCTAAATAGAATGAGGGGTTAGGATGGTAAGGTACAACCAAGTATACCACAAAAATCGTAAGAAAATAGTCAGTGGACTTTGTTTCTGTCTTTTTGAGCTGTGGGTTTCTTCTGTGGAATAATATAGAATTTAATTGCTCTCTTAGTTACTTTCTCATCACTGATACACGATACCTGATACCCATAATTTAGGGGAGAAGTCATCTATTTTGGCTTATAGTTTCAGAGCTCTCAGTCCATGTGTGGTCTGCAAGTTCCAAGGGACAATCAGCATGGTGAAAGAGCCTGGCAGAGGAAACCTGCTCACATCATTTCAGCCTGGAAGCAGAGAAAACAAAGGGCGGAGCCAGGGAGGGAGATAGCCCCTTCCATGTCATACCCCTCCCGCTGTGACTCGCCTCTACCAGTCAGGTCCCACCTCCCAACAGCACACTCAGCCCACTGAACTCAGCGGTAGTTGAATCCATGGATGAGTATAGCACCCCATGATACAATCACCTTCCAAAAGCCCTGCCTCTAAGCACACAAGAATTTGGGAGTGCATTTTGGATCCAAACCACAATAACTAAAGAAGGTACTTTTGATCTAGAAGGAAAAGATTCAGCTTAGAGCTACCTGCCCTGAAAGTGTGGTCTAGCATTCTGTCTGCTGTTACTTTAGGGCACCAGAAGTCAACCAGTTTATGTTGTTTTCCATACTGAGTTGGGAAGTTAACAAAAGGATAACTATCTTTACATTTTCTCAGATTTCTAGACTGCTGCAAAGAAGGTGCTTTCAGAGCTGGTGATGTGAATAAAAAACTTTTGTGCCAGGGCTCATAGACCATATTTAAAACTTCCTAATTTTAAATAGACTTTATTTTGTCAAACAGTTTTAATTTTCCAGAAAAATTGAGATTATAATACATAGAATAGACCTTATTTTGTCAGTTTTAATTTTACAGAAAAATTGAGATTATAATACATAGTACTATATACTCTAGACATGGTATGTGTTTTTTTCTGTTTCAGGATTCCATTCAGGAAACCGTATCACATTTGGTTGCTGTATCTCCTTCTCTTGGCTGTGACAGTTTCTCAAACTTTTCTCATTTTTGATGACCTTGACGGTATTAAGGAGTCCTTATCAGGTATTTTACAGAATATATCTTGGTTGGAATTTGTCAGATGCTTTTCTCATAGTTAGACTGGAGTTAAAGGATTTTTGAGGGGAAGACCACAAAGATAAAGTACCATTTGACATTCTTATCACATCATATCCAGAGTCCGTACTAGAAACATGATTTAATCATTGTGGATGTTCACCTGGATCACCTACCTGGCTGAGAAAGTGGTTGCCAGGTGTCTCTTCTGTAAAGTTAATCTTTTTAAAAATCCCTTTCTATATTGTGCTCCTTGGGAAAAAGTCACAATGTGTACTTTACACTTGAAGAGGGGGCAGATATGCTTTTCCTTGAGTGTAAATGATCTACATAAATTTTTGGAGTTCTTCGCCATGGGAGATTTGTCCTCTTTCACCTTCCATTTATTTAACCATCACAGTGGTACCTTAATTCACAAACTTAATTCTTTTTCAGGATTCTGGTCGCAAACTGAATTGGACGAGAACCGAATCAAATTTCCCCATAAGGTCAACACTGAACCTAACCATTGAATTTGATTCAGGTCTCATCCAATTTGGTTTACAACCAGAATCGTGAAAAGAATTAAGTTCGTGAACTGAGGTACCACTATACTTCATATCAGTTTAGGCTTGTGGATATTCATTTTATACTTTAGGGGTTGTAATCTAATACTGTTTATTTTGGTGTTCCGGTGTTCCAGCTTTTGCCATTGGAAGCTCTTACTGGTGGCTCCATGTGAGGGGTTTTTTTTGTTTGTTTTTTTGGTTTTTGGTTTTTGGTTTTTTTTTTTTTTTTGGTGCTGGGGGTGGAACTCAGGGCCTTGCACTTGCTAAGCAAGCAGTCTACCACTGGGCTAAATCTCCAACCCCCTCCTTGTGATTTTGATGTGTCCCTGTTGTCATGCGATTTTTTTTTTTTTTTAGTACTTCTGTACACTCTGGCATTGCAGGATGCTCCAGACAGCCTCTGTATTTCCTAACCCAGTTCTAGAATCAACCATTTCTCTATAAGGCCCGTGTTCATTTTTTTAAAGAATGCTATTTGAAATCAAGGTCTGAGCTCTAGATGTGCTCATTGCTACTAGGGCATTCCTTGTAGGTTCTCTTGGCTGGAGTTCTGTGTGCATTATATAATTATGCATATTATAAATATTTCTATGTATAGGTTACAGCTGGCAAACATTTATTTGGGGGTGTTATATTTAAATTACATCTGAATCTATTTCTTTTTGTTTCTGGGGGTTGTATTTAACTTGAAAATATTCTTGGTAATTATTTTAATATAAATGTTATTTTGGTGTCCTATCTTTTGAGATTATAACAGAGTACAAGATTGATATGAATGTGACAGTTTCAAAATGGTTTCCACAAAATCCTATAGGATGATTGTTTTAGAAGGAAGGCCCATTTAGGAGAAATAGAAACTACTGTTTTCTTATCTCTCCCTTGTTATTTGGCATCACCCTTATATGTATGCACAAAAAAATCTTGAAATTGGAACTTTTACCTCTGCCAGTGGAAGATCTTTTTTATGCTCCACTATCAGTCACTTCTTGTTTCCATTTAACTTGAAAAATTGACAGTCTAGTTCAAATATTCCACTGTTTTAAAGGCAAGGTTTGCTTTAACCTGTCTTTAACAGTTACAACATCATCAGAGCACTACCAGATAGTGCACGAGAATAATGGTTGAGAGCATAGATATCAAGTTTGTGTCCTAACCTTGCTACTTGTTAATATGGTGACAGCACACAATGTTTTACCCTCTCTGAGCCTCAAGTTTACTCATATATAAAATGTAGATGACATTATTACCTGTCTCATGGGATTATTTTGCATACTTAGCACAGTGCCTAATACATAGATATGGTTCTGTAAATACATGAAATCGAAACCTCCAAAGCAGGTTAAACATGGATGAAAGTTCCAAAACTTTATACTAGGATACATATTTGCTTTTGTCCAGCAGTTATTACTGGACCAGAGCAATCAGAAATGATTCTTCTTTTAATCTTAAAAGTTCTCTCAAGACAAGGCAAACTTTTCTTCAAACCCTGGACATGCTCAGCTCATCAATCTTAACATGTTAGCAGTGGTGGTCAGCTGAGATATTACTGCCTTCCTAAGGGCTGTTTTGGTGCTACTTGGATTTATGGTGGAGGATGCTAAATACCTTTCCTGTTTGGAGGCAGTCTTATATGAGCAAGAATTATTGTTCCCCAAATAACTGCCTTAGTAGTATGCCATTAGAGTAACCTAATACTTAGCATAGTATATTTATTTACTTATTTTTGGGTTTTTGAGACAGGGTCTCACTATGTAGTTCAGTCTGACTTTGAATTCACTATGTAGCCCAGGCTGGCCTCAAACTCTTGGCGATCCTCCTGCCTCAGCTGCCCAAGTGCTGGGATTACAGGCATGTGTCGTCATGCCTTGCAGCATAGTATCTTTCAGCCTCTTTGTAGAACACATTTCTGGTGTCACAAATCCATCAGGTATGCAAATGAGTGAGGCAAAGTCAGACCTTGGTATCTGGGATCCCGTTGGAGTTATGAAGTAGGCAAACTGAAGCAGATTAGGCCTTTCTAAAAGGAGTGTGTAACCTCAGCTTCAGCTAGCTGTTACCTACAGTTGCTAGATGGTCTCAATGTTCAAAGAAAAGCTAGATACTATAGAAATTTTACGTGAAGTCTTCCAATTTTGCAATGTATTTCAGTTATTTTTACAGTCTCTACCGAGGCTAAACTAGGGCTCTGTAGGCTAGATTTTGCCCACAGACCTTTGGTTTGCAACCTCTTTTATAATTATTTTAGGAAATGAGCTAAAATTCTGGCAGAGATAAAACACTCTGAGCCACGATGGCACCAGTCATGTGTATTTGCTGAATTCAGAAAAGGCTGTGGAAACAAAGCACTTAAGTGTCCGTGTCATTTTCTAGAGCGTGGAGAGTTGTGGCACCTGAGCAGAGCTCTAGGGGAGTGTCCTCTCTGGTTGGAAGGAGGAATTCTTTTGGGAGAAACCCTAGCAGCTGCTTTTTCAAGAGCAGACTCCACTGTTCCTGGTGGGGCCGGTACTCCTGAATTAAGAAAGTGGATGCACAACTGAAGGAAGCCCCAGGATGCCACTGCTAAGCATGGGATCCGGGCACCCCCGTCTTCGTCTTGCATTCAGAAATTAGGAATCCCCGCAGAACTGACAGGTAGCGAAGGCTTAACCTGCAGAGTCTCCTGGTTCATGTGGCCCCCGAGCTGTATGGTAGTCATCAGGTTTATGTCTTCTTGAAGGGGGGGGGGTGACACATCTCCACAAGCCACAGCTGTGGCTATCAGGGATTTAGTGGGCGTGCTTCATGGATGTCCCAGGAGTTTGGTCATGTCTGAACATAGCCTGTACAGCTCAGATACTGCTGGCGTCCTCTGCCTGGTTTGAAAGGGTCAACTCATTCAGTACTTTTAAGGTTGTGTAAAAAGCAGCAGCTGCTTACAGTGTTACTAAACAAAGCCAGTGTGTATCTTGTGTGTTAGTCAGTGCATACATTGATATCTATGGACAAGAATAGATTGTGTGTTTGATCTGCATTATAGCCACAGCTGTAATATGGTAAGAAGCCATATAGCAAAGTTTTCATTTTAGTTGGTTTCTCTGGGACTAAATACAGTACTATAAAACTTTTTAAAGGCTGCTGACTTTATTGGCTGGAATATTTTGTTTGTGAACAGGCTCTTACTGAACAAAAGAGAAGGCGCTTTTTAAAAGAAGTATTATATAATCTTCAAGAAATTAAGTTTGAGTATTATATAGTACTGTGAAATACTACGGATTATCCATGTCAGTTAGTACTTATGTGAGTATGAAAGTTCCAAGTAGTATTAAGATTACATATATAATCCCTAAGATGAATATGCTTTCATCAGTTTAGATTCTTGTTGTGAAAAGTCAGTCTATTAAGCATCTTTTCAGAAGGGAGTCATCTTTGTGGGTATGTAAGTTGTTGGATTTGGTTTGAAAGTTGCTTTACTATGTATTTTAAAAGATAAATAGGGGATGGGGATTTAGCGCAGTGATTAGAGTGCTTGCCTTACAAGTACAAGGCCCTGAGTTCGAGCCCCAGGACCAAAAAAAAATAAAATAAAATAAATAAAATATTTTTAACCATTAAAAAATAGGCAACTTCTTCCCTCTGGCACTACCTCTTGTGTGGCCTAAAACAATGAACTTATTTGTGCAAGAATTCTTTTCTCCCTTCTCAGCCCTCCAGCTCCTCACATACTTATAACTCCCTATCTGGATGAGTGGTTTTCCCAGCCAATGAAAGAAGGGTGCTTTGCATTAAAAAATGTGTCCTTGATACCTACCAGCAACATAGTGGAATGATCACACTTTGGAGAAGGCAGGCTTGGATTTGAGTCATCATTCTGCCATATGCTCATCCTCTTGAGTTCACTGTTTTACTTGTAAAATGGCAATTATTGTAGCTACTTTTAAGGGTTGAAGTTCTTTAGCAAGTAGTAGCTAATAATAGTGATAAAATTAATGGTAACCTTGTCCTGGAAGCTAAGAGCTAGCCCAGGGCTGCCAGCCCCAAGGGTTCTGAAGTATATGAAGCCCATGCTCCTGACACCTGAAACCTGTCAATTCTTACTGGTTCTGTTTTCTTTTCTTCTTTCTCCTAAAAAAGACAACTGCATTGTCCTTGTGTTTTAAACACATAGAGATGGTTCAGAAGCTCTTTACTGAAGTTTTGGTGAAGTTGCCATGAGTTGTTATGAATGTTGTCAGACCCTCAAATATAGTGGGGTTATTTCCTGTAGGAAAGGTCTTATCTTTGTAAATACAGGCAGATTTGATTAGAGTCATTCTTACCATTAGATTCCTCCTTTCTTCATTTCACCTGATATCTGCTGAATACCTAATCTGTGCTAGGCTCTGTGCCTGGTCAGTTGTATACCCTCAAAGGAGATACAGGTCAAGTGTCTTTTATTCAAAATGTTTAGGACCAGAAGTATTTCAGGGTTCAGAGTTTTTAGATCTTGGAATGTTTGCATAGACTTTAATGGTTGAGCATTCCTAACTGTAAAATCCTAAATCCAAAATACCCCAAAATAGGAAACTTTTGAGTGTGAACATGACATTGAAATAGTTTCAGGTTTTCAAATACTTTGGATTTTAGATTTCTGGATTAGGGATTCTCTACCTACATTCAATTAAAGAATCTAAGAGTTATAGTCTTAGGCTCTTATTTAAACAAAGATTCTAAAATTGTAAAGCTGCACTCTCCAGTAAAGTAGTCAAGTGGCTACTGAGCACTGGAAATGTGGCCAGCCTGAATTGAGGTGTGCTGTAAGTATAAAATATATACTCAATTTCAAACATATAGCTTTAAGAAATAATATAAAATAGCAATGATTTTTTTCCCCAGTACTGGGGGTAGACTCCAGGGCCTTAACATTGAGCTATATTCCCAGGCCCTTTTTTATTTTGAGACAGGGTTTCCCTAAGTCACCAGTTTGTCCAGGCTGAGGCTGAACCTGCAATTCTTCTGCCTCGGTCTCCTAAAGGGCTAGAACTAAAAGGAGCGTACTGCCACACCCAGCTATGGATTTTTATATTGATTACATACAAAAACTATTTTTATATGCTGAGTTAAATACGTTCAAAATTCATTGTTTTTACTTTTTTTTTTTTTTTTTGTGGTGCCAGGGATCGAACTCAGGCCCTTGTGCTTGCAAGGCAAGCACTCTAATCACTGAGCTAAATCCCCAGCCCCTGTTTTTACTTCTTTAATATGGTCATTAGAACATTTAAAACTATATATACACTTTTATATATATAACAAGTTTTAAAAAGCAAGTTTTATATATATTTATTTTATATATTTATGTATAAATATATTTTTATATTTTACATATTTATATATAAATGTATTTTTATATTTTATATATTTATATATTTAATTTTATATATTTATATTTTTATTAGACAGTACTGCCTTAGAGCTTCAGTGATTTGGCAAGTTTATTTATCTAGCTAGGAGTTCTATAATTGGTGCAAACTTATAGATTGCCTTACTGTAAAAATGACAGGTAATGTTTGTTTTGACAAAAAAGATGGATAATTCAATTCTTGTTTCAGAAGAAAGTTAAATGAACACTTAAGGGATTGAAATAATTTACATTTTAAATGAAGCCAGAATCTAGCAGAATCTCTTAGCATATCAAGTTTATCTTTCTTTATGGCAGAGTAGTATCCCATTGTGTATAACAACCACATTCTTTTTCCATTCATCTGTTGATGGGCATATAGGCTGTTCCCAAGGTATAGCTATTATAAATTGTGCTTCTATAAAAATAGGCGTACATGTATGACTGTAATATGTCTTTAACTCTTTTGGAAAGATCATTCTTAAGTAAATGGGTGCACCTTGAGATCATAATATTAAGGGAAATAAATCAGGCATACAGGCTTAACTATTGCATGGTTTCTCTTATATGAGAAACCCAAAATATAAATCAAGAGCAAAATAAAAGATAGACAATAGGAAGTAGGGAGTTCTTCTTCAATTGGGAAGGGGAAGAAGATGGAGGGAAAGGGGATGAAAAAAAAGAATGGAAAAACATGGAGATAGAACATTTACAAATGGGAAGGAGACCAAGAGATGGAAGAAACATGCAGGGAGGGGAGGGGCAGGGGATGAAAAAAGAATTAAAATGTGTTAGTACATGTACCAACTCCCATGATAGCATACACTACAAACATGTACTAATATAATTTTTTGCAGGGGGTGTTGATTTCTTGAGACAGGGTCTCGCTGTGTAGTTCAGGCTATCCTTCAGCTCACTTTGTAGCCCAGGCTGGCCTTGAACTCACAGCAATCCTTCAGCCTTCCGCGTGCTGGGATTGCAGGCGTGCGCCATTACGCCCGGCCTAGTACAAATTTTTTAAAAATAATCTCTTAGCATATCAGATTTGGACTATTTTGAAAGGGGTAAACAGGAAATATGTGTCCATTGACTTAGTAGCCTAATTTTTTTTTGCCCTGACCATTTACAGATTGCCCTATATAGATGAGCTCTGTTCCCCCAGTATTTGCAGAGGCAGGGAAGGTAGGGGGCAAGATTCATCTAAAATGTTCATCTGTATTTTTTGAGTATGAGTAATGTTGTACCCGAGTGCATCTTATTAGGGAGATTGGTTTGGCAGGGTAAAATTGCTTCATCCTTTAACATATATTTAACTAGACATTGGACTAGGTTCTGGAAATGCAGTTGTGAATGAGGCATAGACCTTTAACATGTTCATGACAGGGCCTTTAACATGTTCACGACAGGGCTGTAATTCGTATGTCTTGCTGCTGGGCGACTATGTTAATAGAACTACAAGGTTTTGATTTGGAAATAATTTCAAACCTACAGAAATTACAGGGCTGGGGATTTAGCTCAGTGGTTACAGTGCTTGCCTAGCAAGCACAAAGGCCCCGAGCTCGATCCCCAGCACCAAAAAAAAAAAAAAAAAAAAAGAAATTACAAATAACAATAGTACAAAGAATATGGTATACCCTTAACCCAGAGTCATCTGTTGCTCACATTTTTCCCTGCTTGCTTTATAGTTTGGTCCTTCTCTGTGTGCACATATATAAGGTACATATACATATATAAGATGCGTATCTATGTTTCCCATTTGGATTCTCGCGTAGGCAAGACCCTCCCTTCTCCATTTATGCATGTGTGTACATTGGTATGGACTTATGGATTCTTCTGTTATAGGCTTATAGTTCATTACTGTCTTTTATTATTTTAGTGTTCAAATGTCATAGGTTTGGCCATTAGGAGCCTCTTGAAGCTGACTTTTGGTCCTTATTACATGTTCCTATTACTTTTTGAGTACTGCCTCACACTCTGACATAACAACACATTCCACAGGAAGCTGGAGTTTTTATGTGAGAGATCTTCAAGTACATACATGGTTTCAGGATGGTGTGTTTAGTGCTCCTGTGAGGGTAAGCATAGCCTGTGGTGGCAGTGTAGTGGAAGGCCCTGTAGCAGTGGAGGCCTGGCATAGTGGATGGGGGATGTGGGTGGGAGCTTCCTCAGAGGTGGTGCCAACACACTTGACACACACAGGATCAGTAGGACTTGGAGACTCAGGGTGGTGGGAGGAAAGATAGAAAGTATCTAGCAAGTGTACAGTCATGGGCTGATGCCCTCAGAGAAAGCAGCACAGGACACATCTGCACAGGGCCATTCTTAGTTCTGTTTGGTTGGATTGTAGAGTGAAGGGAGATGTGATCAGATTTGCATCTTAAAAAAGTAGTAGGAAGTTGGTGCTATAATGCAGGTGAGAACACTATTCTGATGTGTCCTGAATAATAGCAATTCATGCTTTCTGACTTCTTGTTTGCCATTTAAATTTCATTATAACCCTTTTGGTTCCATCTTTCAGCTGAAGCTTCTGAGGTGTAAGGACTGGATAGGACCAAGGTGCAAACTATGGTCTACTTGATTTCACACTCTGTTTAGTTGGTTGTATAAGACTTAAAAGTCAAGGATGTTTGTTAACTAAGTGAATAATGGTAATGTTCATGGAGGGAACAGAAAACCTTTGAGGAAGGGTTCTGGTGAGGTGAATTCCGTTTGGGACATTCAGACTTGTATCTTTGGATATCTCCAAATGGTGCTGTTTATTAGACTGTTGGCTCTGTGTCTGGAACTTCAGAGACAGCATAATGCTTAAGACACCAATTTGGGAATTATTAGTCTGTAAATGCTATTGAAACCTTAGTAGTGGAAGAGATGCTGGGCAAAAGGATGCAGAATGAGATGAGGAAGAAGTTTAGGACAGAAACTAGGGGGAACCAACATTAAAATAACTAGAGAAGTGAGAAGAAAGCTCATCAGGGGCTAGTGTGATGTCAGAGGCTGAAAAAAAGCAACATCACAAACAGGAAAGATCAGTAGTGTCAGATGTTAGGAGGTTAATTTTCAACTAAAATATAAACCAGAAAAAATCAACATGTATTTTTAAAATAATCTGTATAGTTCTTTTAAATTGCAATAAGTAATGTTATAACGTTTTTAAGCCTGTTTGCAAGAAATAGAAGATGTGGTGTGGAATGAGCCTGTCTATGTGTGATTTAGACATGTATCATAGGTATGGTTTCCATGTGTCCCATGAAGATGCAGATGCTGCTTCGTAGTTTTTAAAATGTTTGGCCATCCAGTGAACGAACACAGCAGAAATATGAGACTGTATGGTATACATTACATATTTTTCTACTTAAAAATAAGAAATGGATTAACTGACCCTTGATGCTGCCACTTTATTTATGATGCATTATTCCTTCAACAGTTGCCTGTTTATGTAGTGCCAGGGAGATTGAGGGTCAGTATTGTCTACTCAAACTGTACCCCAAATCCTGTCATTTTAATGTTTGTGCCAGTAGCACCAGAACTAGGTGAAAGCGTAACAAGGCAAGTCTGGCTAATCATTATCCCCCAGCATCATTTTTGAAAACAAAAATGGTATATTTCTGTTTTTGTTTGCCTGCTTGTTTCATTTAGAGAGTGGGTTTCCTTTACTTAGACTTTAAATTCAAACCTTTTGGCTTCAAAGTACAGGGAAGATATAAGGCAGACAAGAGAAGTGGGCTTCGTCCTTCTTTACTTCATTATTCCTGGCATCCGAATGATTACTACACTTTAGAGGAGTGATGCGGTAGCCCTAGGGCAGTGAATGTGAATCTTTTAGAGACAAGTGCCCGACGAGTGCCCAAACTGCAACCCCAAACCCACTTTTTTTTTTATCACAAAGTGCCAACACTGTAATTAAACCTGAAGACTGAGGTTTTAGTTTAGAAAAAACAACTATTCTCCATTGCTTGGCTGCTGGGGTGACTTGGCTTGCCTGCCGATAGAGAAGGGTGCCATAAGGTTCGCCACCACTGCCCTAGGGAAAATGTGAGTGAGTATGCACACATAGGATTTCACTCGATAATACTACTCTATACTTCTAATCTGCTATTTTTTTTTTTCTGGTATTGGAATGAAACTGAAAAATTTTAGTTTGGTTTTGAGGTTTTGGCTTTTTTTGTTTCTAATCCACTCGTTGGAATGTTATATCAGAAGAATCTTTGGCCATATTGAATTTGTCAGTTTAACCTTGTCATTAGGTATACTATTTTAGGTTTCTTGATTTTAATATATTGATAATATCTGCTTAAATAAAGTAAAATATGTAATTAAGTTTAACCATACCTTTTTTTTTAAGTAGAAATGATCATGGTATTGGAAGACTATTACTTTTGGAAGGCAAATTAACATCCATTTCCTAAGAGAAACTTGACCACCATTCGGTCTGGCATGGCGCAAAGCAGTCCACAGCTTGATATTCAAGTTCTCCATGATCTCCGACAACGTTTCCCCGAAATTCCGGAGGGTGTGGTGTCTCAGTGCATGTTACAGGTAAATCTGTCACTGATGAAGACACAAGAGTTGGCTTTGTGTTGTGGTGACTAAAACTTGGTTGCATTTTCAGATGTGCAGGGTACATTCAGAGCAGGATTTCTCAGCCTTGTCACTGTTGACATTTCGGGCTGAATAATTCATTGTGGTTGGGGTCTGCCTTATGTATATTATTATGTTTGGCAACTTTTCTGGCTTCTACCCATTACATCCCAGGAGCAGCTCCATCGTTGTGACAACCTCCTCCCCCCAAAAAACCAGATGTTGCCAAATACCCTGTAAAAGGCAAAAATCTCTCCTTGTCAAGAACTACTGAGGTTTAGAAAAGAGTGAAGGCATGTAGCAAAAGAAAAATATTTTCCTTGTATATCACTTTCTGAATTTGGGGGGTTTTCGGAGGGTTATCATCAGTTCCCAAATCCTTAGGGTTGAAGTTGGTTTTGTTTTGACTTTGGAGTGCCCAGGGCCTCCTGCATACTAGGCAAGAACTCTGCCACTGAGCTCTATCTCCAACCCCTAGAGTTTGACTTTTGAATCTAAACATTATCATGTTAAACTTCTTTAGGAGTTATACTTTTGAGCCTATTTTAAAAGTCTGTAGATAATGTACTCCCTTTTTTTTCTTAACTGTTTCTCTAGTTGATATCTAATTTTAAGTGTAAGGCTACTTTCTTTAGTTCAAAATACTCCCGCTGTCTTCTTGTCTTACACTGAAATAAATGTTTGACCTGTAAGGTAGAATGATGTATCTTCCCATCCTGCAGGCAACAGAGACAGGCCCACTGCTCCCTCTCTCTGTTAGGTTTTGTGTCATCCTTCACAGGACCTTAGTGTGCTTTGGGTGATGGCATCTCCCTGTTTGGGTTGACTTTTTGGGGGCAGTCCTTTCATGCTGCCCACTGGTCTTCAGCACACACAGCACTCAAGTTCACAGTAATGTACCGAAGTGTAAGCAGCAGTGACTATACTAAGCCTATACAATGGGAAGGTTAATAACAAAGACTCACAGAACAATGATAATAACAAAAGTGCTTCCTTTGTTTGCAAACCCTTTACTAGGCCTGGTAGTTTTTGTGTTAGAGCTTACCTGCACTTTCCTAATCTGAATCTCCATTCTTTAACCCAATTTTGGCCTCTAAAGGGGCACAGGTACTGCTCACTAGAGTGAAAACAAGCAGGAGTGAGTCCTCCAGTTGAAACCACTGCCTAGCAGTCACTTTCCTCTCTTATCCTAGGGCTCCACCTAGCTCTGACCTTACTTTATTTGCCTTTTGATTACCTGCTTTTTTCACGGCCACTTAATTAGACCGAAGGAATGGAACTTTAAATTCACCCCGTGAATGTTTTTTGGTACTTATATTGTTCTGCCTCTCACTCTTTTCTTCCTCTGAGATGAGTAGAATATATGGATATAGAGATTTACCACCTATTGGCTCTGGATAGTTTCTTTGTTCACATTAAAATATAGAAGATTTAGTAATTTGTATTTAAAACAGGCCTTAAGGCCTTTCTCTGGGCTATCATTCCTTAATTTAGGATCACTTTTTTAGGCGTATGATGCTTTTTCCCCTTCAGTTCTTATAAAAATGTTCATATATGTCTTCTTAAAAATTCTGATCTTTGTCCAACTAAACAATTTTGCTTCCTTTAGCCATTTATTCTTGGACCCTTTTTTAATCCACTTTTTTAAGGACATTTAGCAAGTGAAATATGATGATTTCATTCTATTCTGGTGGTATTCTTTTTATAATACTTCGGTATCTTGTATTTGTGATTTTATAATTTTTTTCCTAGAAAAATTTGCTCAACTTGTCACTGTAGTTATGCATTTGAATAGGTTGACAAATCAACTGTTTATCATTTTCAATTTGGATACTTTTTGTGGCCATTCTAATTAGGCTCCCTTAGGTTCTTAGAGAAAATATAAAATGTCAAGATTATCAATAAAAATGTCAAATGGTAAAGTGTCTTCTCTCCTAACTCATAGGTTTCTAAAAAACTTGGAGATACCTTTATTTTTCATATTTTCTTTCAAATATCTATTAGTAACACATTCTAGTTGGCAATCAATCTGAATCCTTTCAGATTTACTTTAAATATCTCTCCCCTTACTCAGCATAATTTTCAGTCAGGATAAGAAAAAGTCAAACCTTTAAGGTTCTAATTATGCTCTTCTTAAACTTCAACTAATACTTTTTATATTATTTTTAAAAGTATTTTAATATCAAAAAGTTTAAGGAAAATAAAAATTACCTATGGAGTTTCGATAAAGCCCATTCTTTAAATTCCCAAGAAGTCAATTTGCAAAGGTTTGCTTGACGGAAATCTTTACTTCCTAAAGCTCCAGTTTAGTAATGCCTTTTTGGTCAAACATTCTGTGTGGAAAGAGTACTGGGACTCAGAAGTCCAGGAATCTAGAACTGGCTCTCTGGTTAACTACCTTAGTGCCTGTTGTCGAGCCACGGAACTCTCCCCAGAGTTGTAGGAGCCAGTTGGAGTAAATGAACCTTAATAGTTCTTCTGATGAAAATTAATAGCATTGTATGTCCTGTTTTAGGTTTAACCTTATTTGGTTTGGCAGAAGTGAGATGTTTCCTTTCCTTTTTATATACAGTGTACTCTCCCTAAAGTATATATGTATGTTTATAATCCACATAACTAGCAATATGACAATTGAGAAACTCATGGATTACTTCAGAGGCAGTGAGAGTTCAGAATTGTGTAATTCAATGGAAAACTGCCTTATAATATCTGAAAATTTTAAAGCGAGAACCATTTCTTACTTTGATTACTGTTAAGGAACTTCTAAAATGTCAGTTTGCTATTACTGTCTTTGTGTGTCTAACTAAAAAATTGAAATGTTTCAGCGATTTTGAAAGTACAGTATAACCCATCTTTCAACAGATAAAGACTTTTGAGACTGTTGTAGTCAGAATGATTTTCATTAAAACAGTCAAGACCAGTTTTATTAAATTACCATTAACTCTGGCAAAATTATGGAGCCATAGTTCAAAATGTGCAGTCGGTTTTTAATGATTTGTTTTGCTTCAATCTTTTTTATAATAGTACAAGTTGAAGTTAGAGAAAACTTGGGTAAAAGAAAAGTGAAGGCTGTGTTAGAATTTTTATTGTTTTAACCCTTGAAGAATTTTATTGTTTTTTTTCTCTTTGGTGGTTTCATTGCTTTTTGAAAACTAAAGCATGGTTATTTTCATGTTTATCGGTATAACAATTAATGATGGCTGTTACTTATATATTGCAGCAATTGTGGTGAATCCGAGATTAGCCCAACATTTTAATTTGTTGAGATGCAACAAGTATAAAATGAGTCCTGGATTTGGAATCAGAAAACTTGGGGTTCAGTCACAATATTCATTAGTAGGTACTGTACATTTCTGTAGCAGTAGCGGTAGTGGTAGTACTAGTAATGAGCTAAATGTTTATAAAATAACATGAATTAGCTTGGGATCTCTTTTTCAGGATAGATGACTGTGAAGATTTTTGTGGTTAAAAATACTGCTCTCTACTTATATTATGGCCGTAGTATTTGCATAACACTCTGGCAAAGCCTAACTTGCACTTTTCGTATTTGTTAATTTTGCCAATGATACTTTTACCATTTTTCTCCCCTAGAATAACAACAATCTTGAAGCTTGTTGCCGAGCCCTCTCCCAGGAGAGTAGCAAATACTTATATATGGAATACCATAGCCCAGATGACAATAGGATGAATAGAAATCGCCTTTTGCATATTAACTTGGGTATCCATTCTCCTAGTAGCTACCACCCAGGAGATGGAGCTCAACTTAATGGTGGTCGAACACTGGTACATAGCTCAAGTGATGGACATATAGATCCACAGCACACAGCAGGTAAACAGCTGATATGTTTAGTTCAGGAACCACACTCAGCTCCAGCTGTTGTGGCTGCTACTCCCAACTACAATCCATTTTTTATGAATGAACAGAACCGAAGTGCAGCTACTCCACCTTCACAGCCACCTCAGCAGCCATCTTCCATGCAAACAGGAATGAATCCATCTGCTATGCAAGGGCCTTCACCGCCGCCGCCACCTCCTTCATACATGCACATACCTCGGTATAGTACAAATCCAATTACTGTTACAGTATCCCAAAACCTCCCTTCTGGACAGACTGTACCAAGAGCTTTACAGATTCTTCCACAAATTCCAAGCAATCTCTATGGGTCTCCTGGTTCTATTTATATTAGACAAACATCTCAGAGTTCATCAGGAAGACAGACTCCTCAGAGCGCGCCGTGGCAGTCCTCACCGCAGGGCCCAGTGCCTCATTATAGCCAACGTCCTTTACCCGTTTATCCACACCAACAGAACTATCAGCCTTCTCAGTATTCTCCTAAACAGCAGCAGATCCCTCAGTCTGCTTACCATTCACCACCTCCTTCGCAGTGCCCCTCTCCCTTCAGCTCTCCACAGCATCAAGTGCAACCTTCCCAGTTGGGCCACCCAAGTTCCCACGTGTTCATGCCACCTAGTCCTTCCACTACTCCGCCCCATCTATACCAGCAAGGACCTCCTAGCTATCAGAAACAGGGAAGTCACTCAGTAGCCTATCTCCCATACACGGCATCTAGCTTACCCAAAGGTTCCATGAAGAAGATAGAAATTACAGTTGAACCTTCTCAGAGACCTGGGACAGCAATTACTAGGAGTCCATCACCCATCAGCAATCAGCCGTCTCCACGGAATCAGCACTCACTGTACACAGCTACCACGCCACCTTCAAGCTCTCCTTCAAGAGGGGTATCTAGCCAACCAAAACCTCCGTTTAGTGTCAATCCCGTGTATATCACGTATACACAGCCGACTGGACCTTCATGTGCTCCATCGCCATCTCCTCGGGTGATACCAAACCCAACTACAGTTTTTAAAATTACTGTAGGCCGAGCAACGACTGAAAATCTTTTAAATTTAGTGGACCAAGAAGAGCGTTCTGCAGCACCAGAACCTATTCAGCCCATTTCAGTGATACCGGGCTCTGGGGGAGAAAAAGGAAGCCATAAATACCAGAGGAGTTCTAGTTCTGGATCAGATGACTATGCCTACACACAAGGTAAATTTTAACCCTTTTATGAAATGTAATCTTTGTGCTGAAGTGCAATCTCTCTTCAAAATAAGACACTTTCTATTAGCTGTTTAGTAGTAGTAAGTGTGAGGTAGCACCATTACTGTTAAGAGTAAGTGCTTCAGAGCCATCTGCAGACTTTAAAATGCCAGTGTAGGCATGGTAATTGTGACCTGGTAACTTTTGTTAGGGAGAACATTGGGAAAAACATAGACAAGTGAATAGATATTGTTGAAAATACACACTACAGAATAGAAAAAAGAGATTCATACAGGATGGATTAGAGTTTATCAAATGAAAAGAATTTGAATCTTATAATGAGGATGACCTGAAAGGCACAAATATCAGGATGTGCAATTAGTAGCTATGCGCATTGGTGCAGGCCTGTAATCCTGGCCACTTGGGAAACTGAGGTGGGAGGATCGCAAGTTCAAGGCCAGCCTGGACAACTTAGCGAGACCCTGTCTCAAACCAAAATAGAGAGGACTGGGTATATAGCTCAGCACTCCTTGAGTTCTGTCTCCAATTACCACCACTACCACCACCACCAAAAAAAGAATTGATTAGTAATGAAGAATATTATTTGATTAGCAAATAGTAGACCTAACAAAATATATAAGCGTGAATAGAGATGTTTAAAAGTCTGTTCAGATCATTTCAAGATATCTAAGAACTTAGTATTCTTTCAATATATAGAGGAAAGGAATTGATTGTAATTCAGTATGCCTGATATTGAGCCTTTCAAGACATGAAAGTGTAGTTAAAGAGAACTGTAGGGAATCTAAGGGATGTCCTTAGAGAAGCTAAAGATGACAGGATAAAAGGGATGTACAGGTGACATCACATTTGGTAGCAGTTAAGAGCTAAATGAAAGCAAATATGGAGGCAGAACAGCATTAGAAAGACATTAGAGTAAATGCCAGCCCTGAAGTTTGATGAGTCTTTAATACATTAGCAATGCATATAGGAATTTTCCAGTCATTTGTTCAGTATTATTCTCTGAAATGACTTTATCTGTAATGCTGTAGCCTTGCTGTTACATCAGCGAGCAAGGATGGAGAGGTTAGCAAAGCAGCTGAAACTTGAGAAAGAGGAGCTAGAGCGGTTGAAGGCTGAAGTTAATGGTATGGAGCATGACCTGATGCAGAGACGGCTCAGAAGAGTCAGCTGCACCACAGCGATCCCCACGGTAAGTCAGTCGTCGGGATGCATTGGTAGGAAGATGGGGACACTGGCTGTCTAGACCATTTGTTTTCTTTTAGATTTGTATTCTGTTTGTTTTAAAACAATGAGTGGTAGTTTTTGTCGAAATTATTCAAAGTTTTATTTTTCTCATATGTGCAGATTCCATAGGCTTATCAGTATTTTCAAAGAATGACAGATAATCGAAGTGTGGCATCATTTATTATAAATTGAAATGAACAGTGCACCCTGGCCAAAAGTTCATTTTTGTTTGTTTTTTGGGGGTTTTTTGGTGCTGGTGATTGAACTCTGGGCCTTGTGCTTGCAAGGCAAGCGCTCTATCACTTGAGCTAAATCCCCAGCCCCAAAAGTTTTACAATTTTTTCAAAAACTTAAATTATAATTCAAGTGAGTTCAAGTGAGATAAATATGAATTTTGGGAAAGCGTTGGCTATAGGATATTTTAAGGCAGAGCAGTTTCATTAAGTAACTATAGAAACTCCTAAAGGGGACTGCTCTAATGAAATGATTTGGTAATGATTTTGAAGATGTCAGTTAATATATGACTGCTAATGATCTGAAACAACTGAAAATTTCAAAATGTCTTCTAAAATCTTGTGATTTCACAAGCGTCTTATGATCCAAACTGTTGTTTCACATTTCAACATTCTTCTGCATACAGCTTATGAATGTGGTACTGTGCTAAGTGCTTAGTGCTTATCTGCCAGTGGGAAAAATGGAGACAGCAACAGATAATTATAACACAGTGTGGTATGTGCTGTATATTAATGAGACAACTCATACATTAACTGGTGTCTGGATATAGTCGATGTACTTTTCTGCTGTTTCATAGGATCCTCCTGAAATGCCTTTGTAAAGCTCTGTGCTTATAAATCCTGTCATTCTTCAAGGCTCACCTAACCTCTACTTTTCCCATGGGGCCTAATCTCTTGCAAGTCACAGGTTTAGAGAAGTGGAGATTCATATGTGCCAGACCTCTTGTGGTCAGCATGACTGCAGCTCCTTTCTCAGAGAGCAGTTTTAATAAGGGGATCTGTGAATTCCCTGAAATTATGTACAGTTTCATATGTGTGATTATATGAAAGGTAAATCTATAGCTTTCAGCTTTAGACTGAAGAAAAAAAAGGGTGAGAACCACTGCCCTCCCTAAATGATAGTACTGTAGAGGCAGAGAGGAAAACAGAAGGCATTTTTGAAGGGAAAAAGGACATGAGGTAATAAAGGCTTGAAGTCACATTAAATAGAGATGCTTGGCTTAAGCATGTGCTTTCTCATGAGTTTACAGAGGTTAATGTACATATAGAATGGGGTTTACATCTCGAACACTCTTCTACTGGTAACGGAACTAGTGGAACTTTTTTTGAGGAAGAGATTCTTGAGAATCAGGCATATTCAATAATTAGTGCAATTGTTTCCAACATTGGCCCCCTTGCTCAGTTTAGTCAATGATGGGAGAGTTTTAATTACATTAAACACTTGTGAAATTGCAAAACTTTTTTTTAGATTTTTATTAAAATTTACGAAAAATTACACAAACTTACAGGCCACAATACATTGTGTCTTTTGCTTATGACAGTGAGCAATGTAAACAACCACATAAATGAAGCAGTCAGTCACAACTACATAAAGTTATTATAGTTCCCAGTGTACGTGTCACTGATTTAAGTTTGGGTTATTAGGTTCTTGTTTTTAAGACATCATTATTCCTCTGGATTCCCATTCCCCTCCCCCTTTGCCCTCTTCTTCTTCCCTTGAACCCTTTGTGTATTAGCTTGTATCTAACCCTTTGCCTTTTTGTATCCATTGTTTACCCTTTTCTTTTGTTTGTATTTTACCTCACTAAATGAGGGATACCATATGACCCAGCCATTCCTCTACTAGGTATCTTTCCTGAAGAGCTTAAGACATCATACTGCAGAGATACTTGCACAACAATGTTTATAGCAGCACAATTTGTAATAGCTAAATTCTAGAAGCAACCTGTGTACCCATCAATAGATAGCTGGATAAACAAAATGTGGTATCTATACAAAATGGAATACTATTCAGCTATAAAGAATGACAAACTAGAGTCATTTGTAGGAAAATGGATGGACCTGGAAAATATAATGTTGAGTGAAATAAACCAGACTTGCAAAGCTGTCTTTACCTAAAATGATAATATAAATCAAATCTCTGCATTATTTTCCCTACTTGAAATCTGAAAATTAAATCCTCTGATTGAGGATAATATTAAAGGATATCAGAGGATCAGAATCCTGATTGAGGATAATATAGCCCAAACAGGAATCCACAGGTGGTTGGGTACTTTAAAAAATGTTTATCCTCTGTAGGTACCTAAAGCGTAGAGGTCGTTTTCTTTGAAGCAACTCTGTAAGCTTTGTGTAACAACTACTTGTTGCATGATAATCCCTGCTAAATAAAATCCTATTGATTTTCTTTTTAATTGGAAGTAGAAAACTGTCTCAATGTAGCATGGGTTAGTGCTTCAAGAACATCACTCAGATTTTAGATTTTATTGAAAGGAAGAAATTGGTGAAACTGCTTCCTTAAGCTATGCTTTGTTTTTAACTTATTACAGAGAATTTCAAAGACACACATAAAGTAGGTAGAATAATATAATGAACCCTGTGTACCTGTCTCCTAGCTTCAGAAATGGGTAGTTCATGTGGGTGATAGATAAGTTTGAGGGCCGCCAGATCTAGAGTGAAGTAGAGGACAGCTGGGAGTGTGTGGCCACAGGATGGGTGTACATGGTGGTTAAGACAGTGAGTGTGCTTTTGAGTCAGGTGTGAATTTAAACTCTTCCTTCTGCCATTTGTGTCACTCATATATCCTTTAAAAGTAATGTTCTCTATGTTTATTTTCTTATCTGTAAAATGTGTATGGTAAAGTACCCATCTTACGGGATTTTCTTTAGAATTAGGTATGGTAAGCAATTTACGTGACACTTAACCAGCAGTAAACGTTCCTAATACAAACTGTTGGAAAATTTTTCTTGATATATACACAAATTTGAAGCATTTTGCAAAACTGATTTCTTTTTGACTGTAGGAAAATGCATGACATAAGGGTATACTTACTAATCAAGAAAAAATGTTTAGTCAGGATCCACTTTTTGTTCATTGAGGCGCATTCGAGGAACCATGACATAATGAAATACAGGCCTGGAGTCACAATAGCTTTGGCACTCACCGGTTCTATTTAACTTCTCTGCATTTGATTTTCCCTATCTATAAAAGCGAATTCTAACAAGTACATTATAATGATCCTGCCAGAATAATACGACAGTGTATGTGACATGCCTGGTGTGAAGGAGATGCTCAGAGATGGCTATCCTTATCACCTCATTTGTGGTGAGGAATACCCAATCAAGAATTGACATTTTTTGCTAATAGGCAAATACTACTACCTCAAGTTTTCAGACAAATTAATTTCTTACCAAGCTGTATATAAATTTGCCTAATGAGACCGAATGCACATTAGTGAGCAGGTTGCAGAAACTTTGAGTAGCAAGAAGTACTACTTTTCTAAGGAGAGCAGAAGTGCCAGATGAAGGATAGCATAATTTTTTTTTAACCTACTGTTTACAAAGCATTGTATTAAGTGCTGCAGAAGGCGTCATCTTTTACAGAGTTATGTATTTGTGTGTATGAGAAAGAGAAAAGGTAATATAAGACAGTAACTCACAAGTATTGACCAGCTAAATGGTAATGATGTAAGCACTTTCAGAGTTTGGAGATAGAAATTTTAGCCCTTTTGCTAATAGAGTCCATTGATGAGGCATTTCATGTAGGAGAAGGAATTTTAACTTTTACCTTGGAGGATAAATAAGATTTTAATAAGCAGAGATCTTCCGGTTGCCCTGTCCCCATTCATCCTATTCTAATTGAAGTTCTGGACTGCCCTACAGCTTTGAATTCTAAATGCATAATTGGTGCCAAGGAACCAAGAATATCAGTGGTCTTCAGTGTCTCTGTGAGACAACTAAAACAGTTGACTCAAGGTTTTCCTGCCACCTTTTGAAAAGAGCTCAGAATTTTTCTTATCCTGTTATCTTACAAACAACTCACACATGGTAAATCTTGAAATATTTCCCTCCATGAAAACACAGTATACTTTTGACAAATGACAGTAACTTTTCAGAAAACTTTTCAGTAACTTTTCACTGCTATTTGAAAAAGGACATAGAAAGGACATAGGAATCTTACGGATAAACCTTAAGTTCCAGTGGTTCCGCCATCTTTGGAAATACGCCTGTTTAGAGGGGTTTTTGTTTTTGTTATAAGCGAAGGTGTACTGGCTTCTTGACTATAACTTATAGTACATATTTTCATACTTAAGTTACAAAGCTTCACTATTCAGGGCCACTGTGGCTGAAACAGCTCTCTTCCCAAACTCCAAAATATATAGAAACAATCAGCCCCTTCAGGTACTTGACTTTGCCACAAAGCATGGATTCTTTTACATGTTCTTAGGACGATAGCATCACTTTTTGGGTACGTTAACTAAGAATTTTAATATTGTCTGGTAGGCAAAACATAAGTATTTTGTATATTTTGTATATTAATGTCACATAGTTTCCCCGTAAAAATGAGGAAAGAAAAGCCATTCCTAATACATATATCCAAGTGAATTTTTTATTTTTGTTCCTCTAGCATTCCAAGGGATTTTGGCTCTTATTAGCATTGTTTAAAACTTTTGGTCCCTGTTAACTTAATGGGCATTCCTACTTATTTTGCCAATACCTCCTGACAGTATTTTTGTGAATTAAGATATCCATTCTGCTAATTTTTCTTCACTGTTAACACATTTAGCTTTTAGCAAAATACATGTTTTAAACAGAATAGAACTTTCTTTTGTTTTCCTATAGTAGCAGCTAGGATTTTTTTTATATAGTTGAAATCATTCTATTAATTAATACCTGGGCTGTGCTGAAAGC
The DNA here is from genome assembly GCA_004026905.1 of Hystrix cristata. Lineage (NCBI taxonomy): Eukaryota > Metazoa > Chordata > Mammalia > Rodentia > Hystricidae > Hystrix > Hystrix cristata. The sequence continues at coordinate 106,233 of PVJO010001044.1, forward strand.
TTCAGTACCCATGCCCCCAGAGTCTATAAACATTTTTATTTTTCACTGCCCATATATATGTAAATAGTAAGGAAATTAAGAATGGCATGGGAAATAAAGGGTTCCGGAAACCCTTACCTGGAGCCATTTCAGGGGCTCACATGTGTTGCTGGAAAGGTTGAGGCAGGTGAAAGAAGTTCTTTTGTTCCTGACATTTTCATGTAGTAAATTAATTGCTTTCTTAAACAGAGAAAAAAAATTTTGATGTGAATTCCTGGCTCTGCCAATTATTAGCTTTATAACTTTGGAGAAATCAACCTTTATTACTTGCCCGAAAGAATTGTTGATAGAGGAATAAGAGAATCGTGGTGAACACAATGCTTGATGCTAAGTAAGCACTAATTAAAATTAGGACTGCCTTATTTGTTACAAAGCTAGGCAAGACTAAAACCATGGACATTGTTTAAAGGGTTGGTTTTGAAAGTTTCCCTTACTGTGAAACCATAGAAACAGTCTCTGTGCTCTGTGATTACAGTGGTAGTATCTTGTATGATAGAACACAGTCCAGTATCGTGGCCTGCCACTACATGCAGCTTTTGTTTGTATATGGCCATTTTGATGTACCTACCTGTTGTACGTGACTGTTTCTTTAAAAACATACATAGGACTGCTTCAACCTGCCCGCTTATGGACTAAGGCCTTAATCTTGGTTAACATGATACGCAGTTCTTAAATGTTGGGCTTGATAATGACTTTCCCACAATTGCTATTTTGGGTCCTTTCTTACTAGCCTGAGGAAATGACAAGATTGAGAAGCATGAACAGACAACTCCAGATAAATGTTGACTGTACACTGAAAGAAGTTGACCTCCTTCAATCTAGAGGTATAGACTTGATTATTTGGTAAACCATAAGTAATAGTGTGGTATTTTAAGCTGCTTAAATAGCAATAATTGTGGTTTTATAGATTTAAGACACAGTTTTTATCCATTATAAGATTACAATCCTGGTGAAAAGATTCCCTCCACCTCATGGTAATGGTGGATCAGATTTGGGGGATCAAAAAGTAGTTTTACTCTGGCAATTTCATCTTTAAGTTCCTATCACTTAGACTGGCCTATTTACCTTGCATTTATCCCTTAGTCATTTACTGTGAATCTTTTATAAATCAGTGGGTTTAATTCTAAAACACAGTAGGAGTTTATATTAAAATAAAGATCTCAATTCACAAGGCCAGGCTTCTTGGTTTTTGGCTTTCGGGTTTCTTTATAGTAGTATATACTACAGTAGAAGCTCTCTTATCTTTCATTTACCCTGCTCACCAAATTAGAGATGGCCTTCATTTCCGCTGGAAAACAGACTAATGTCCAAAGCTGCTGCACACTCTTGACCAGTAGGCTACACTCTGCAATGCCCATGTACTGTTGCTCCTGATGGTTGAATTGTCTGCTTACCAAAGGTGTGTTGTGTCCCCAGCACTTTTTATGTCAGTTATTTATTTCGGCCATTAAAGTTAATGTTTCATAACTTGACATGAATTCAGGAGAAAGCTTCTCTCTCTTTATATAAAAAGCAAAGACAGTTTTTTTTTTAAGATTCAAAGGCAAATCACTAAAAGAGGGACTGTGCATTAAATATGGGTGAAAACAACTGAAAAAAGGTGGGATCATAAAAATCTAAAAGGATTCTGTACTGAGTATCCTTTCTCCATTGTAAGGAAATAAAAATAAAATTACCAGGAAAAGAAAAGCAATTCCTAATATATATTTCCATGTGATGTTTTTGTTGTTGTTTTTGTTCTAGCATTCCAAGGGATTGTGGCTCTTATTAATAAGAGCAAGCCAGGTCCTGTTGCCTGTTTCCGTAAATAAAAGTTTTAGTGAAATGACAGCCAGGCCCATTCGTTTACATGTTGTCTATAGCTGCTTTTGTGCCTCAAGGACACAGTTGCATGCTTGCAGCAGAGATTGTATTACAGGTCCACAAAGTCTGAAATATTTATTATCTGGCCCTTGACAGAGAAGAGTTTGCTGACCCCTGCTTTAGGTCACCATGGTCAAGGTTTTCACCCAAAGAAAAGATCTCTTAATGTTTGGTTACATTAACATTGGTGTGTAATTTTTCTTAATTCTGCATTTTAATTAGCTTCCTTTACTATTCTTAATTATGACAGCTAAGAGAGCTCCTACAGTATTTTAAGAGTATATAATACAACATCTCATTGCCATTTTTAGGCAAGATTAAATAATAGGTGAGGTGAAGCCAAAAGATATGGAACTGTCTAAATTGTAAATAAAGGAAAATTTGAATGTTCAGGTACCCTTAGAGTTGTTTTCAGAAGCTTAGTCACTGTATAGCCTACTAGCTGTAAGCAGTGAAAGAATTACTATATATAACGTGGGGGTTATATAAACTATTGCTACTATATTACAGAAGATTGCATCAATTTTTTTTAACTTGTACAAGAGACATTAATCAAACATTTGGTTAGGATATTTATAGTAAGCCTTAAGGGATCTAGAAATTAGAACATCAGCTGTAATTTAAGTAATTGAAGAAATAGACGTAGCATTTTAAAACATAAAAAACCCAGGTAATATATCAAATAGCATGGCTTTTATGAGCTATCATAGGAACTGTTTTCAGAAAATTCCCTTAATATTGCAAAGAGCTGTGTTTTGAGTCTGCATATTCCAGAAATCTTTCTATATTGAATTTCCAGCCTAAACCTTTAAGTTAGAAAAGAAATCCAAACTTTATTTTGGGGGGGCAGCTTTTAGGCTTAGATGAAAAGCAGTCTTAATTGTTGGTTTTGGTAGGGAAAATATTTGTTGGGAAGAAAAATCTAGAAATCAAGAGATTCAATATAGTTAAACTGTCAGTACCATACAGCATCCTCTAAATAAGCACAGGCACAGTTAGAAAGCTTAATTAGAATTGTGTAGAACAAGCAAAATATAGAGACAGGGTCATACAAGTGAACATAGTAGGACTTAAGACTGGCACTGAATCACAACAGATCTCAGAGGAGTCACAGTAGGAGATGTGGCTGAAATACAGACACTAATTTTAAGAGAGGTGATAATTTTGTGGCAAAACAAAATCCTCAGGGACCATTCTATCTATTCTGGAATTAGAACCATATCTTTTATCATTGGCAACTCCATAGACATCATTTAACATGGAGTTTAAGATTCTCCTTTTTCTTGAAAATAGGAATCCATGAACTACTGACTCTTCACATTTATCCAGGTTGCTTAGATATCTCAAAATATAACTTGATTAATCTTTATATATTGGGCTTCTTCCATAGATGAGTTTAAGATTTATAATGGGTAAAATTTTAAGGTAAATTAGGAAAGGGAGCTTTCACTGTGTCTTTCTTTCATAGTTTGTTCATTAAATCAAAATAAATGGAAAGAAAACAGGTCAGCCATTCTTTCATTTCTCTTCTTCATCTACCTCCTCAAATGGCCCACTCACTTAATCCTGCCTAAGGGGACTAGTCTACAATTAGAAATATTCCTTCAGGTAATGCATTGTAGATAAACACTGGTGTCATTTTCTTGGATCTTTTCTCATAATGATAAAGAAAACACTATTTTATTTGGAGGATTAGGATAATATGTTTGAAACCCTGGGCTACATTTTCCTTTTTACATGTTTTATTTATATGTATTTTCTTTTTGAGAAAGAGTCCTAAATGCCTGGTAATTTTTTTATAGGAAACTTTGATCCAAAAGCCATGAATAATTTTTATGACAACATAGAACCTGGCCCAATTGTACCACCAAAACCATCTAAAAAAGGTGAGTAGGAACATGTCACAAATATGGAATTAAATAACAAAATGATCTGGAACTTCACATAAATATTTGAAGAAATGTGCATTTTAGATGTTGATTAACTTATTCGGTGTAAACAAAGTTAGCATATTGATGTTACTGTGGTGATAAGGAAATGTCTCCAAACTTTTTGGGGGGGGGGCTTTGCTGGGGATCGAACTCAAGGCCTTGCTTTTGCTAGGCAAGTACTCTACCACTGAGCTAAATCCCCAGCCCCTCCAAACTTTAACTTTTAAAGAATACTAAAATTAATAACTCATAGAATTATTGTCAGATAATTCTGTGGGATATAATTTTTTTAAAAAGAAGTTGAAACTGTATTATATAGTTAACAGTATGAGTTTACTCAGCACTGTTAAAGTTGTTTCTTACAAATGACGAGAATGTTAAAGATCTGATATTAGAATTGAAAATTAGATCTGTGGTAGATTATTTTTCAGGCAACAAAAGAGGCTTTGGATACTCAAAAGATGAACCTAGCAATTAGATAGGAACTTAGGTGTTTTTTCATCAAGGACAAAACTAAGTCTCACGTAACAGGTTTGGAGGAATTATTTTCAGATGCTTGTTACATAGAAATGATTTAAAGGCATTAAACCTGTTCTTTTTTTGTTTTTTGGTGCTGGGGATCAAACTCAGGGCCTTGTGCTTGTGAGGCAAGCGCTCTAACCACTGAGCTAAATCCCCAGCCCCTCTGTTCTGGTTTTATGAACCAAATTTTAACTGGCATTAATTAAAGTTAATTTCAATTAAACTGAAATGTTGAGTCATTGAGTATAGGTCAACATTTTCTGCCTGACTCTTATTAACAACCCATGTTGTCTTATAAGTCTCAAAGACTGAACTAAAGTATGCATTTCATATTTTAATCCTTTCTACTATAGAGTGGAGAATGCATTCCTTAAAAAGTCACCTGAGGATGCAACATTTTAAAATCTCATCAGACTTATTTTTAATTAGAGAATGTATAAATTCTGTCTAAGTAACATAACCTGACCTACTTAGGTAAATTTTGAACAGTTTTCAATGTATACTCAGTAGAGCGTTTTTATATTTCATTTATGAATTGTAACACAGGATCTGGTCTTTTTATTATTTAATGCTACCATGGACATTTCATCTCATCCACATTTGAAATAGCCAATGATTTCTGAAACTGGTACAAAGAAGCATCTCAGTGGATGTGCCAAATTTGGCACTGTGCAGACATTATATGTAGTTTCACCTAAAAGTTACTGGGTTGTACCGAGATAGCTATCACTTTAGCCTTTGGGTTTATAAAGCATGAGTCTTTAAACTTATTTGCCTTAGTGTCTACTAAAGAATTATCACTTACTAGCAATCCAGCAGATGAACTTCATTGAATTGATGATTCAAGGGCTTCCATGGAAGAATTGTTCTATTTAAGGGGGTCTGTTATCAGCTGTTACCCTAGGGCAGAGGACGACATTGATGAGAAATGGTGGACAGTATGTCAACCATGTGCCACCTCATTAGCATAAACTCTGAGGGATGGCCTAAGGAGCCCATACAAAGACACCACTATTTGGAATAGAATTTTTTTGTTTTTTTTTTTTTTGGTGCTGAGGATCGAATTCAGGGCCTTGTGCTTGCACCGCAAGCACTCTAACCACTGAGCTAAATCCCCAGCTCACCACTATTACTTTGGGAGTTTTAGAAATATCTCCCAGGAGGTGGGGGCAAAGTTGGACATCTCTGGGCAAAGCCAAATTCTTTCTTGGGGGGCCGGTGCTGGGGATCGAACTCAGAGCCTTGCACTTGCTAGGCAGGTGCTCTACCACTTGAGCTAAATCCGCAACCCCAAATTCATGCTTTGACAATAAATAAAAGAAAGGAAACATAACAAGATAGAAAAAAAGAGAAAGAATACAAGTTACCACAACTAGATACCTAGTCTTCCAAGATTTATATGTAGATATAATAACCATTATAACCCCTGTAGGCTTTTTTAAATTAATTGATTCCAAAATGAAAATGCAAAACCACAAACCAGCTTCAGGACTTACTTTAAAGCTACAGTAATCACAGTGTGATACCAGCATAGGAATAAAGAAATAGATCATTGGAACAAAATAAGAGCGTCTGGATATAGATCCTACTCAGTTTGTTGGTTGACTTTTAATACAAGTGAGAAAATAACAAATGGAGAAAGGGATGTCCTCAACAAGTAGGGCTGGAAGAACTGGATATCCGTGGCAGGGGAGGGACAAATTTATATAAAAAGTTTGAGTTAGGTTAAATACCTAAGTAAAAAAAAAAAAAAAAAAAAAAGTTTCCAGAAAAAAATAGAATAGCTTTGCAACTTTGAAGTACATTAAGTTTTTAAACAGGACAGGGGAAGCAGTAAATTCAACATTTCTGCTCATTAAAGAGACGCTGTTAAGAAAATGAAAAGGCAAACCACAGACTAGGAGAAAACACTTACAAAAAAATACGTATGTGATAAAAAACACTGGTATCCAGAATATATATAAAGAAAAACATTTGAGCAGACACATTACAAAGGAGTATGCTTATAATGAAAGACCATTCAAAAAGGAAGACAATGTCATGAGGTAATGGTTTGGCTACTGGGAGCCCAGATAGAGTTGTGGTTTTCCAGCAGCAGTGTTGTTAATATGCTATCGTGCTGTCTCTGGGATCAACACCATGTACTTGGGGTGGGAGGTTCCTGTTTGGCATCCTGCTTGGCTAGGAATTATGCAAGGCTTACATTAATATTCCATGACGTAGTCTCATTAATATCAGCTCTCTACAAGTACTTTTATACTAAAGAGTCTCTTCTCCATGGTTCATTTAATTCAAATAAAGTTTGCTAAAGCCATAATTGTATGGTCCCTCAGAGTTAGTTATAATGGGTGCAGTTACTACCAGTTTCTTAAACTACATATTAAATGTTTACTATCTAGATTGATGACATAGATGCTTGATCCTACAAAGACATGACAGTTTATCTCAAGCAGTCTGTTCTCTACATGTATGCAATTGTAATGAAAAGTAAATGAGAAAGCCATCTAAAACATCTTCACAATAAATTTCTATCTTCAAAATTTAGTTGAACTTCAATTTTATAATATATATTGTTGGTTAGAATATAAAATGGTAATGTTATTCACTGAATAGATTTTAAAGCTCTTCATCTTTTTCTGTTAAAATTTCTAAACAATGTAACCTGATTAAATTTTGTAATGGGGGAGAAGCCATTTCATGACAGATTTATAAAAAGCTACTCTATTTTAAGTACTTGAATATTCTCATTTTGTTTTTTAAACTAATTTGGCCTTTTCTAAAAGTACACTTAACAACATCAAAACAAACCAGTAAAATGTTAATAACTGGTAGAACTGGTTTATCTGTTTGAATGTCTTCTAGTATAGATACACACTAGACATCTAAAAGTATAAGTCTATGTGAATAATAAGTGTAATGATTAGAGAGTGACAGAAAAAAAAAAAAGAGCAAAGAGAGAAAACATTTTGAACTTTACAGTTAAGCAGTACTGTGCCGGCGTGCCTGAGCGTGTGCTCCTCGGTGACTAGGCAAATCTCCCCAGTCCTGTTTCAGAAACTCACAGGGCGACAAGAGCGCTGACCCCTATGCCCTATGACCTGAGCACTGGTCCTGCTCTTCTTGGCCACTTGACCCTGTTCAGATCTAATCTGTGCCCTGCAGAGGTGATTGGTTCAAATACTTACCTGCGGATTTACAAAGTTGTAAGAGTCAGTGAGATGAAGCTGTGTGATGCTGCAGAAGTACTTTACAAATCAAAGAAACAGAACTTTTCCTTATTTTTTGGAGACTAAGGAGATGTTTACTCTGCTCTTGTTGACTCTGACAATGGAGTGTCAGCCTAAAAGCTGCCATGCTTACTAACTGCGGAGCAGTGATTTCTAGAAGGGACTTGTATGAGGGGATTTCATGTGGGCTTGGAACTGATCAGCAAGTGCGAGCTCTCTCTTTTGCTCTTAGAGGCAAATAACGTGGAGTCTGCCACTGCTACTTAATATAAAGCGTTACTTACCAATAACCTATAAAGTCACAGAAATAGTATTTTAGCAGGATACCAGGATGCCTACAGTTCTTGTCCATGTTGCAAAGTGTCTGCCAGGCTTTGGCACACATAGATAGCTGGAATTTATGAAATGACTTGGAAGCACCTGTTTGTCAGGAATAGTATTATTTTGAATTGGTTCTGACTTTCCAAGTACTATTATTTTTGCTTTTTAATTATAAAATTTGTAGTTGTGTTTTATCATTGTTATTTGTAGTGATTATCCTTGTGTTTTTTACCCTTTAATTTTCTTTTAGCTGTTGCTTAATCAGAGAGTCACTGACGTATAATCTCCCAGATTTTGCTTTCACATTGACATTATTGCCATTAACTGCTATCACTGAATTTGTACCCTTGTTCCACTGAAAAGTGAGAATCCGGGGAAAACCGGGGCATTTGTTCCAAGTAATTGAAGAGGATGGGAAAAATTCAAAGAACCCCTGCTCTGCGTAGGTTGTAAACGCATCATCAGATGTAGCCCTTGCCCTCACAGGGGACCCAAGTAACACGCGGCAATGAGAAGAGTAAGCGCACTCAGCTGTGTTGGTGACACGAGCTGTCCTTGTGAACCTGTTCCGTCTCGCTCAAGAATGACTTGATCCCTTCTTACTGGCTTTGCTTCTTCTTACGCAGACTCCTCAGACCCCTGCACAATTGAGAGAAAAGCCCGAAGAATTAGCGTGACCTCCAAAGTACAGGCAGATGTCCATGACACCCAGGCAGCAGCTGCAGATGGTTTGTACCCGTGTGTCCAGAGATTGTACAGAGTGTCCAAAAACACATGTTAACCTATGCAGAGTTACCAGACCTGGAATTTTTACTTTCAAAAATGATTCTCTATACTGAGTTTCTAAGACGATACTGTCCAGCAGAAATGTAAGCCACATATGTAATTCAGAATATTCTAGTAACCACACCAAAAAAGAAAGGGGAAATTAACTTTACTGTATAGTGAGATATTTAATAGTCCTTATTTTATACTAAATTTTCAAAATTTGTTGCATATTTTATACATGTATAGTACATCTCAATTGGGACTGACCACATTTATTTCAAATGCTCAGTAGCCACCAAAATTGACAGATCAGCTCTGTGGAAACAGTATATTGAAAGGCAAACCAAATAATTTTAAAATGACTTGAAAGCTCTGAATTTTATAAACTTCTCACCAAAGTTTTATACTGCTTCTTCAGCTTTATCTTGACATTCAGTTTAAATGAAGCTTCTAAAAATATGTTTGCATTTATGCAAGTATTCTACTGATGTTTTTGGTTTTCTTTTTCTAAAAATTTTATTAGTACATTTTGCAGCACTTAATGATTACCTCTACCATGGAGAGTTGGGACACGGACGTTCCCTGCTCCTCCCAGCTCTCAGTCCCCTTCCCATTTGCTAAAGCTCTATTTCCAGTTTTTTTCCTTCAGTTCTTTTTTTCCATTCCCCTTCCCTCCCTCCATCTCTTGTTCCCCTTCCCATTTGAAAAAGGTCTCCCTGCTTCCTATTATTTCTCTTATTTCGCTCTTCATTTATGTTTTGAGTTTTGCATTTTTGCATGTACGAAAAACCATGCAGGCTGGGCTTGGTGGCGCACGCCTATAATCCCCGCACTCAGGAGGCTAAGGCTGGCGGATCACTGGGAGTTCCAGGCCAGCCTGAACTACATAGCGAGACCCTGTCTTGAAGGGAAAAAACAAAAAAAAGTGAAAGGCCCTTAGTTTGATACCTAGCACCCCTCTAAAAGCAACCATGCGATAGTTAAGCTTGTGTGTATGTTATGTCTCAAAGGTACATCCATTTACCTACAGATGTCTCATTCCTTATGGCACAGTAGTACTCCATTGTGAATAAATACATTTTGTTTATCCATTCTTAAAGAATGTTGTATAACTAGTTGAAAAGATCTCATCCTGAGAACGAACATATGAACAAGACATACTTTACATAGTTTAAAAAAAAAAACCCTCCCTCCTTTACCATTAGCTTATTTGCCATGTGGGCACAGACATGGAATTTTTCATTTATCTTAAAACTTCTGCAGAAAATATTTAAATTTTAAAATATCCGGGGGAGAGGGGGGAGAACCAAGATGCATCATGTATAGGTACAGAATAATTGTAATGAATGTGACCATTGTATGTAGAATGTACCAATACATGTTCTTGGTTTAAAATAACAATTAAAAAAAAATTCAGTTGCATACTTGTGAGCAAATTGTCTTCTGTACTCTGCTGTATAGACAATATTGATTAAACTAAGTTGTTTGTGATATGAATGAGGCTTTTTCATTTTCACGAGAAATTTAGTCTACTACAATTAATCCATTTAAAAATAAAAATACAAAAGGAGAATCCACAAGAACGTGAGTTCTTAATTTGTATATAAATATGCATATTCTATAGTTTCTTTTTAACATTTTAATTGTGCCATAAAAAAGAAAAGATTGCATGCCTGTTAGTGTGAACAGAAGTCTTAATACTTCTCTATGAAGAAATGAGCAGTGTCTTTTTTAGGACCAAAAATAATTCTAACCTTAGATGTCTTTTTTAACAAAAATTTTGGTAAGTTACATCAGAATAATTTATTATTCCAAATAAAATTGTCATGGTATTAAACAGGTAGCAGTCCCATGACATCCTGAGTTAGTTATGTTTTAAAAGATTCTTCAGTTAGTTATGTAGTTTAGAAAAAAATAGCACTTTGAAAAACATTTTCACTGTAAACATATGTATTGCCATAATCTAAATTTGAAGGCTACATTTGGAATTAGCATAGAAAGACAGATGGTAACAGCTAAGAGTTTAATATTTTTTCTTCCTCTGTAGTCAGTATTATTTCATGAAATAAAAAGGGTTTTTTTGGTGTGTGTTTTTTCAATCCTGGAAACCAATATAAGGTTGCTAGCCATCTATAGACATTTTTCAAAACTATCTAAGGAAAGGATGAAGTTGAATTTTGAGAGCCTGTTTGTTTAAAACCAAGAGTAATAATGTGTAATTTTTTAGAACCGTTAGGTTTTCAGGCGTATTGTTCTTTTAAAAGAGAAACGCTGCTATACCAGAGGGGACCTTTTGTGGAAATGGCATGGTAAACATTTTTCCTATAACAGAAGACTTCAGCAGTGTGTTTTTTCTTCTTCCATACAAGACAAAAAAGAAGACTGTAGTAAATCTACATGTTTTGCAGTCATAAGGCAAAAGATATAGATGGGTGATCATGGCAGCTGAAAGTGGCAGTTGAAACAAGCCCATCTCCTGTTTGCAGTCATAGAAATAGGCTAAAGAACTCAGTACTTTTCTGTCATATTGCAAAACTAAGATCACCTTCCTGCTTATCAGGAGGTAAGGTTCAGGGTCTAAACCTCAGTTCTCAGTTACCTGTTAGAGAATGTATATACCAGCCACTTGTCACGAGAAACAAATTGACAAACCAGAAGTCAGCTAGTTAATTTTCAGTGGAAGATACACTTGGCCCCAAACAGTATCTAACAAAGCTTCCCCAGATGTTTCTTTTATCTGTTTAGAAAGATTGCTTACCTTAGATCTTAATCTCATTTCCAATTCGTAGCCAGGGTTTCCAGTATTCTACAGGTGGCTGCACCCAGCCTCCTGACCCTGCCCAGATTTCAGGGTGAATTCCATCTGAAGATCTTGAGACCCCACTCTCCACAGGGACTATTCCTAAAAGGGAGGATTTACAAATTAACTCCTAGCGGGCAGAGCATTTTTGTACACAAGGCCACAGAGAATGAGGACTTAAAAGGAATACAAGTTGTGTGTGTGTGTGTTTTTTAAATCCTGGAAATCAACATAAAGTTGCTAACTAGCTATAGACATTTTGTAAAACTAATATATGAAGAACATTTGTATGCCTATAAGGTAGGAAGGAATCACAATAAAAGTATTCCGTAATTGAATGAATTTCAGCTTTATGCAAACTTAGCTGTGTATGGTATCATTCTCTTTTCACTATTCTGAAGAAAACCTTGCTATGAACTATCCTGCTATTTTTAAACTATTAGTATAAAACATGCATAGTGTTGGAGTTTAAGGTCTCAAGGGAAAAGGTACACAGTTTTTGAGAAGTTTGCTGTAGTATGGATAGCACTAGAGAGACAAAGAGTTAAGGTAGGCTGAAGTTGTCAGGGAAAACTTGTGGAGATAGAACTGCCATGCTGTAAAACTTCTTTCATTTGGCTGGAATCAAGTTTAACCATCCGCTCTTGGGGAATGAACTAGGAAGGCAGTCTGTTCTGGACTTCTAACCATCTTCTTAGAAAAAAAGAAAAGAAAAAGCAAACTCTCGAGGACAAACTTTCGATTCAGTTATGCTTTTCTGACAGGTATGTTTACTACTTGGCTTACACATTAGATAAGGCAGGAAATTACCTTGCTCACTCTTGGGGGTAGTTTTTTCAGTCTGGATTATATTTGGAAAATTTTTCATTTATTTTCCCTGTAGATCTTAATCTCATTTCCAATCCTCTCCTTTCCTTTAATCCTCACTTCCTGCAGAGCATCTCTCCGGCTCCAAACCGAGTCCTCGGACACAACCCCGCGACGAAGACTACGAAGGGGCTCCGTGGAATTGTGACAGCTGCACCTTCCTCAACCACCCAGCGCTGAACCGCTGTGAGCAGTGCGAGATGCCGCGGTACACTTGACTGCAGAGAGGTGGCGCCGGGTTGAACGAGAAACTTGGAGCACCCGCCAGAAGAAGAGGACACACCTCGGGAAGCTCTTCATCTGCCCAGCCTTTTCATTTCCGATTCCATGGGGGGAGGAGGAGGAGCGGCACCGTGGCCACTGTGCTCACTAAAGGGAAAACGGGGAGGTCTTTCTTTTTTCCTTTAACTCATTGCAGAGTGAGAGGTAGAAAGGGATACTTGAAACCGGGGAAGGACTCACTCCGAAAGAATGTGCACAGAGAAGTCAAGAGCTCTTCTGTGGAATCCCAGTCCATAAAGTTACTGCTGAGTGGCCCTTATTTTTTCAAGTTGAACTTTGTATCATGGTATGAAATGTTACAGTTTATGCAGGCAAACTGTGAATTCCAGAGCAGACTTATCTGATCGCATCTCTCTGGGAAACCAAGGCTCCCTGTGCTTCTTCCTGCTGCTTCCTGTGCCGAGAAGGATGGGAAAAAGCACCCAAAATACATTTTTTTGGCAAAATAATAAGGGTATTTGTAATTGCTGCTTTTTTCAGGGGTAGTTTCGAACACACAGATATTTTAAAATGTGATTTGTAGCAGTCAGGAACGAGGCGGACCATGCCGTTTGTTGGAAAGTACAATCAGAGGCGGTAAGATCCCTTTGGTTTGTACAGTGACTCATCAACACTGGTAACTAAGACCTAATCATACCACATAAATACCTTTTTCAGTTACTATATGCTTTTTATTAGGCCATTGGTTTTAAAAGTAATCCTTAGAAAGTATGATTTTATGAATGACATTCTCGTAAAACTGCGCTTTACCAGTAGCACAGTGAATGTATGCCGAATGCGCGTCCATTCCAGATTCGTTTGGAAACCGTGAGCTCAGCTGTGGTTCTTAAGAAATGTTTGTACCCCATCAGGCCCTCCCCCACCAATTTTGTGATGAATTCATGATGTTTACAGCACAGATGATACTTTGTGCCATAATCCTAACATAGCTGAAAAAATATTAACTGTTCAATAAAGATTTATTTGCACATGTTTATAAAAACATGAGGGAAAATGTAGTTGGCCAATATCATAAAGTTGTACCCTGCATTATTTGCGGAGCAGGACAAGGCTAGTCAAGAACTATTACCGGGCTGGGGCTGCACCTCAGTCGTAGAGTGCCTGCCTAGCATGCGCAGAGGGGCCCCCCCATACACACAAAGATGAGTACAGAGAATTTTGAAATGTAACTCTTCTCAGAAATCATTGAAGGAGCTGGGGAATTTATCTCAGTGGCAGAGTACTTGCCTAGCAAGCACAAGGCCCTGAGTTCAATCCCCAGCACCCCCCCAAATCATTGAATTTGTTCAGATAATTCAGGTAATATTAAAGCACTATGAAGCAGAGCTTAGTGTGACTCACTAGGGTGCATCACTGAAAAATCAGTGACATTAAAATAAGTATAGTTCAGAATTGGATTTTGGACACACACACAGCCCCCATTGCTGTGAAGATGCATAGTACTAAAGGTGGTAGGTTTTTCCATCCTGAAGGGTTTTACCTGAGGTTATAACCTTAGGACTACCAGGTGCCCCCCTGTATACATACATAAACACCCTTGTGCTGTCATTGTGTTCTAGTTCAGCAGTAATCTCTGGCAGACCTGGAAAAACAAGCTGCCCTTAATAGCATAATGAAACCAAAGGCATAACTCATCATAGTTTTCCATCAAAATCATAATTTCACACACTGCCTACAGCTTTGAAAACATTTTTTCGTATATGGAAAAACTCCCCAAAATACATCCACTTGCCTCCCAAAGTAAGCATGGTTATGTAATTACACTGATAAGACATCTTTTAATCCAGTAACTGTGGCAAAACTGTGAAAATAATGGTGAGAAAGCAGACAAGCTTGTTGCTCGAACAGTGACCTTTAAAGGATTTTGTAACACTGGTCTCTGTCAGTCTCTAATAACACAGTCTAGTAGTCCTACTGTTCTGTAAGATGCCTTCGCCTTTGTGTGGTTTCGTATCTTGTTAGTGGTGGTCAGCCCCACTTGGTGTTAAGAAACAGTTTAGGGGAAAAATATATAAATACATATATATACTGCTTGATGTTCTAGCTAAAAAGGTTTACAGTTTTCATAGGGTTACGCGGAAGTGGAGGCAATTAATTTGGCAGCTGTCAGTTGAAAATGAAAGTAGCATGTCTGAAAACAGTCTGATACAGTATTTTATTAAAACCATGTTGATGAATTTAAAACTTGCATGAAAATACACCAAGGCAAATAAACTGTTATCATACAGTAGATGCATGGGTTCAGTCCTTTGATGACCTAGCCAGTCAATCACTGCTTCCACCTGCCAGGAAAAATGAAGAACCAGTCTGTGTGCTAGGTGTGGAGGGTGGGGTGTACGATATCAAAGATAAGATTTTAAGGAAGTTTTGTACACATTAATTTTCAGTTGTGCACAAGTTTCATTTGCCAACATAGGCTATATTCAGTTTTGAAAAGTGAGCAAAAAATAATTCGATACATTTAACCGTGTCCCATACAGACTGCTTCTTGCCTATGACCAGTTTTGGTAAGAATTCATCTGACTTGCAAGGTGCCTTTTTAAAAGGCCCTCCTAGTCAGTTTGGTGTGCGTAAACAATTGGCATATGTGGTAGGATATAATGGGATGATGCCTGGCTGCTGGGGTGCCTGTGTGTTTTGGATCAGTTGCACTCCTTGATTGTTGTAAGAGGCTTGTTTTTGTCAGAATACATCTGGTTTGATGTTTCTGGTGACATATAGACCTGACTATACATTTTACATTACATTATTTCACTGTTTATTGTAAGCTGGGTTTTTAGAAAGCATGTTTGCCATTTTGTTTAAGTACACTGCCCCTTAAATTTTGGAGTTCTTAAGGTTTAAAGTGATAACAGAGGAGCCAGAAGCTTTTTAAGCATTGTAAAATGAATTAATATTGATCTAGTTTGGGAGAGAGTAGAGGCAGGGGGTTTTAAAGAAACAAAAGAAAAATGCATTGTAAAAATGTAGTTTTTAGAGCAGATTAATGATGGTGGGGAAAGTGTTGCTAATTTGTTTATTTCCCTGGAAGAAATGGGAAGTGTGATAAGCAGTTTAATTTTTAAGGAGCTGGTCTCGATTTTAGTACTTTTTCATTCTAAAAGAAATCAATGTTTCCTTAAATTTTGTCATTGTTTTGTCACAATTATTTAGGGTTCATATCCTTTCTGTGGCAACTCAATTTTATATAGTCTTTTAAAAGGTAATTGTAATGTCTTTCTGACAGTATAAACAAAAAGCAAGAGTATAAAGCATAGAGGACTTGTCCTTTAAAAATATCTATGATGTATCCTGGAATGTGAAGATGTCCCTTTATTGTTAAAAATTGAATTATTTTAATATCGTACCATTGTTAGACCTTGAATGAGTCTATGTTACAGTGTGTGTCTGTGTACCTGTAGAGAAAGGAAAACAACAATTGAAAAGTTACTTTAAAAATCAGAATAAATTGGGCACTGTCTGTGTTGCACCACTACTGTATCTTTCTGAAAGAATTAACAGTATTTTCCTATTGTGAAAGTTAATTCTGATGTTTTCACATTCACCAGACTTTTTTTTCTGTATTATTTGCATCCCCAAATATTTAATACAAGTAGATTTTTGCATGGCTTGGGCATTCGGAGATTAATAGAATGACAACTCAGTTTTCATTTCTAAAGCCATGAAAGGTTGCTTTGAGACTGAACAATTCTGAATTCTTATTTATAAATGACACCCAATGTCCATGTTTCTCTCCCTACTGTAAAAGAATTGATCAGTTTCTTCATTAAAGCAGTAAGAACTTATTAAATCATGTAAATATCATGTCTCTTTTAGATTTCTGTGTATGCTGTGAATGAAATTATTTTGAGATGAAATTGTACAAAGGCATTTTGAAAGGCTATGCATGCATCGTACCTCCAAACAATACATATTCAGAAAGTCAAAGATTCCTGCAAAATAAATTAATAAACTAAAAGCAAACACTACATTTTGCATCTTTTCTGTGTAGTTAGAAATAATTTACAGTATCAAACTAGTTCTAGTCCCAAACATTGCTGGATTCACAAACCTAATCACATTTTGCTTTATTAGAACATGTAGTAATGTTAGCTTTTTTTAAAATGTATGTTACTCCGACTTGAAAATTTGGTAAAAGTTCTGTATGAAAGTTGGAACAGGTACATTTTTCATTCCACTTTTTAAAAATATTTGTCATTTGTTAATTTTTCAGAGGCAAAGGCCTTGAGGCTCTTGACATTCGTCTTGCCTAGGACCTCTAGAAACCTCAACTTTTACACAGAAATCACCATAGATGAATTATACTAGGGAACCTTTTCTGTGATTAAATACATTTAAATCATTTCTGCTTATTTTAACATAGAAAAAGCTTGCAAACGTGTGGAAGTACAGAAAAAAATGGCATAATTATGTCCACATACTTACTACCAGCCTTCAAAATTATGTGTAAGCACACTTAATGGAACTTCATCTGTGTCAGCACCCCAGTGCTTTCTGGATTATTTTGAAATAAATCCCAGACATACAGATTGATTTGTAAATAACCTTTCAACATAAGCACATTGTATTCATTATACCTTACAAAATTATTCCTTTTTAAATATTGACTATCCAGTGTTAAATTTCCCCAATAAGTCTCACAGACTTTTTAAGCTTTATCAAAATTAGGAAATTGGGCTCTAACCAGAATACATGCAATACATTCTATGTCAAGTCCTATTCATTCTCCCTCCTTGTCAGAAGCCCCAGCCATTTGTTAACTGAAATATCTTCATAAGGACACTTACTCATCAACTATTTAGTTACCCTCTACCACATCTTACAGTTAAATAATGTAATAGAAAGCACGAAGGATAACATAGAAGGAGTATGTGAAGTATGTTTCTTACTCCTGTCCTTGCCTCTACCACTGAACTACATTCCCCAGCCTGTGGGTGAGATTGTTCTTTTCAAATTCCAGACTCCGAGCAGTCAAAGTGCCTCAACTCTCCTTTTAAACACTGGGAGGTGTGCTTTTGACCATACTTTAATGACAGGGCAGCAATAAATATATAGTGTAAGAATAGTCACGTAATGAAGCCTAGTTTCCCAGTCTTTTGCATTGTGGTTGGGGACAAAAACCAAAGTTAGTACTTTGGTAATATTTTGCTTTGACTTTTGCAATTACTGTTGTAATTACTAGGCAGTTTTTAGAAAATTTTGTTCCTTTGATCAAAATTGCCAATACAGCCATTTCTAAATCCTACTCCCCAAATAGGCTTTCTTCTAAATCTTTAGGAATACAGTACACTAAGTCACCGACTTTCAGACATTTGAGTTTTGAACTTTCACAGATTGGAACAGTCCTTGCATTAATGAACATTTGTAGATGCGAACAAATCTCAGAAGTAGCTCATGTCTGTTGGACATTGTCACAGTTGTGCTGCTGTGTGCTTACTGTACAGTGTGATAGTGTACAGTAGTACAGTGCTCAGTCACAGCCCAGGATGTCTGGAAGCAAGAGGAAAAGCAGCGGTGATGTGGAGGGGACTGCTAGGGGTACAAAGCAATAACCAGGGAAAAAATGAAAATAATTGAGAGACTGGACTTAGGCAAAAAGATGGTAGACATCGCTTGTTCTTATAACACAAATCATTTAACCACTGGCACAGTTCTAAAGAACAAGATCATGAAGCATGTGAAGTTTTTTTATGCTTTAATTGTATATTTGTGTCAAAAGTATGTAAGACTCACTTTGTCAGACTTACAAATGAGTCCAACTTATGAACATTCTGGAATGGAACTCGTAAGTCAGGGACTTATAGTCTGATATTTTTGTGCATAATCCAAAGAAAGATCTTTATTTGATAAGGTTATTTGCAGTAGAGGAGGAAAAAACAGCATATTGAAATAGCTTGCTTTCCCTGTCCACTATTTGGCAATGACTTTAGTGGTCACATGTGATAGAGGGACTCTGACTTCAAGATTGCAATTTTCGTTTCTCTTTCCAAGTTCAACTGACATAAGCAACATTTTTAAGAGTTGGAAAACAAGGAAGGATGCTCTCAAGGGGTCAGAAACACCAGGAAGCTGATGGGGACATTCTGAGGGCAATAGCAACCAGTCCCACCCAGCCAGGTCACAACTAGCTGTCTGCAGGTCAACCTGCAAAGCAAGTCTGGCATTCCCCAACAGGGCCCAGGAAGACCCCCAAACTGAGCAGCGGGCAAATAGAAGGAAATGTGTGCTGGACAGGAAGCATGTGGATCACAGCATGTGCTTCCGGCTCACTTCGGCAACACGGTTCACCAAGGAAAGAAAGCACTTACGGCATAAGGCACCAAGTAATTTAAGGCTGCCACGGTGAACACAGAAGCAAAAGTTGTTTGGCTCACTCAGGATTTAGGGAGTGGGCTTTCAGAATCTCAATAAACACTTGAAACACTACCCACTGCTCCCCGCTCACTGGGTGGCCAAAAACAAATGCTTAGCAGTGTTGAACTTCCCAATCTTTCTAATACTTTGTAATCAAGTAATTTCAAACCAAGAAAAATAAATCTACAGTAAAAGTGTTTATTTTCGTGTTTGTCCTATATTTAGATTTGAGCAGTATGACCCATGTGACTTTTTTTTTTAATTCTTTAAAAGACAAAATGGAGATTGGGAGAGAAACTCACTCAAGCCAGTTTCTCTCCCAATCTCCATTTTGCCTTTTAAATAAACTTTGCCACCACTTTTTGTTCATTTTGTTCAGTTCTTTGTTCCAGATGGGAAGAACCTGGAATCCAACTCCAGAAGGAGGAGTGAGCAATCCAGAACCCAGTAACATTTATTTGGAATATAACTACCCAATAACAAGAGGCCAAAAACACAGTGGAGAGAAAGAAAAAAAAAAAAAAAAAGAAAGATGCAGCCTGTTTAAATGGTGCTGGGAAAACTGGAAACTCTCAAGCATAAGATTGAAACTAAATCCCTCTCACCTGTACTAAAATAAAAATGGATCAAAGACCTAGTTATAGGGCCAGAAACTCTGAAACTGCTGGAAGAAAACGGGGGGAACACTTGAAGCTCTACCGCTGCAGGAGAGGAGACCAACGCCAAAGAAGGCACCACCCCAGTCACAAGAAGACAGCTCTTTCAGTGTGCCAGCACTGGCCCAGGGCAAAAACCAAATAGCAGCATTTATTAGTGAAACTCCACCCCACCAAGATTTTAGGGTACAAACTAAATCTACTGATTGGATACTCAATTTTCCACCTTATTTGAATACAGGTATTGGTTGATTACATAGGTTACAACAATTTTCACTTACTTTGCCCAAGAATACAGTTACCTCTCTTTCTAGGGATGCTTGCTGGGTCAATTTAGTTAATCCTGCTGTTTATTTATACCTTTTTACAAGCGGGGGCTCAAAGGTCAGCCCTTAGTAGCACATCCTTTACTAGTTGTCAAGGAAACATGGAGCCTGCCAGTCTGCAATTGCCTGTGGTCACCTGGGTTTATGACAAGGGGGTCCTGCCACACTATAGGCACAAGCAAAGCTTTCCTAAATAAGATCCCAATAGCACAGAAAATATTATCAAGAATCAGGCAGGGTGTGGTAGTGCACACCTGTAATCCCAGCACTCGGGAGGCTGAGGCAGGAGGATCCCTGAGAGTCCAAGGCCAGTCTGAACTACATAGCTCAAAAAGAAACAAAAGTGTAGGGACAGGATTCCCCATAGGTAGGGAAAAGGTAGGGTAGAGTCCTCATTGAACATTATTAAAAATAAGTAGACAATTTTGACCTCTACAGCCAGACTCTGAAAGGCAAAAACAGCTATAATCCAATAGTTAGAAACATAAAGGCAGCTAGATTCCAACCATTAAGAGACAAAGGTAAAGGAACTAGTCCAGGGAAGGTCCCAGGTAGTGTGATTAACATAAAAATCACAAATTCTCCCTTTATTTGATCCTTTAGTCTATATAACCTGGCCCTAAGGCCCCCACCCATAATTTTACTCACCAGGAAAGACCAAGAAAGGCCACATGGCTAAGAGAAATCTGACACAAAGGTGACAGACAAGCCCAGGAGCCAATCAGATTCCAAGGGCTAACACAAGGAAGAACCCAATAAAAAGGGACTGCAGAGAAGAGCCCATAAGTATTTTGCTTTTGAATGCTCCCTACTTGCTGAGTAGCTATCTATCATCTCTCTATTCCCCATCTTTAAATAAATTGTCTTCCCTTAGTTTAAACTCACTTTCTTTAATTCTTTACTGTAGCTGAGTTTACAATCGCCAGGTGCTGCATCTTCTAGCAGGGCAGCGGTTCACAGTCCACCTCTGGACGTAACAAAAAAATACCAAGAATCAACAAATGGTACTACATCAAATTAAAAAGTTTCAGCACAACAAAAGAAACAACCAAAATTTACAGTTGACTAAAAAATGTATTATACTGGGAAAGGGAAGAAAGTGTTCAAATGGGAAGGTGAACTGGGTGGGGGAAGGAATGGAGGGACAAGAGAAATAAGGAATAGAAGGAAAAAATGGAAACAAAGCTTTCGTAAATACGGAGGGAAGAGGGGTGAAAGGAGGGGAGGGAAATGGGAAAAAAGCAACAGCAAGATATGTCATGTACAGATACAAATCCCCTATGATGAATGTTATCACTATGTTCATCTAAAATGTACCATTAAAATAAAACTTTTAAAAAAATTAAAAAAAAAACAATAGAGTAAAAAGACAACCTACAAAATGGGAGGATACTTCTGCTATGGAAGTGTAGGGACAGATCCCTAGGTAGGAAAAGGATAGGATGAAGGCCTCACTGAGCTTTGTTAGAAGTTAATGTAAAGATTTACTAAAGGTGGCAGCCTCTGCCGTGGGCAATCAGAAAGATGAAGGCAGAGAAACTAAGATCAGGGAGGTCCCAGGTAGTTTGATTAACAAGAATCACAAATTCCCCCTTTATTTAATCCTAAATCGAAGTAACCTGTCCTGAAGGCCCTCACCCTCACTCTTACCCTCCACCAAACGACAGGGAAAGGTTACAGGACTAGAACAAATCCAAGGTTAAAATGAAAAAGAAGTCAAGGAGAGGATGAAAGACAAACTAAGAAGCCAATCAGATTCCAGGAGCCTATGTGGGACAAGAAGCTCAATAAAAAGAGCAATAAATCCATAAACTATTCACTTTCAAATTCTTCCTACTTTTTCTGAGCAGCTGCCATCTCTCTTTTCCCCCTTTCCTATCTTCAAATAAACTTTTATTGAAAAATAAATAAATAAATAAATAAATAAATAAATTCTTTAAGAATCTGGCCACATGGAAAAATGTAGCATTTTAGAAATAGAAATTCTCATTCTAGAGAATCAGGGCAGAAGAGAAAACTTTAATGTCTATGTTTAATACCAAACAATTTGCAGCAATGCTGAATTTCTCAAGAAGGAATAATCTTATCAAAAAAGGTTGCATTCAAATAAAAATTTTTACTTTTAAAACATAAATATAGGTTCTAAAATATAAATATAGGTAGTAAACTCAGAAAAACTATCAATGGAGAAACCTTTGAATTCAGAGGAAAGGGATAAAGAGATGAAGAGCTGACACATAAGAAATGTGAATTCTACACCCAGGAAATCCGATGAGGAATACTGGAAGGAACAAATGCAGGAGATAGCAAAAAGAGACAAATAAGGATAACAGTCATGCACCAAATAACAAGGCCTCGGTCAACAACAGACTGGCCATGCGCACAATAATGGTTTAGATTTAGGATTAGAATAACACTGAAAAATTCCTATCACCTAGTAAAGTTGGTAGCTGTCCCAACTATGAGTCACAGTGCATTTCAGGTTTGTGGTGATGCCAATGGAAACAACCTCCACGGCCAGTCTTTTGCACATACAGCTAGACATGGTAACACATGCCTGTAATCCCAGCACTCTGGGAGGCTGAGACACGAAGATCACAAGTTTGAATTCAGCCTGGGCAATTTGGCAACTGATAGTCTGTTTCAAAATAAATAAAAGAGGCTAGGAATGTAGCTCAGTTTGAAGGCCCTGGGTTCAATCTCTAGCACTGCCAAAAAAGTATAGCACATATAATTATGTACATACATCATACTTGATAATAAATGATATTGATCTATTTACTGTTATTGTTTTTAGAGTGTTCTACTTAATAATGAAAGATTACTGTAAAACTACGCCATGCTGTATTGGTAGCAGCCTTATACATCTCATGTCTACCACTTCTCTTGTTATAGCAATAGGCCATCTAAGTTTGTGTGAGTATACTCTATGATGTCTGCGCAATAATGAAATCACCTAACACATTTCTCAGAACAGACACAGGATTATATAACAAACATGGGAGTGGGAGGATTGAAAATGTTTTCCCTAAAAAGAAACAATAAAAGTGACATCAGAATTCTCCTACCTTTGTATAACACTCAAACACAACTCTTTGGTTTTGATAGCAAAACAGAGAAAATGACTATTATGATCACTTTGGTTAAATCTCCATATAATGAAACTTCATTTTTTCACAAAAGCTAAATTTCTTTCCCCGAATGTCCACCAGAGATTTACAAAAATAAGAACAACCGAGAAAACTCCAATTTCTAAAACAATTATACAGGACCTATTTTTTCTGACTGTAAGCCATTAAATCTAAAAATTATTAGATTAAGCCACCTGAAAGCTTAAAAAAACTCCTCTAAGTAACTCAATTCAAAAGGCAAATAAAATATAACTCAAATTTAGTTCAGACAAATTCTCAAAATGAGATTTTGGCAATGACATTATCTCAAACTAAAAAGACTTAATTCCCAGAAAACATGACAGAATAAGAATGTTATATCCTACTGACATTTCACAGACTGTAAATATTGGATTATTTCTAGATGCAGATAAGTTGCCCACACCTGGAACAGCACAAGTTGCACAAAGAAATAATTCAGAACTCAAGGTAACGTCACTTGTGGGAAATATGTTTCCAGTGCAAAATGTCTCCGTACAAACTAACAGTGAAACAGAAATGCGGAAAATCACACTGAAGAGAACACTGTGTAGAACATGGCCAGTGTCAAGAATCCTTACAAGATTCAGAGCTCCAGGGAAAAGCCAGACCAGAAGTGTTCCAAGGCCACACTGATATGTAACATGTCGGGGGAAAGTTTTTAGAAGACAGCAGCTGCAGAAGGCACATAAGAATTCATAAAGGAGTCAAACTAAATCTACCATGTGTGGAAAGAAACCTATCCCACCACTGGCCCCTGGTAAGCACCATTACGCTCTGCCTTCACGGGCTTGCCTTTTTAGATTAGACATATGAGTGAGATCATGTGGTACTTGTCTTTCTGTGCCTGGCTTATCTCACTGAACAGAGAGCTCGCCAGTTCTACTCAGTTTGTCCTAAGCGACAAGACTGCACCCTTTTTTCTGTCTGAACACATACCCCATTTTCTTTATCCATTTGTCTGTTGACAAAAATATAGGTTGATTCCATTCTTGGTTATTGTGAACAGCACTACAGTGAACCTGAGGGTATAGATGGCTCATCAACACACTGATTTCATTTCCTTTGGGTACATCCCCAGTAGTGAGATGGCAGGATCACGTGGTGGATATGTTTTTAAATTTTGAGGCAACTCCTTACAGTTTTCTATAAATGATTGTATGTATGTAAACAGTGTGCAAAGGCCTCTTCTCTCACGTCCTCCCCGGTGCTTGTTCTCTAGTCTTTCGGATAACCATCATCCTAATAGGCATAAAGTACTATCTCACTGTGGTTCTCATTTGCATTTTCCTGATGATTAGTGCTGTTGAACACTTTCTCACATACGTTTCCCTTCATGTATTTTCTTAAATTGAGATCTATTGAAGTCCTTTGCCCATTTTAGAATTGAATTATTTTTATCTTTTTGCTGTTGAGTTGCCAGTTTTTAATGTATCGTGGGTATTAACCCTTTGCGGGTATTGTCCCATCCTGTACGTCATCTCTTCACTCTGTTGTCTCCTTGGCTGTGCAGACGCTTTTTAGTTTGATAGAATCGGACTGGCCTAAGTCTCGCTTTTGTGGCCTGTGCTTTTAGGGGCCTATTCAAATAATCATTTTCCAGGCAAATGTCGAGAGATTTTTCCGTCTTTGCTGCTGGTGACTTTACAATTTCAGATCTTATGTGCGACCCTTCATCTCTTTTAAGTTGATTTATCTATGTGACGTGAAATAAAGGTCTAATTGCACTCTCCCATGTGCAGATACCCACCTTTCCCAACAGCATTTATTAAAGAGACAGTCCTTTCCCCATTTTGTGCATCTGGCGACTTTAGTGAAAATGAATCAACCTTCAATGAGTGAATTTACTTCTGCGCCCTCCATTCTGTTCCACTTGTCTATGTATCTGTTTTTGTGCCACTATCATACTGTTATTATAGCTTTGTCATATATTTTGAAGTCAGGCAGTTTAATGCCTTCAGATTTTTGTTGTTGTAGTGGGGGACTGTTTTCTTTTTCTTCTCCCCAAGCTTGATTTGTCTACTTGTGGTTCTGTATGATCTTTAGGATTTTTTCTCCTATTTCTGTGAAAATGTCATTGGAGTTTTGATAGGAACTGTGTTGCATCTATAGATCACTTTGGGTAGTAGGGACATTTAAAAATATTAATTTTCCAGCCCATGAACCCAGGATATCATTCGTTTGTGTCTATTTTAATTTCTTTGGTCAATGTTTCATAGTTTCCTGGGTAGAGATCCTTCACGTCCTTGGTTAAATTCATTAAGTGTTTTTATAGCTATTATAACTGGGATTGTTTTCATGTATGGAAACATTACAGAGTTGAGGGTGCTAATTCTATACCCTGCAACTTTGTTGAATTCACTTATAGTTGTAACAGTTTTGTTTTGTGGAGTCTTTAGAGTTTTCTATATAGGATATATGTTCTGGAGAAAATTTTTATTTCTTCCTTTTTATTTTATTGAATGCCTCTTATTTCCTTCTTTGGTTTAATTGCTCTCTAACTAGGCCTTCCAACTATACAGTGAATAAAAGTGTTGACCGCGGGCATCCTTGTCTTGTTCCTGATGTTAGGGGGAAAGTTTCTAACATTTTTATTGATGAGTATGATGTTAGCTGTGGGTTTTTCACACACAGATTTTGTTGATGTTTTTCTGTGGTGCTACGGATCAAATTCAGGGCCTCATGCCCACTAGCCAAGCGCTCTGCCACTGAGCCGGACCTCTGGCTGTGTATACGGTGGTTATTGTGTTGAGATAAGTTCCTTCTATACCTCATTTGTTGAGTTTGGTTTTTAGTTACAAGAGAATGTTGAATTTTGTCAAATGAGTTTTCTGTATTGAGATAATCACATGGTTTTCGGCCTTTAGTCTGTCAATATGATTTATTGCATTTATAGATTTGTTTATGTTAAATCATTCTTGCATCTCAGGGATAAATCCCTCTTGAACACGGAATATAATTCTTTTAATAGAGTCAATTCAGTAGGATTTTGTTGAGGATTCTTATGTCTATGTTCATCAAGGATACTGGCCTACAATTTTCTTTCCTTTGTCCTTATCTACCTTTGGTTTCAGGGTAATGCTGGCCTCATAAAATGAGTTTGGAAGTGTCCCCTCCTCCTAAGTTTGTTTCGAAAATTCGACAAGGACTGGCATTAGTTCTTCTAGAAATGCTGGCTAAAACTCAGATCCTGGCTTTTCTTTGATCGAAGATTTATTACTGATTTGAGCACATTATTGGTCTGTTTGGATTTCCTATTGTATGTATCTAAGAATTTGTTTCTTCTAGGTTACCCAATTTGTTGATATACAATTACTCACAGTAGTTTTTAATGATCCTTTGTATTCCTATGGTGTCCATTGACAATAACACTCTATATCCTTGGGTTGTTGTGAACATTAAATGTTATTATATTTGAGGCACTTAGAATAATGCCTAGCACATCCTAAATGCTCAGACAATGTTAGGAATTATTATCATTATGCTATCATTACTATTTTAAAACTACTATTACACATATATGAGGAAAACTGACAGAATTGAAGAGAAAAATAGATCTATAATAAGATTTGGAGACTTCGATATAAGTTTTTAAGGAATGGATAATGTATCTAGGCAGAAGATCAATTATGACAGGACTGAAGCAACTTTATAGATCATCATTCCATCCAACAACAGCAAAATGAAATTCTTCTCTAGTTCTTATAGAACATTCTCTAGGCTAGATCATATGTTAAGCCATACACCAACCCTCAATAGATGAAAAAAGCCAGGCATGGTGGCACACGCCTGTAATCCCAGCACTCAGGAGGCTGAGGCAGGAGGATCACTGTGAATTCGACACAGTGAGCTCAAGGCCAGCCTGAACTACGTAGCGAGACCCTGTCTCAAAAACAAAACAAAACAAAACAAAAAAAAGATGAAAAAAGTTAAATCACATAAAGTATCTTCTGATAACAATGGAATGGCATTGGCAATCAATTTTAAAAAGGAAAATTTACAACACACTGTTAAACAACTAGTGGGTCTAAGAATAAATCACAGGGAAATTAGAAAATACTTATAGATTAATGAAAAGGAAAACAGCATACTGAAACTTGTGGCTACAATGAAGGGAGTGCTCAGAGGGAAATTTATAGCTGTAAATGCCTATTTTTTAAAATCAGAGATTTCAAATCAATAACCTAACTTTATAACTTGAAGGGCCAGAAAAAGAAAAAAAACTATACCAAAAGCTAGCAGAAGGAAGGAATATTAATGATTAGAACAGAGATAAACAGAATAGAAAAAAGAACCAATGAAACCAGAAGTTGATTCTTTGAACAGAAAAGCAAAATGGACAAACCTTTAAACTAACAAAGAAAGAAGAGATATAAATAACTAAAATTACAAATGAAATTTCCAATATTACCAACCTAACAAATTATAAGGGTTATAATATGATGAACAATTATATACCAACAAATTATATAAGTTCAGCAAAATGGGCAAATCCCCAGAAACACACAGGTTACCTGTCTAAAGAAGAATTACAAAATCTTAACAGATTTAGAGATTGAATCGGTAATAGAGTAATCAAAACCTCCCCCAAATGGCTGGGGATGTAGCTGAGGATGTTAAAAGGTGCAGAGCTTGCCGGGCATGTGCGAAATCCTGGGTTCAATCCCTAGGCTGAAAAACACAAAAACACCACACATAAAAACACCCATCCCAAGCAAAAAGCTTCTGAAAAGAAATATCCAAGACTACGTGGTTTCACTGGTCAATTCTACCACATAAACACCAAGTCACCAATCCTTTTCAAACTCTTCCAAAAAAGAAAAGTGGAGGAAACTCTTCCTGTTGAGGCAGAAGGTTAGGGCTTGGCTAAAACTAGCTGGGAGTATAGGCTAACCTGCGAATCACAAAACTCCCAGGACAGGGGCTGGGGATTTAGCTCAGTGGTAGAGCACTTGCCTAGCAAGCAGGAGGCCCTGAGTTCAATCCCCGGCAACCACCCCCCACAAAAAAAATCCAGGACACATTCAGAAGGGTTCCTAGCGCCCTACACATGGATTTATTGCAAGAACTCAAGCTTGTTTTTGATAGGACAGCCCCAAACCTGAAGCCATCATGGGGAATACAAAAAAGGACAGCCGCCATTAAGCCCTTGTTATTGTGTCCCCGGGCGGTAGCCCACTCTCATCTGTAGAGTGTAGGGTTATTTTCCTACTTTTACTTGGCCCAAACCAGCTCTGCAGAGCCTGTTTTTTTCTACCTATAATAAATGTAAAATCTTGTTTGTGCTCATCTTGACCAATTCTTTGCCCAGGATAGAAAGAACCTTGAAATCACCTCTAGAAAGAGACTCCATCACCCTCAAACCTAGTAACACTATCTTTTTTTTTTTTTTCCGGGTAACACTATCTTACTGCCTGAGGCCAGCTACATTAGTACTGAGCCAGATAAAGCTATTGTAAGAAAATTGTAGGTTAATATTCCTTTTGAATATAGATGCAAAAATCCTCAACAAACTATTAGCCAGCCGAATTCAACAACATTCTAAAATGATTATGCACCATGACCGAGTGGGATTTATCCCAGGAATGTTAAGGGTGGGTGTTTCAATATAAGAAAATCAGTGCAATATATCATATTAATAGAACCAAGCGGGGAAAGGCCCACAGATCAACTCAATTGATGCCAAAAGGGATTTAACAAAACCCAATACCCTTCCATGGTAGAAACACTCAGAAAAATATGCATAGAAGGGAACTTCTGCAACACGTAAAGAACATTTATTAAAAAATCTACAGCTACCATCATACTCAGTTGCAAAAGACTAACAGCTTTCCCCCTGCTATTCAACACCACTATTCAATATTGTACTGGAAAGTTCCAGCCAAATCAGTTAGAGAAATAAGAGGCAGCCATATTGGAAAGGAAGTAAAACTACCTTGGATTGAAAACAAGATGGCTGAGTAAGACTGTCCAGCAATGATCTTCCCAGAGAGAAACTAATTTGAACAGCTATTCATACACAGAACTACCCTCAAGAGGTAAGGAAACCAGTTGAGAGACTGTAGTGCCCGACATTAACATAATAATAAGATGCACTCAAGAAAGCAGGAAGAGTTGCCGCTCTTCTTCTAAGGTGTCACCTCTCCTGCAACTTAGCCCAGTGGCCAGGGGACTGCCACCACTACCACTCCCCCTTAACTTCGAGGCAGCAGAACGAGGAGTAAGACTCCACCTGCTGGCAAGGAAGACGGAAAAGTGTACACAGGACTTTGCCAGCTCCAGAACCCCAGGCCAATTGGTCACAGATGGCGGGAGATCTAGACCTGCCTGGGAACCAGGCAGAGACCTGCATCCCAGTGGAATGCACTCGGGTTCCGACCTGCATCACTACCAGTCATGACACAGCCGTCACCCGAGACTGTGGGGGCAAAGAGAGGACTAAGCGCCCCCCCCCACACACACACACACTGGGGGCTGAGGCAGAAGTGTGAGTTCCAAGACTCAGTGCAGGGCTGGTGAAACCTAACAATGGACGGATTGTAAGCGCTCTGTGCTCAAACTAGTAACTGCAGACAGAGCCTGCCCACCAGTCCCAGAGCTGCTACGTGGAGACTCGTGGCCCAGTCAGCTGGACCTCTACTTCCAGCCGGCATCGCTGCATCCAGCTGCAGTGGCCTTGGGCCACGAGCGCGCCTCACCGGAGGGCAGCCCACGGCAGTGGGAGCCTCGGTCTTGCCCCAGTGCTGTGCTGGTCTTGCCAGGCCACGGGCTCTAGATGGGACTCAGCATTGCGGTACTGGTGGCAATGGTACTTCCCACTCTATTTCTTCCCCAACGCTTGGCGGCACAACACGGAGAGAGAAATTGTCCAGTGGGAGGAAGAAAAGATAAAGCAGGCACCACAGCACTGTACAGAAGCCCGGCGTTAGTGCTGCCAAGGTGAGGCCCAGAGCTGGGCAGAATCTTGTGGCGCCTGAGCATGGGCCAGCGACAGACAAGGTTTTTGCGCCTATCCTGGCCCCAAGTGGCGGACTGCAGTATGGACTATCCTCTTCAGGCAGCCTTCCAGTTCATTTTGAAGGACACAACTGCTCATTTGATACAAACCTGGACTTGGGACCCCCTTCAGTGCCAAAACGGCGAAAACCACACTGACGGCAGAATTGAGGCAAAACTGGACTTCGGGTGCCATCTAGTGGCAAAGAACAGAAATGTCCTCAGGCTCAGAGGAAATAAGCCAATTGCTTAGAATTTCTGGAAGGATACAAAGAAAGCCAGATTACCATGAGAGGAATAAATACCTAATCATCTTTTTTTATTTTTTTTGGTGCTACGGATCGAACTCAGAACCTTGTGTTTGCAAAGCGAGCACTCGAACCACTGAGCTAAATCCCCAGCCAAACCTAATCTTCTAAAATTGCAAATTATGATGTATACCAACAAGCATTACGTACTTTCAAGGTAAGTCGGGCAAGGTGGTGCATGCCAAAAGCCCTCCAAGCTAGGAGAGAGTGGGATGAGATCTTCATAGTACTGAAAGGGAAGAAAACCTGCTACCCAGGAATACTGTGCTTAGCAAAGCCAGTCTCTAGAAATGGAGCGACAAGAACATTCCCATACGAACAGCAGCTGAGAGACTTCATCACCAAACCTGTCTTGCAAGAGATGCTAAAGGGAGTCTTCAAACTAAAAGAGATGCTAGCAAGTAGGAAGAAAGTAGCAGCAAATACAAAACTCACTGATAATGGTCACTACATAGACAAATTTGGAATGCTTTAATATTGTAAAAACGGTGCATATGCCATTCATACCTTCAGTATGGAGACTGAAAAAGAAAAATACTTGTATTAATATACTAACAGATAGGCAATGATGTGAAATGGGGCATCAAAAATTCAAAATGTGGGAAGGAACAGAATGCAAGTACAGGGTTTTTATTAGTATTTTTAATATTTTGTTTTGTTTATGATCGATGTTAACTTTTTTGGTATAATTTAAAAATAGTGTGATGCAGTCAAATGCATTTTTTGTAAGCCTCGTGATAACCACAAAACAAAGGTCTATAATAAGAGCTGGGCTGCAGCTCAGTTGTAGTGTTTGTGTAGCATACACAAGGCCTGGGTTTGGTCTGTAATGGTCGTACAGAAAATAAGCAAGAAATCAAACACATACATGATATGTAGCTGCATTTTGAAGTGAGTAATCATGGGAAAGCACAGGGAATCAGCAAAAGGAATTAGAACCATGTAAACATACAGAGTCGTAGGACAACAGCATACAAATACAGACAAAGTACCTGGGATCTGCCACGCTATGTCCAAAGGTGGAGGAGGACAGACTCCCCTTTACATAGGTGAGGCTGAAGGAGAGTCCTAGCAAACTCTCCGTGTGCATGCAGGTAACCCTCACAGACCTGCGTACTACTTAGACAAGTAACCTAAAACCTGCGGAGCAGCCCTGCTTTACAAAAGGATTTTAGATCATCTTCCACTGAGCATCTGAGGTTCTGTGGCCAGGGGCCATCATGGGAAGGGAGCCACTGTCTGAGTCTGGAACATTCTAGAGCTCAGAAAACCCACCACATGACCATCTCTGGGACTCTCCAGATATTGCACTGCTTATGGAATAGCTGTCCACGAACCCAACTTGGCCCAGCAGCGATTGTGACATAAGCCTGATGAGTGTCCTGCACTGGAGGGGCAGAATGTTTAAAGGTGAGGGTGAGAGGAGGGCCACGCCCTCAAGAACCGGATCAGGGTGCCGGCCTGAGACCAAAGGCATGGCCGGCTATGTAAGGATGTGTGCCAGGGCTAGGACAGAGGACAGGTGCCCTCACGGTTCCTGCCACCAGTGCTCAATGCCTGTCACTGGCAGAGTGAAGAGACAGCGCTAAGGCTCCTGCTGCTGCCCTGCACGCAGGGCTGTGCTGAGGGGCACACGAGCAATTCCATGGCTCTGACTCTTTGATGTAGGTGTCAAACTGCTGTAAATTTCCCACTTACTACAGCTTTTGTTGTATCCCATAGGCTTTGGTTATATTGTTTTCATATTCATTTGTTTCAAGAAAAAAATTTTATTCTTGATTTGCTCCTTGATGTTCAAAAGTACTTTGGACACTAAATATATGGAAATTAACGTTTTTCTTGTTATTTTTTTCTAGTCTTACCACATTGTGGTCATAAAAGATACTCGCTATAACTTCAGTTTTTGAAAATGGACTGAGGCTTATTCTGTGCCCTACAATGTCCTGCTGAGAAGGATGGTATTCTGCTCTGTTGGATGAAAGGTTCTGTAGATATCTGGGTCATTTTGGTCTTAGGTACAATTTTTACTCTCTTGGTTTTGTGTCTGGAAAATCTCTTATTATGATTTGTATGTAGATATCCCTCCAAAGCCTCGTGTGCTCATAGGTGAGGCTTTTGAATGAAGACTGAATCATGGGGGAGCTAGAGCGACAAGTGACATTAGGAGGTAGGACCTGGTCAGAAGAAGTGGGTCAGTAGGGGCTTGACCTAGAAGGCGCATCTCCTTCCCCAGCTCCCTTCTTTGTTCTCTCTGCTTCCCGGCTGCCACAACATGAGCAGTTTTCCTCCACAGCTCTCTCACCATGTGATTTCTATGTCTGAGCCTGCCAAACAGAACACGGACTGCAACTTCGCAAACATGAGCCACAACAAACCTCTGCTCCTTTAAGTTGCGAACATCAGTTATTGTGTCCTAGTGACAAATAGTGCTGGGAAAACTGGACATCCATATGTAGAAGGTTGAAACTAGATCCCTCTTTTTTATCCTCTATTAAAATACTGAGGCTTTAGTTTCGAAAAAACAACTCATAGATGAAAAGAAAAACACAGTAACAGAGCTTTCAATGATGCAAACAGCCCGCTACGGCACGTGTGCCAGAGGTTCGCCACCGCTGCTGTGAGCCACAGACATGAGCAACAGCATGTTAGATAGCAGCGATTGATACATGGAATTCCATCAAATTACAAAGCTTCTGTACACAGCAAAGGCAACAATTAACAGTGAAGAGATAGCCCACAGTATGGGAGAATATCTTTGCCAGCTATTCTTCTGACGTAAGTTCAATAGCCAGACTATATAAAGAACTCGAAAAACTTAATAACAAGAAAACCCGAATAATCCAATTGAAAAAATGGGCAAATGAACTGAATGGGCGCTTCTCAAAAGAATAACAAATGACCAATAAATTTATGAAACAGCGTTCAACATATTTAGCTATCAGGGAAATGCAAATCAAAACTACATTCTGATTCCATCGCGCACCACTCAGAAAGGCTATCATCAAGAATACAAAAACAGTAAGTATTGGTGAGGTTGCAGGGCAAAAGGAACCCTTATACACTGTTGGTGACAATGTAAAATAGTGTAGCCACTACAGGAATCAGTATGAAGGTTCTTTGCAAAAAAAAAAATAAAAACACACCTGAAAATATAGCTCCTGTCTGATCCAGCTATATACCTAAAGAACTAATGTCAGCACACTATAGAGAGAGAGATACCTGCATTCCCATGTTTATCATGGCGCAATTCACGACAGCCAGCTATGGAATCAGCCTAGGAGCCCACCAACAGACAAATGGATAAAACAAAATGTGGCGTGTATATACGATGGAGTATTAGTCAGCTACAAAGAAGAACAAAATCATGTTATTTACAGGAAAATAGATGGAACCAGAGATCGTCATATTAAGTGAAATAAGCCAGACTCGAGAAGACAAGCATCATGCTTCCTCTCATATGTGCAATCCAGGAGATAAAAAAAAAAAAAGATGACATGAAAATAGGAGGGAAACTATTACACAAGAGAAAGGGGATGGGGAGGTGGGAGGAAGGGAAATTGAAGGCAATGGGGAGTTATTTGTGTGGGTGAAAATGTCACAATGCAACCCAATATGTGGTATAATTAATATACCCCAATAAAAATGTATTTTAAAAACAATCTTATTACAATAGCTATAAAAATTAACTAGGAATAAATTTAATCAAAGGCGTGAAAGCTCTCTATTATAAAATGTTAAACTATAAACTTATAAAACATTGATGAAAGAAATTGAAAAGGACAAAGAGAAATGGAAAGAGATCCTGTATTAATGGCTTGGAAGGATCAAAATGACCACTCAACCCATCGCAAGCTACAGATTCAATCTAATCTCTATCAAATTACCACTGGCATTCTTTGCAGAACTAAATAAAAAGAACCCTGTAGTGTATATGGAATGAAAAAAAAAAAAATCCAAAACAGCCAAAGCCACCCTGAGCGCAAAGAACAAAGTGGGAGGTATTATGCTACATGACTTCAAAATGTACTACCAAGCTGTAGCGATCAGAACAGCATGGTACTGGCGGATGAACAGACACCTAAACCAATGTAACAGAATAGAGGGCCTAGGCAGAAACCCACACACCTATAAGCAACTGATTTTTTATAAAGATGGCAAAAACACATTTTGCAAAAAGACTTTTTTTAAAAAAAAAATGATGCTGGGAAATTTGAATACCTACGTGCAGAAGAATGAAACTGGACTCCTTTCTCTCACCAAACAAAACATCAAGTCAAAATCAGTTTTAAAGATTTACGTGTATGAGGGGTTGGGGATTTAGCTCAGTGATTAGAATGCTTGCCTCACAAACACAAGGCCCTGAGTTCGATCCCCAGCACCAAAAAAAAAAAAAAAAAAAAAAGATTTACGTGTATGATTGGAAACTATGAAACCTGCAGAAAACATAGAGGAAATGTTTGAGGACATTAGAATGGATAAGAAGTTTTTGGGTGAGACCTCAAAACATAGGGAACAAAAGCAAAACTAAACAGGGTCATATCAAACCAAAAACTTCTGTACAGAAAGGAAAGAGAATGAAGAGACAACCTACAAAATGGGAGAAAATATTTGAAAACTATATATCTCACAAGGGCTTAATAGCCTGACTACACAAGGAACTCAACAGAAAAAATAAATAACAATCTGGTTTTAAAATGGCCAATAGACCTAAAAAGATATTTCTCAAAGGACTATAATAAAAATAAATGGCCAACAGGTATGAAGAAAATGCTCAACATCACTAATCTCATCAGGAAAATGCAAATTAAAACCACAATCAGATACCATTTCACATCTGCTACTATGGCTATTATTAAAACAAACAGAAAATGACAAGTGTTGGAGGTATGTGAAGGAAAAGGAATTCTCGTACACTGTCGGTAGGAATGGAAATTGCTACAGCCATTATGGAATACAGTACGGAGTTTCTTCAAAATATGAAAAGTAGACCTACTCCATGGATCCAGCAATCCTAGTTGTCAGACTATATCCAGGATGAACTAAAATCACAGTACTTTCATGTTCATTGCAGTATTATTCTCACTAGCAAAGACAGGGGATCAACCCATTGATGGATGAATAAAGAAACTATCACACACACACAGACACACACACACACACAGAGAGAGAGAGAGAGAGAGAGAGAGAACACATTATCCAGCCTTAATGTAGAAGGAAATCCTGCCTTTTGCACCATCATAGATGGATCTGGAGGGCCTTGGGTTAAGTGAAATAAGCCAAAGAAAGGAAAGCCAAGTATTGCTAGGGATGCAGCTCAGTGACAGAGGGTTTGAACAAACAAAAATAGTCAAATTGACAGATGCAGAGGTTTGAAAGATAGCTGCCAGGGACTGGGGAGTGAAAAAAGAGGGAAGGATGCTTGAAGGATAAAAAAATTCACTTTTGCAAGATATTTTCTAGAGAGCTACTATACTGCATAGTACCCGTACCTAACAGTACTGTACCGTATACTTAAAATTTGCAGAGAGGTGGTATAGCACTTGGCTAGCAAGCGCAAGGCTCTTAGTTCAATCCCCAGAACCACCCCCCCAAAAAAAATTTGCTGAGAGGGTAGATTTTATGTTAAGTATTTTTACTACATATACACACACTAAAGCAAGCAGTTGGACACTTTTGGAGGCGATGCCTTATTTCCCCAACAATAAGACCAAGCTAGAAAATAATCTGTCTTGAAAACTAGAGATCAAAAACACCAGCTCCATCAGCCTGTCCTTGCCTCACCTGCCTTACAGAGCAGCCATCGAGCAAGAGAATAGTGATGGCAGGTGAGGCAAGGACAGGCTGATCGGGGCTGGCATTTCTGATCCTTACTTTTTGAGGCCAATTATTTTCCGGCTAGGTTTTACTGTCGGGGAAAGGAAATGCATATGTTGATGATCTTGATGGTGAGGATGGTTTCAACATGTATAGCTCTTTATACGCCAACCATAGCTCAATAACATGATTTTAAAATACAGATATTGGAAATCTTAGCTCAGTTACTCTACCCATGAGGGTGAGCTGCTTTGCCAAAATATTTACATATACTTCAATTAAGTGGATATCAAATAGTGAACATACTGGTTATTTACATTTAAATATTAATGTGTGGGAATATTATTAGATTTTAAACTGTCATGTCATCTCTTAAAAATAGTACTATTTATTCTACAGAATTAAACATATTATGATGTGACTTGGGTATTGTCACACTAATTAAAGGCAACTGAATATAGAAGACTTTTAACTAAATTTTAGAAGATATACGATTTTGTAGGGAATCAAGGTTGATCAGCTAACCATTATACACTCCTCAATTTAAAGCAGATGATGAACCTTAAACCATATTCTAACTAATGAATACTTCTCTCATACATACAAATTCTACCTGTTGCATGATTAAGAGGGTTTTTTTTTACCCTACCGCCATTCCTTTCCTAGGCAATATTCGGAGAGATGACATAGGAACTGAAATTATGTGGCCAGTTTGCTTCCTCTGCCATAAACCTTGAGTAAGCTTAAAATCATTATAGTATTAAATGAAATCTTGGTATTTATACTACACTTCTAAAAAATTTCACCATTGAGGGAAGTGGGGTGAAGGGTTCATCAGAGTGTTCTGATTTTGCTACTTCCTGTGAGTCTACAATTATTTCAAAATCCAAGCTTTTAAAATGATATTAAAGGTTTGTAAAAACTTTAAATTGTCTTAGGCAGCACAAATATTATGTCTGCTCTCAAGAGTGATTTGTTGAATGCTGAATCCAGACGAGGCCTTCTAATCTTCCCAATGCCGTGACACACTATCATTTTTGAGAGAGCTATGTAGTATTTTCAGTCATCTAAATTAGCCTTAAGTGAACTTCTTGCTAATACAATGGAATCATAATCTGATTTCCACTTTGATTTTTAAACCCAATTATAGAGATGTCCTTAACATCATACCAAAAAGCAACTATTTTATTACTCCTTTATGAGTCATTCTTAAAAACCAAGAGGTTAAAATTTGCATGTATTTGTGCTTTGGAGGATGTGACTCTTTGCCCATTCAGAGAGAAAAAGAGAATACGAGCGATCCACCTTGTCTGCTGAGATCTCTACTTTTCCACAGAATCATTATAGGTCCCCTGATAAAAAAAAAAAATTTTTACAGACTATGCTTCACTTCCCCAACTGGAAATTAATTCTTCCATAAATCCTCTCCCAGAGAGCCTAAATGAAATAAATGAAGCGATGTATACTGTAGATGTAAAATACAGCAAGTGCCATCAGCAATTAAAATGTCTGCAATTTTTAGTCTTTGAATCATTTCACCAAAAAATAGATTTAGAATTCTAAAGTCCGTGATTTTTAAAACCAAGGCAAATATGCATGATTGTTTACAAAAGGAAGACTGGGTAGGCTCTGGCAGCTGATGGATTTCACAACTGCATGAGGTCAGACTCCTCAGCAGGCTTCATTTTTATGGTCCTGAGGTCAATGTGAGTCTTACAAATGGGTACAGTATTTTGACAACAGAACCCACTGATCTCGTTTCTGATCCCTGGATCCCCTCTGAAGGTGCCCCATGCAACTTGATGAGACTGAGTTTCACACCCCAGTGTTGAGCTGTGCACATTGCTTGACAAACAGTAGGTGCCAATCTTTAGCTTAATGCCTGGTATGTTTGGGTCAGTAAGTAGAGGGGGTGCTGGGGCTGCGGTGCTAAAAAGAATTGTTTCATGAATGAACAGTGCTGTTACCGGGAGATAGTTTGTCACCAAGGAAAGTAAGCTCAGCACAGCGAGCCAGTCGCAGTGGAAGACTGAAAGGAGGTGATGACTTTGGCCCCACAGCGAGAGTAACAGGCTTATCTGCCAACGTCAGAGCAGCTTTGGCCTAAGCTGCCAAAGATGTGTGCTAAGCCTGAGAAAGAAGCCTACATGTGTGAGCTGAATGTGCTCTACAGTGTTTCCATGCTCAAGCACCCGGCTCTAGAATCGGTCTCCTACTATGGAAAACACAGAAGAAGATATGCTCTGCGCCTTCTCTCGCCCTCCTTCTCCTGATTCTTTCCTCTTGTTTGAGGGACATACATGGTAGACGAAGTTTAAAATGATCAAGAATGGTCATGACGTCACAGCTGAGAACATCTGATCCAGGGGCACAGAAGTTGAGCCATGGAATGAATCCCAGAACTCTGGACACATGGAAAGGGTCTTAGGGAGTCCCAGAAATACCTGGCTCAGTAAAGCTTCCTAATTGCCCTTCAGGATTCATTTCCACCTCTTCCTTTTACTACTGTACACTCCAGAGATATACTTTATGGCACTCAAGTGTATGGCCTCTGTGGTACATACGAGAATTTCTGTTATTTAATGATTTCAAATTATTTTATTCTCCACACTATTCCAACTTACTCCAGAATTCCTACCATATTATCATACCAGGGCTTTACTAATATATACTGTAAAGCTAAAGAGAGTAATGTTCAAGAGATATTTGAAAATAATAAATATATACATGTAAATAAGTAGAAGATGCAGTGGAAAAATTACAGATAGCAAGTGAAGAGTCATCTTAATGACAGAATAATGAGGGTCTGTTTCCTTAGTTAAACTACTGCTGCTATATACAATTACACATACCTTAACCTATAGCCTAAACACCTTACATATGTGGACATCCATGTACCCACCTAGTAGATCAAGATACGAAATATTCCACACATCTCAGAATGCTCTTGTGACCCCTGTAGGTTAGTTTCCATAAAAACTATTTTAATTTATCATCACAGATCAGTTTTGCCCATTTTAAACTTCATACAAGGATATTTATACTGTGTGTGTGTTTATGTGTGGAGACAGTTTTTAAATAAGATTGCTGTAGCCCAGAGGATGTTTGATGATGGAATTTAGAGGAAAATGCAGAATATAAGGAATACCTTCCCAGGTTATACTTATTCTAGAAGTGCTCTTCTGCAAAAAAAACCCAAGGCAAGCTATAAAACACTTCTCATAGCAGCAAAGGAAAACACTCTGATTCTTTGAAAAGAGGAATTTAGTCATGAGTATAGTCATATTGGAGAGAGTAAATGTTTTGATATTTCAGTGTAGCATGGATTATTTCCCCAGTGCTGGGGATAGAACCTTGGGCCTCATACATGCTAGGCAAGTGCTTTACCACAAGCCTGTCACATGAATCTTTATGCTGAAGCAAAAGGGAACAATAAAAGCTAGAGTAATTTAAAGACTATCACTATACTTTGTGAGAGGAGGCCGAGAACCCTACAATCCGGAGTCCACTCTGCTCTAATGAGCCCCACTGGTTTAAAACACTGCTTGGCATATCGCAGGCATTCAAGAAATATCTGTCCAAAGAGTGCTGCATTAAATGAATAATGAATAAATTTGAAGGAAGATTTCTAAAATATTTATATTTCTACCACCCAGAAAGGAAAATAAACTGAAGGATAATGGCAGTTGTTTTTGTGAACCTTCAGCTTTTCATTTTAAAAATATTCCAGTTCTAATTGTCTGTCAAGCAAATAGCCATAAAACAATTATGAGCGAAATTCCCTAAGCAGTTTTGAAATACTGTTTATTGGTTTTTCTGTTGATACTAGGACAGATGTTCTCGGAAAATGTTAAACTAATATTATTTATTAAATGACTAGATCTGGATAGCATATTAACATGCAAATATTTTAGGTAAGAAATAGAATTATATATTTAGTTTGTTCTCTAAGAAGCACTGGGTAAATTCTTACAATTAAAATAATGTCATAACTAAATACATTGTGGTATCCTGGATTGGATCTTGGAACAGAAAAAGGACGTTAGTAAAAAAATAAAAATTAGGGGTTGGGGATTTAACTCAGTAGTAGAGCACTTGCCTAGCAAGCACAAGGCCCTGAGTTCGATCCCCAGCACAAACCCCCCCTCAAAAAAAAAAGCAAATTTCAAATAAAGTCTGATGTTTCATTTGTTTTGACAAACATATCACGGGTATGTAACATGCTAACATTAGAGGGCATCGAGGACATGTAGAGGTCCCTGCACCATCTTTACAATTTTTCTATAAATTCAAAATTATTCCAAAATAAAGTTTATTAAAACACAGAAATGCAGTGAGTCCTACTGGCTTTGACAGAAATAATCACATATGTTTGCCTATTACATGACTGTATTAGGCAGAATTAGGTAAAATAGAATAAAGGGGTTACAACTATTAAGGGAGGGGAAAGAGCAGGAGCCCTCACGTTCCTTTTTTATATCATAGGAGCATATACCCAAAAAGATTCTTGTTTTAAAAATATTTACATATGAATAGATTTTAAACAGTTGTGCTTACAGCCATTAAGAAGAGGTGGGAGTGCAGATGACGTAAAGGATCCTCGGGGTGAAAGAAATGCTCTGACTTTTGACTATATCGAGGTGATAAAATTATGGCATCTTCCTATAGTTTTACAAGATGGTGTCATTTGGAAGAACCTGGAAAAAGGCTCCTCAGGATCTCTCTGTATTATTTCTAACAACTACATGTGACTCTATGGTTGTCCCAGAGTTTAAATTTAAAACTTTAAAGACCAGACAGTTAAAGAAAGGAAAAATAGTTGTGTAAAAAATGTTGATAATGATACAGATATAAGATGTAATCATTAGGAATCATAATTATTTATTTTCTTGGCCAAATGTAACCTATAAAGAGAATAAATTATCAAGTACTTTTCAGACTGCTCAGGAAACTATAGTGTATAACAGCTAATGTAACTGAAAGGTGCATCATCCAAATGGCACACGAAAGCATGGAGTGAAAATTGTCCTCCTCCCTCTGTCCCCTGCCTGTCTATTTCTTCTCCCCAGTCGCACTCCCATATCCAGTTGGAGAATGGGCTCCAGATTCTCCAGACACTGAATGGAATCGGAATCCTCTGCAAATCAGATCTACAGTCCTTAACGAGCAGGTAAATGCCAGCCACCTGTTCTTGGGAGCGTTACTGTTTCCTAGAGGCGCTCCATGGCACCACCACTTCTTTCTAGCTTTCCATTAACTTCCCGAGCTCTCCTTCTCCCCTGAATCTTTCCTCCTCAAGTATGCTCAAGGCACCCCCAACCTTAAACTCCCTAATCTCTTCATGAAGTGTTCATTATTAAGAAAAACAAAAATAATAGCTTCATAATGGAGAACGTCGGCAAACACCCATTTCCATTTAAGTGATCAAAGTTAACATCACCATTAATATGATTAACTGAGATCACGTGGTTCCCAATGGAACACTCTGAAAAGGAAACAGTATTACACATGATATTGCTGCCTAAAACGTACAACTAAATTGAATCATAATACTAGGGAAACCCAAAATAAAGGGGCATTCTACAATAACCTCAAAAATATAAGGTTAGCCAGAACTGCTCCATATTAAAGAGACAGGACAAAGAAATATAATGTGTAAGATTCTGAGTTTGGGTTGGGGATTTAGCTCAAGTGGTAGAGTGCCGCTTGCCTAGCAAGTGCAAGGCCCTCAACTGGATCCCCAGCAGCAAAAAAAAAAAAAAAAAAAAAGAAAGAAAAAAAGAAAAAACAAGGAGAGTCTGAGTTTGCCCCTGGGCCAGAAAAAGGTATTATAAAACATTATGAAAATTGACAAATTTTGAATATGGGTTATGTGTTAGATCGTAGCATCATATCAAATAATTTTCCTATCTTGAAAATTGTTCTAGTTCCAGAAAATGTCTAATTCTTACGAAATAGATACTTAATGTATTTAGGAGTGAATGTACTTTCAAATTGTTCAGAAAAATACATGTATGCACAGATGCATGTGAGTGTGACTGTGTGCATGTGCGGCTCTATGGATGACAAAGCAAACGCAGTAAAATGATTTCGCAGGATTGACGTTATATCCATACAATGTTATCAGCTCCAATCCTCCAAAATTTAAGTTCAAACTTGTGGAAGGAGCACACATATTTATCTTCTTCCCATGAAGATAACATTAAAATTGTAACAGCATTAAAAGGTACAAACCCAGAACTTTGAACAGAACAGAATGGGGACATTGAGGAACAAAAGATAACAGATACTTGGTGGGCAGAGAGAATAGACTGATGAAAGTGAATGGGAGAAACTGCAACCTAGAAGGGGGCTGGAAGATCTTCCAAGTGAAGAGGCAGCCAACATTCCTGTCCGGTCCTGAAGAGGTCTTAGGGTCCAAATCTGCGGTTCGAACAGAGGACAGCAGAGAGAAGTGAATGGGAAGGCACTCGATCCCAGCGCTCTGCCTCCAAACTCCAGCTCAGAAAGCTGCTTGAGTGATTGAGCACCAAGCAACACAAAGCAAAACAACACAACAAAATACTGAGGCTATTTCTTTAAAGAAATAGAAAAATTGGAAATATTGACAGCTTTCTACCAACCTACTCTGCCAGATAGTAAGCCCTGTTCCCCAGTCAGCCTTCAAAACTAACACCTAAGGATCACCAGGCATTTAAGTAAAACTTGTTACTGAAAAGCAACTGACCAGGAGAAATAGAAATAACTCCAAAAAAAACATTCAGGGATCAGGTGTGAACTTAGGAAATTTAATTGTTTCTATAAGAGAAATAGAAATTGCATTAAGCTAAAACTTGATACTGTTACAATTATTTGAGTATGGGGGAAAAGCTCTTAGAATTTAAGAACA
Source organism: Hystrix cristata (assembly GCA_004026905.1). Classification (NCBI taxonomy): domain Eukaryota; kingdom Metazoa; phylum Chordata; class Mammalia; order Rodentia; family Hystricidae; genus Hystrix; species Hystrix cristata. Next base: position 149,345 of record PVJO010001044.1, read on the forward strand.
CAACTGCTGAAATAGTATCTATAGAAAAATCAGAAGTTGACGAAATTTCCCAAATGTATAGCAAAATACAAGGATAAGGAAAATAGGAGAAAAAGAGATACAGAAATTCAACCTAGGAGGTTAAATTTCCAAATACTGAGAGTTTCAGAGAGAAAATATGGGAAACAGAGGGAGACACTTATCAAAGAAGAAACACAAGAAAATTCTTTAAGGAACATGTGAGGCCTTACTAAGTGGTATTCAAGATAAAGAGCAAAGGACCTGCATACCTCATAGTGAACTTTCTAAATGGAGAAAATTCAAAGCTCCCAGAAAAAATAAACACATATTCTAAAAAGGAACAACAATCAGCTTAGTATCTGAATTCTCAACACTAGTTCTAGGTGTATTTTCATCCTAAGTTTCAAGTAAAACTGATTTTCAAAATAAAATTATATACTTGGGGATATGTCAGTCAAATGGGAGTATAGAATGAAGACACGTAGACAAAGCAAAGATTCAGAAGTTTACCTTTTCTATGTAGTCTTAGAGAAATTTCTGGAGGCTATGCTCCAGTGAAATGATGGGCTAAACAAGGAAGAGGAGGAAGAGCAATGATCATTAGGAGAGCAATGACAAGAAATTTTTGGGTGACATTGTGCAGGGATGATCAATTTAGATTATATCCAGTGGACATGTGGCTATGGAGGAGAAGGGCTCTGTCATCTTGCAAATGCCAGGAAATGACACATGAACACTCAATGTGGTTCTGCAGATAACAAAGTCACAGAAATACAAGCATTGATTTCCAGCTTTTAGAATCAACCTGGAGACAAAGCAAGAATGACTGAATTTGGTTAGCAGATGAAATAATCAATGTTATTAACTTGGATAACATGAAAGTGCACATGGAGTTGACAATGCTAACCAGAGAAATGAACAGAGGGTTCCCGGAGTTGTCATAATCATACAAAGTGAAGACAAAGGACATCAGCTATAGTTAATGAGACAAGCAGCACAACATTAATTATCCAAAGTTTCAAAGGCCACCAAGAAGGGAACAAAAATAAATAACATGTCTATATTGGGAGAAAGGGAAGATGGAATGTAGATGCAAATGAGTCAAATTCTCATCTGTGAAAGTAGAAAGCCACTAGGTATCATCTAAAGTTGAAAAGTCAAGAATTCGTATGAATATATTATTTAGACAAAACACTGTGTAGAAAAGTTAACAGTGTTGTTAAAGAAGAAGTGATTTACAACACTTGCTAAAGATGGTGAGGTAGACTTTATTCAGGACAATGGTGGGTACAGGGACTACAGCAAGGAGGTTTGGCAGTAGAGGAGAGAAATCAGGCCCAATTCCAAAGACAAAGAAAAGTAGGAATTTACAGCCAAGGATCAGGGTGAGGTCAGTGGACAGATAATGACCAGGAGGAAGTGTCAGGGGAAGGGTTCCTGGCTAAACCTACTGCTAAAGGCAGGCCGAGGAGATGACATATCGATGGTGGGGGATGATGAATTTGGCCAGCTATCAAGGGCGGGGCATTTTCATGAACTGACCCAGGAGTGTTCTTGCTAAACCTGGACTAAGTGAAAAGTCCAAGAGTCAGGGCTTAGTTAAGAAGAGTGTAAAAGAGACTGACTAGAGTTAGAGCAAGGGAAAGTGTCTTGGTCATTGCTTACCTCTAAGTAGAAGGTGACAGCTTTCCAACAGAAATCCTTCTGTATTATCTGAACTATGTGCATGAATGACTTTGAGTGTTAAAAAAATATACTTTTGGCTCAGGATTAGCTCAGTGGTTAGAGTGCTTACCTTGCAAGTGCAAGCCCCTGAGTTTGATCCTTGGCACCAAAAAAATATATATATATATGACACACATATATATATTTTTATATATATATATACTTTTATATATATGTTAAAGTATATATATACACTTTAACATATATATAAAAGTATATATATATATAAAAATATATATATGTGTGTCATATATATATATATTTAAAGTGTATATATATATATACACTTTAACATATATATAACTATATATATAAAACATATATATAACTATATATATAACATATATATAACTATATATATTTAACATATATATAACTATATATATATTTAACATATATAAAACTATATATATATTTAACATATATATATATATACTTTTAAAGTTCCCAAACACTAATTCACCTTCTCTACCTCCCTGGTCCCTTTGATAGATACTAGCTTTCTACTTTGACAATTGCCGATTCCTCTACCACAAACTAGACTGTGCCAAACTGCCTACTGAGAGTGTTTTTTAAATTGAGAATGTCATCGTTTCAAGTCTTATCTCGCTCAACTTCGTTTGTGATGTTAACTGCTTCTTGCTGTCTTCTCTTGCCTTGGCCTCTAAGATCTTAGGACCCTCCGAGTTTCCTTCTACCTCTGCTGACTTTCCAGCCTTCTTCTTAGATTTCTTCTTTCTCTGCCCAAAGTATTCACATGATTGACACATGGCATGTCATCTCTGACCCTGTTTCTGTTCACTCTGTGTTCCATTCTCAGACAAACTCACCCACTAGAATGCTTAGGACTCCTTATCTTCATTTATCGCTCATCTTCAGCTTCCCAATTTCAGTCTCGTTATAAACTTCCCAGTTAGACTGCTTTATTGAAACATTCTGTAGATACCTCTAATTCAACACGCTAAAAGACAAAATATATCAGAACTTAATTTGTAGCTATAAATGCCTATAGTATTAAAAAAAGAGGGGGGGCTGGGGACTTAGCTCAGTGGTAGAGTACTTGCCTAGCAAGTGCAAGGCCCTGAGTATGATCTCAAGCATCTTCCCCCCCAAAAAACTTGAACCTCGGATAAAAAAAGGAAGATTTCAAATTAATAGCAATCTTCTACCTTAAGATAGTGAAAAAAGAACAGCAAACTAAATCCAAAGTAATCAGGAAAGGAAATAATTAGGTAACAGCAAATAAACAGAGTGTAATTCAATGAGCTATAGAATAGAAAAGCAGAATAAAAAACAGTGGAAAAAGGTGATTACTTGAAAAGAATAATCAAACAGCTCATGTATGAAAGAACATCACTACTGACATTACAGAAATAAAACTGATTTTAAAGTAATATTATGGACAACTACATGCTATATTAGGTAATAGGTGAAATGGGAAAACTCTTATGGAAACACAAATTACTGGAACTGACATAGAAATACAAAATCTTAATAAACCTGTGACAAGGAAAGAAATTAATAACTTAAAAACTGTCCCAAAAGAGTGAGTTCACTCTTCTTTCACTTTTTGATCTATTAGGGCCCTGAACAGACTGAATGATGCTCACCTACATGGGCAAAGATAGATTTTCTTTACTCAGTCTACCAATTCAGATGCTGGTCTTTCTAGAAACACTCTCACAGACACAGAGCATAATGTTACATTAACCATCTGGCATCCCTTATCCAGTCAAGGTGACACCAAACTCACCACTATATTCCTTGATGCCATAAATATTTAACCAAAAAAACTACCAAAATGTATTCAGCAATACATAAAATGACTATATACTGAGGTCAAATGATATCCTAGGAATGTAAGAGTGATTTAACATCTGAAAGTCAGTGTAATACATCATATTACTAGAACAGAGGATTAAAACCACATGATTTCAATAGTTGCAGAAAAACGTTTGACAAAATCCAGCATGTTTGTGATCAAACCCCCCAAAACAGGAGTATAGCAGAACTTCCTTAACATAATTAAGGGCATTTGTGGGGAAAAAAACCCCATAATATTATACTTAATGGTGAAAGAATGGGTACTTTCCCCCTAAGACCAAGAACAAGGTAAGGATAGTTGATCTCATCATTTCTCCACAACATTGTACTAGAGGTTCTCGTCAAGGTAAGTAGGGGAGGAAAAAAATACCAATCTTCATTCACAGATGGTATGATCTCGTATATAGATAATTCTAAGCAATACGCTAAAAAAGTAGAACCAAATAGTTCAGCAAGTTTACAGGCGATAAAATCAAATGCAATGTACAATCTGAAAATTAAAACAAAAATCTTTTACAATACCATGAAAAGGATTTCAATTCTTAGGAATAAAATTAAAAGCAGCACAGAACTTGCAAACTGAAAATTAAAAAAACATGATTGAAAGGAAGATTTAGATATGTGGAAAGACATCCCATATGTATAGATGAGAAGACTTAACATTTTAAGATGGTATGACTGGACCGCAGCAGCACCTGTTCAGCACCAAGTGCACTGCCTCCACTCTGTGCTCACTGGAGTCTCCAGCCAGAGTCCCAGGCACAGTCCCTGCCTAACACAATAGGCCAGTCCTCTGCCTGGTTAAGCAGCGAGGGTTAAGGGTCTGCCTGTTTTGCCCCGTACTCCAGATGCCCTTGAGACACTACCCAGCCCTGTGACTGCACTGGGCCTGCAGGAATCTCCCCACGTTAGTCTCAAGCAGATCTGGATCTCCTCTGGGTGTCCTGAGTCGACAGGAGCCTCTGGATGGTGTCAGGAGCCAGTCCCACAGACACTGGAATATACATCGGGTAACCAGCGTTGGTCTCCAACCAGCAGGAATCCATGACAGGCCTCAGAACTAAGGCCCCACACCTTCCCTGGTCCGATACCCCAGCATGAACAGCTGCCACACACAGGAGATTACGGAGAGGTCCCCTCAAACTCAGTAACCCCCACACAAACTCACAGACTATGAAGAGGGGCAAAAAGAAATGTGACTTGTAAGATTAAAGACTGCAGGCCCTGGAAGAAAACACTCTTCTGGAAATACATAGGAACTTTTATCTCTTGCTTTTTTCTTCTTTCCCATTTATTTAAGCCTTTTTTTCCTCCTCTACTGATTTTTTTTTAGTTTTTTACTTTTTTTTTCTTTTGGTGGAGGTTGGAGGTTTACCACCCATTTTCTTGTCCCTCTGGTTTTTAATATTTGTGGTTTCTTTTGCAATGAAATTGGAAATAAATTGCAAAAGAAACCACAAAAACTACATAAACACATGGAAATTAAACACAGTGGTACTTCCATTCATGAACTTAATTCATTTCACTATTCTGGAAAAGATGGCCACACCATGTGCCTGTTTGTAAGGGAAAGAGCGCAACAGTTGTGTTTGTCACCCAATGCTGAGTTCACAAACAAAAACAAAATTCTTCCAAATGCTTCTGTTTGTAAATGAAATTGTTCAAAAACAAAAGCGTTCATGAACCGAGGTACCACTGGAATACCCACTTGAACAACCAATGGGTCACAGATTAAAGAAGAAATTAGACAGTTTCTATGATTAAACAATAATACCAATAAGACATACCATACAGACACAATGAAAGCAGTCCTGCGAGGGAAGTCTATAGCAGTGAATTCTCACATCGGAAAAACAGAGCGAGTGCAAATAAATAACCTAATGTTGAACCTCAAGGTTCTAGAAAAACAAGAGCAAGTTGAACCCAAAGCTTGTATGAGGAAGGAAATTATAAAGATCAGAGCAGAAATTAATGCAATTGAGACTAAGAAAACAACAGAAAGAGTCAATGAATCGAAGAGTCAGTTCTTTGAAAGATTAACCAAAATAGACAAACCCTTAGCCAAACTTATTAAAACAGGGAAAGACAAGACCAAAATTCATGCAATTAGGAATGAAAAGGTTGAAATCACAATGGAGCCTGCAGAAATCCAGATCATCACTACCTACACTTTGAGAACCTGTGCTCTAATAAGATGGAAAATTTAGAAGAAATGGATACATTCCTAGATACCCATGAATTAGCAAAGCTGAATCAAGAAGATATAAAATTCTAAATCATCTAATATCAGTCAATGAAACTGAAGAAGTAATAACAAAAAGAAAAGCTACTGACAAAGAAAAGCCCAGGTCCTCATGAATTCACTGCTGAATTCTACAAGAACTTTAATGAAGATCTAATGCCACTTCTCCACAAACTCTTTAATGAAATTGGAAGAGAGGCAATACTCCCAAAGTCTTTGCTGCAAGCAAGCAGTACCCTGATACCCAAACCAGAGAAGGACTCAACCAAAAAAGCGAACTATAGGCCAATCTATTTAATGAACATAGATGTAAAAATCCTCAACAAGATACTGGCAAACAGAATGCAGTAAATCATCAAAAAGATAATACACCATGACCAAGTAGGATTCATCCTACAGATGCAGGGATGGTTCAACAAATGCAAATGTTGAACCATCCCTGTAATAAACGATACACCACATTAACAGAACCCAGGACAAAAACCACATGATCATCTCAATAGATAGAGAAAAAGGATTTGGCAAAGTCCAACATCCATTCATGGCAAAAACCCTAAAGAAAACCGGATTGGGTCTTTATCTCAATCTGATAAAAGCCATATATGACATACCAACAGCCAACTTCACACCAAATGGACAAAAACTGAAAGCTTTCACTCTAAAATCAGAAACTAGACAAGAATGCCCACTATCACCACTCCTGTTCAATATAGTTCTGGAAACATTAGCCAGAGCAATTAGATAAGAGAAAGAAATAAAAGGAATACGGATAGAAGAGGAAGAAGTTAATTTATCATTATTGGCTGATAACATGATTCTCTACATGAAAGACCCCAAAAACTCCATCAAAAGATTCCTAGAATTAATAACCAAAATCAGTAGCATAACAGGTTACAAAGTCAACAATCAAAAATTAGTAACATTCCTGTACACAAATAACAAACTCACTAAGAGAGAGATTAGGGAAACAACATCTTTCACAATATCATCAAGAAAGATGAAGTTCTTAGCAATCAATCTAATGAAGGAAGTAAAAGACTTTTACATGGAAAATTACACTATTCTGAAAAAGGAGATTGAATGGGATATTAAGAAATGGAAAGACATCCCTTGTTCCTGGATAGGCAGAACCAATATAGTGAAAATGGCCATACTTCCAAAATTGTTATACAGACTTAGTACAACCCTGATGAAAATACCAATAGCGGGATTGGGGATTTAGCTCAGTGGTTAAAGTGCTTGCCTACCAAGTACAAGGCCCTGAGTTCAATCCCCAGCACCAAAAAAAAAAGAAAGAAAGAAAAAGAAAGAAAATACCAATAGCACACCTCACAGAACTAGAGAAAACAATCCTAAAATTCACTTGGAATCAGAAGAGGCCTAGAATAGCATAAGCAATTCCGTCAACAAAGGCAAGGCAGACGGCATCACAATCCCTGACTTGAAATCATACTATAAAGCTACTGTGATTAAAAAAAAAAAAAAAGGCATGGTACTGGCAAAAAAACCAAAAACAAACAAACAAAAAACCAGACCTGAGGATCAATGGAACAGAACAGAAGATGTGGAAACAATTCCAAATACACACAGCCACCACCTTATCACAAAGGGGCCAGACACCTTCACTGGTGTTGAGAAAAGCTTTCCACATGCCAAAGATTAAACCTAGACCCATGTCTCTCACTATGCACTAAATTAAAATCAGAATGGATCAAAGATCTAAATATTAAAACAGAAATACTTAATCTGCTGGAAGAGTGAATAAGTAAAACTCTTGAAGACATGGATGTAGGCAAAGACTTCATGAACAAACCCCTGATCACACAGGAAATATTACAAAGAATCAACATCTGGGATCATATAGTAAAGTTTTTGCACAGCAGAAGAAACCACCAACAGAGTGTAGAGACAACCCATAGAGTGGGAAAAAATTTACCAACTGTTCCTCAGACAAAGGACTAATAATATCTAGAACATATAAAGAGCCCTCCAAAACCAGAACCCCCAAATTTAAAGACCCAATCCAAAAATAGACACTTCTCAGATGAAGCACAAACATCAAATAAATATATGAAAAAAATGTTCCACATCACTGGTCATTTGAGAAATGCAAATTAAAACAACACTGAGATTCCACCTCACTCCAGAAAGAATAACTATCATCACGAAATCAACCAATAACAAATGCTGGTGAGGCTGTGGGGAAAAAGAAACCCTTCTCCGTTGTTGATGGGAGTGTAAATTGGTACAACCATTATATGAGATGCAGTATGAAGATTTCCCAAAAAACTAAAATAGAGGTTCCATTTGACTGGGGTATTCCCCTTATTAGGTATCTTCCTGAAAGAGTTAAATGCATCATACTACAGTGATATATGCACACCCACGTTGTAGCACACAATTTGTAATAGCTAAATCTTGCAAACAGTCCAAATGCCCATCAACAGATGAATGGATAAAGAAAATGTATTCACATACAATGGAGTATTACTCTGTCATAAAGAAGGATAACCTCGAGATATTTTTACGTAAGTGTATACATCTCGAGACCATAATTTTCAGTGAAATCAATCAGACACACATTGTTTCTTTTGTGTGAGAAACGAAAGGGGTAAATAAGGAGCAAAATGGAGCAGAGATATTGAAAAGTAGGGAGAACTTGTTCAAATGGGAAGGGAACAAGGGATTAAAAAAAGAATGGAAGGAAAAAATGGAAACAATGGAGGGGCAGTGAATGGGGGGAAAAAGAATTAAGATATATTGTGTACAGGTACAAATTCCCCAGGATGAATATGATCATTATGTACGGCAAACGTGTACTAATAAAAATTTTTTTAAATGGCAAAAAAATTTTGAGTAGACAGTTCTCTAAAGATATGCAAATGGCTAATAAGCACATTAAGAGCTTTAATATCATTAGAGAGCCATCAGACACATACAAATCAAAACCTATGTGAAATACCATTTCACACCTCCTAGGACAGCTATAATCAGAGAAGCAGACAAGTGTTGTCAAGGATGTGGACAAATTGGAAACCTCATACATTCCTGAGGCATTTTAGAAAATAATTCGGGTCTTCCTCAAAATTTGAAACATAGAGCTTTAGTATGGCCCAGCAATTCTACTCCTAGCAATACACCCAAGAGAAACTAAAATGTGTCCACATGAAAGCTCATTATCGGTGTTCATAGCAGCGTTATTTATAGTAGTTCAAAGTGTAAGCAACTCGAGTATTTTTCAATTGATAAAATGACTCATCAATATAATGGAATATTATCCAACCATAAAAAATGAATAAAAGATTGGTACACACTATAACATGGATGAATCTTTAAAACATTATGCCCAGTGAAAGAAGCCAAAGGCCACATACTGTATAATTTTATGTACATGAAAATTTCAGGATATATAAAATTTACAGAAACCAAAAACAGATTAGTGGTTGCCTATGCCTGGAGGGGTTTGGGGAACTGGACTGCTCATAAATAAGTAGTTTCTTTTGAGGTAAAAATGTTTGCACACTTCGGTGATAGTTGTGTAACTCTATGAACATATTAAAACCACTGAGATGTATATTTGGGGGGGGCTGGGGATCGAATTTAGCGCCTTGTGAAAATGTGTATTTTAAATAGGTGAATTTGCAGTATGTGAATTCAAACTCAGTTGTATTAGTTTAACCATCGGTGGGACACAATACCTGACACGCACCACTCAGTCTATGGTCAGCTGGCCCCAAGGGAGAAACGCCATGACCGAGGGCACGGCAGAGCAGACACCCAAGTCGTGGCAGCTGGGAAGCAGAGCAGGGGCACAGCGCCAGAGAGGAAGAGGCCCGGGACCATATATAGAAGCTAAGGTCATTTTTCCGTGACCCACACAGACACTCAGAAATGTGCTTTACGGATCCCTTGGGTGGCTTCCAAGCCTGTCAAGTTGACAATCCACCCTAAGCACTTCTGGAGTACAGTGTGATGTTTTGACTGAGCTGCTGGAACTGCCTGCGTCACCTCTTCTCTCACCTTGGGTGGCAGAGTGGGAACAAGACTCTACCCACCACTGAGGAGGGTATGAAAGCTCACACAGAACTTTGCGTCGGAGTTCGAGCACCAGCTCTGCCACAGTGAAATCCCCCTGGCTAGAAGCTGAAGGCCTCATAGAGACAGAGCCTCTGCTCCTGCCCTAGCATCAGAAAGAGACAGATGTGCAAGTGGGGGACTGTTTCCACCCTCCGCCCCCCAAGCTTGGGGAGCACAGTTATTTCCAGGCCAGTGCTCACAGACGGGGCTCCATAGGACCACCCTGACACAAGAGACCTGCATCCAGTGGGACAGACTCGCATTTTGTTCTGCATTACCACGCACTGTGGCATGGGCTTGGGTAAACCCCTGAGACTAAGTCCTGGCAGCAGTGAGATCCAGATGCAACCTGGCTTGGTGGCCAAGGGTCTGCCTTTGCCAACCCTATATTCCCAACCACAGGCAGCGTAACACAGAGCAAGAATCCATCACTGAAGGTATGACAGGGTAATAAGCACATGACTTTGCCCTGGAACTTGGTGCTAAGCTAGTGAGTCCCAACCCTGGGCAGATCCTAGCATCCTCCACGTCCAAGCCTGCCTGTGGACAAAGCATTAGTCCTGGTGCCAGGAGAAGACATGGAGCTGCAGTCTACTGGATTCTACTGCAGCCAGCATCACCTGTGGCTGACTGAGCAGTCTTGGACCATGAGTCCACCACAGAAATAGACAGCCCACAGCAATATGGCCCTTGGCCCTACCCTAAGGTTACGCAGGTTTTGGTGGAATGTGGGTTCAGGATGTGACACAGCTTGGTGTTTTTAACGGCTACAGTCATAGCACAGTATATTGGGGCCGGTTCATCCATGGTAACTCTGCCCAGAATTCTGCAGTGCCTGAACATAAGCTGGTGACTGTAGATAAAGCACTGGGTTTACCTTGGCCCCATGGAGAGGCTAATGGCAACAAATTACTATTTCTAAGTCTCTCTTAGTTCATTCTGAACAATACACCAACTGTGGATGTAAGACAAACCCGGACTTGGGTGGTCCTCCAGTACAAAAAAAGTGACAACACACCAGTACCAGACTCTCAACAAACTTGACCTGGGCATCATTCAGTGTGGAAATAGCAGAAATGACTACAGGCTCAGAGAAAGTAGTTTGCTCAGAAAGCCTAGAAAGACAGGCACAAACAAGGCCAGATTACAAAGATTAAAATACATACTCCTTCAAGGCCCAGATGATGTTTCTTACTAGCAAGCATCAAAAGCTTCCAGAAGAGACCCAAAACGGCTGAACAGAAGTGCCTGGCATTCACCTCCTCCTCTAAAAAGATGAATCGAAGTAACAACTATATGAATCAAAGTAACAACATGGTTCTCGAGATAACCATTGAAGAACACTGAACATCAGCAAGAGAGATGGACAAACCCCAGCGTCACAGATGAAGGAGGTAGAATCTCCCCTTCCCCAGCAATATCCTCAGGATTACCAGATAAGGACACGACCACAAAAAGAAAACTACAGGCTTATCTCCTTGGTAAGAAGAGATGCAAAAATCCTCAAAATACTAGGCAACCTAGTCCAATAGTACCTTAAAAAGATTATTCATGGAGGATGGATATGGTATGCTGTGTGAAAATACCACATTGAAACCTGGCATTTTGTAAAATTAATAGGCACTAATAAAACTATATTTTAAAGAAATCATTCAGCATGATCAAGTGAGACTCATCCCAGGATGCAAGGCAGGTTCAACATACACAAATCAACAAACATGACATATCACATAAACAGAAGCACAAAAATGGTATTTCAAAAGATGCAAAAAAAAAGGCATTTAAAACCAGGCATGGTGGCTCACGCCTGTAATCCCAGCACTCAAGAAGCTGAGGCAGGATTGCTGCAAGTCCGAGGCCAGCCTGGGCTACACAGTGAGTTGAAGGCCAGCCTCAGCTACATAGTGAGACCCTCTCTCAAAAAAAAAGGCATTTGATGATGTTCAACATTGCCTCATGATAAAAAAAATAACACTGAACAAAGTAGGTATGGAAAACTCAACATGATAAAGGCCATATACAATAAGCAAAGAGACAACATTATAGTGAATGGGGAAAAACGAAAGCTTTTGCTCTAAGATCTGGGACAAGAATATCTACTTTCACCACTTTTATTTAACATAGTGCTGGAAGTCCTAGCCAGAGAAATCAGGCCAGAGAGTGTAATGAATGGCATCCAAATTTCAAAAGAAGTCAAACTGTCACTGTTTGCAGCTAACATGATCTTAGATATAAAACCCCAAAGACTTCACCAAAAAACCATTAGAAATAATAAAAGAGTTCAGCGAATTTACAGGATACAAAATTAATATACAAAAATCAGTAGCCTTTCTATATGACAATAGTGAATTATCTGAAAAGGAAATCAGGAAAGCAATAAATTCCATTTAGAATAGCTACAAAAAACAAAGTACCTGGGAATAAATGTTATCCCAGACATAAAAGTTCTCTACGATGAAAATTATGAAATAGTGACAAACGAAATTGAAGAGAATGCAGAAATTGTAAGCTGTTCTCTGTCTATGGATTGGAAGAACATTAAGATATCCACACTACTCAAAGCAATCTACAGATCCAAAGCAATGCCTATCAAAATACCAATGATATTTTTCATTTGTCTAGCATTAACAACCCTTAAATTTATATGGCACCACGAAAATCCCCCAACAGCCAAAGCCAACTTGGGGAAAAAAAACGAAGCAGGAAACAATACATTACCTGACTTCAAAAGGTACTGCAAAATCTGTAGTAATCAAAACAGCACAGTATTGGCAGAAAAACAGACATAAACCAATGGAAAAGAACAAACATCCTAGAAGAAAACTCATACATCTACAGCCAACTGATTTCCAACAAAGGTCCCAAGAACATGCACTGCAGAAAGAATCGTCTTTTTGAATGGGTCGGGAGAATTGGATATCCATATCCAGAAAAATCTAATTAGACCCCATCACCAGTTAGATAAATCAGCTCAAAATCAGCACCTAAATGTAAGACCTGAAATCATGAAATTACTTTGACAAAACAGAAATGAAATGTTTCAGAACATTAAAATGCACAAGAATGTGTTGGACAACCTCCCCCCAAAGCACAAGAAACAAAAGCAAAAATAAACAAATGGGATTACACCAAATTAAAAAGCTTCCACACAGTAAAGGAATCAATTAAAAGAGTGAAAAGACTACCTAAAGAACAGCAGAAAATATTTGCAAATAATACATTTGAGCCCTGAGTTCGATCCCCAGCACACACACAAAAAATAATAATAATACATTTGACAAGGGGTTGATATCCAGAATATAGATAAAACTCCAAAAACTTAATGGCCACAAGAAAAAGATTAAAATATGGGCAACAGATCTAAACAGCTATTTTTCAAAAGATATTGAAATGGTCAATAGACATATGAAAAATGCTGAACATAGCTAATCATCAAGGAAATGCAAATCAAAAATCACAATGAGGTGTCACCTCACCCCAGTAAGAATGGCTATTAGCAAAAAGAGTAAAGACAATGAACAAGTACTGCTGAGGATGTAGAGGAAAGGAGTCCTCTGCACACTGTGGGAATGTAAATAAGTACAGCCGGCATGGAAAACGGTGTGCAAGTTCATAAAAAACAGAACTACCGTATGACTCAGCAATCCCACTACCAGGTATATCGCCAAAAGAAATGAAATCAGTATATCAAAAACAGACACGTATAATCCCGTGTTCATTGCGGCACTATTCGTAATGGCCAAGAAATGTAAGTAATGAAGAAAATGTGGTGCCACACACAATTGTATATCACTCAACCATAGTCAGGAATGAAATTCTGTCATTTGTGTCACACAGATGGAACTGGAGAACACTGTGTTATATGGAATAAGCCAGGCACAGAAAGACAAACACTGATGAACTCACACATGTGGAATCTAAAACAGCTGGCATCACAGCGGTATGGAGTAGAATGGCGGCTACCAGAGACTGGGAAGAGCAGGGAGAGGAAGGGATACGGAAAGGGTAGTTGATGGAGACTGAGTCACAGTCAGACAGGAGCAAGCAGCTCCGGTGTGCTACTGCCCAGTATGGTGACTACACATAATCCTACTGTGTATTGTATTTCAAAAAACTGCATTTTGAGGGGTTAGAGATTTAGCTCAAGTGTAGAGCACTTGCCTAGCAAGCACAAGTCCCCAAGGTTGATCACCAAGAACCGCCCTCCCAAAATGACTTGATTTTGAACGTTTTCACCACAAAGAAATGATAAATGTTTGAGGAGATAGATATGTTTAACCTAATGTAAACACTATACACCGTATACATGTACCAAAAGATCACATGACACCCCATTAATATGTATAATTTTTTATAGATCAGAGTAATCTAAACACTTCAAATTTAAATAACTTATTTTTCAAGAACAACAAACTTCATTTAATTAGTCACACTTATTTGGATCATTTACTTGTTAGCTTCCTCTTACTTTTTACTTCTTTTTGTTCTCCATTTCAGAAACTTTTTATAATAAAAATTACAAAATTATTCTAAAATGCCATATTGGCATTAATTCAATAGTAAGCAACAGCCTGATACTATTTTTGAATTTTAATTTTCTGACAGTACCATCTGTCTCATTCATGGCCCATATTATCAGATTTCAATTAATTTCCCTCAAGCTCTCAGACATATCCCTGATTTTCCAAAATCTTCTCTGATCTATTGGCTGCATAAAATGAAATTTCTCTAAATGTTTGTTCTCAAATGTTTTGTTGTTACACACAGGTATTTGTGAGTTCATAGCAAAAAGAAAGAATATAAGAAAATACCTAATGAAAGGGTTATTTGAAATTAGTGACAACTGCGTTAACTTTGACTACTGTGTTGCTTCTAAATATGCCTGGTACGGGCTGAAGAGTAATCGGAGCTTGGCACAGCAACTCTTTTCTAGCCAAACCAGAAACGTTCTGCTTGGCCTACTTTGAATTGAACAGGTTGGTTTTCATCAAATATCAAATAACACTTCTCAATGTTTTCCAACTTCAAGTTTTAAAAATCATTTTTGTTGGCACACGTATTTGAAAAAGAAAAAAATAATCCTCATCCTTCATTGAGATATATCCCCTTTATTTGATCTTTACATCTATATAACCTGGCCCTCAGACTCCCAGCCATATTCTGACCCTCTGCCAAAAGACAAAGAAAGGCCACATGGCTAAGAGAAATCCGAGGCAGAGGCGACAGACAAGCCCAGGAGCCAATCAGATTCCAAGGGCCAACACAAGGAAAAACCCAATAAAAAGGGACTGCAGAGAAGGGCCCACGAGTATTTCACTTTTGAATGCTCCCTACTTGTGGGGTCACTATTTATCATTTCTCTTTTCCTCCTTTTTTGCCATCTTTAAATAAATTGTCTTCTTAGTTTGAAAAAAAAATTATACCTAGAACAAATGGACCTAACAGACATCCACAGAACATGTCATACAATAGCTGCCAAATCCACATTCTTCTCAACAGTGCGTGAATGCTCTCCAGGACAGTTCATATGACAGGCCACAAAATAAGTCTCAACAAAAGTTGAAAGACTGCAACTATATTTAGTATCTTTTCTGATTACACAATGCAATAAACCTAGAAATCAAGAACAAGAAAAACTTTGGAAGTTATACAAATATATGGAAGTTAAACAACTTATTTTTGAACAACCAGTGGATCAAGGAAGAAATGAAGAAGGGAATTTAAAGACTGCTTGAAGCAAATGAAGATGGAGACACAACATACCAAAGGCTATGAGAGACAGCAAAGGCAGCACTAAGAGGGAAGTTGACAGCAACTGACACCCTACATTAAAAAAAAAAATAGAAAGAACCCAGCCTGTGGCTGCATCTCAGGGTATTAGAAAAACAAGAACAAAACAAACCCCAAATTAGTAGAAAAATTAACAATAAAGATCAGAGCAGAAACAAATGAAATCAAGATTCAAAAAAACAATGCATAAGATCAAGGAAAGATATATGCATACCCATGTTTATAGCAGCACAATTCATAATAGCCGAATCTTCGAAGCAGCCTATATGTCCATCAACAGATGAATGGTTAAAGAAAATGCGGTATTTATACACAAAGGGGTACTGTTCTGCCATTAAAAAAAATGAACTTGAGTCATTTGTAGGAAAATGGATGCACCTTGAGACCATAATGTTAGTGAAATAAATCAGACACACAAGCTTAACTATTTAGTGGTTTCTTTTATATGAGAACCACCCCCCAAAATAAAAGAAACACAAAGTATAAATACAGAGCAAAATAAAAGATAATAGCAAGCAGGGGATTAAGAGATGGAAAGAGAGGGAAGGCAGGGGCAGAAAGGACATGAGAAAAGGAATTAAGGCGTGTTATGTACATGTACCAGTTTCACATGAAGACTGTAAATATTATACACTGCAAACATGAATAAAAATAAATTTAAAAAATGAAAAAGATCTGCTTCTTCAAAAAGATCAACATAATAGAAAAGCCCTTAGCTAGATAAACTACAAAAAGGAGAGAGAAGACTCAAATAAAACCAGAAGTGAAAAAGGAATCATTACACCTGACACACCTGAAAAACTTTCAAATGCTCAAGTTATATATTTTTTTTCAGATACAATTCACTTACCCTGTTCAAGGAGATACCAATTTAACCTGGTTAACTTAGGGGAAATTTCTGGATAACTTCCCTAGAATACAAATTGGTAGGCATATAGTTTTACCTACAACTAAAATTTCATTTGTTTAATAAGAATGTAGCCTGCCATGACTGTCCACGGCCTTGCGTTCAAGTCTGACCTCCCTATCGCTCAACAGCCTCAAACTCGGTTTTCTCTTTTGTGCAGTGTGAAGACTATTAGTTACCTCCTCAAGGGCTGGCATCAAGATGAAAGGGGACACTAAGTGTGAAATGCCTGGCACACAGTAGGCATCAAAAGTTACAAGTCCTTCCACATACTTTCCAAAATGCTTGTCACCCTCCGCGTGGACATTGGCACTAAGTGCCCACAACTCAGCTTCGGTCACAGACTTTGATTCTTGTGTATCTTTTCTATCGATGAGGCCATAACCTTGCTTCTTCACTCAATGACTGTCATCCCCGCCCCATTCCTTCCTCCACCAGCTTATTTTTCGAGCCATCTTATTACAATTTTGCTTAGAAACCTCCCTCTGGGTTTTTCCTCCTATGGAATAAAAACCTCACTCCTAGTTTGTTGTCTTTGTTGACCAAGACTATTCATTCATGGTCTGCAAGCCCCACCTACCCCATCTGCCTTCCTCAGGACCTTTGCACTTGCTGTTCACTCTGCCTGTATCTAATGTTTTCAAAAGGAATTCTGACTACACATGACTCAGCTGCACGGGCTGGCCTTTTGTCAAGTGTATTTAGTTGAATATAAATTACACCTGTGTGTAACACAGACATTTATGTATAGTTACCTGAGTCATAAATATCCCTTTCATCTGTTTGAAAGCTAGCAGCAGTTGGTAGTCAGTGGTGTATAATAGGAAAGGTCAGAATTTCTGAGGGAGAAAATCAAATTCAGGTTTTTTCTTACATAACAAACTACTCTTAATGGCTTAAAATAATAACTATGCCATCTCTCACAGTTCTGAAGGTCTGCTGGGCAGTTCTGACCTGGGCTAGCCGACCCGATTCCTGAAATCATTTGGATTCTCTACTGGAACCGAATGGCCGCATATGGCCCCAGTCACACGTGCCTCAGCTGGGACCATCCAACCGCGCTCTGCTTAGACCCGGTAGGCTAGTACGGGCTGCCTCGGAGAACAGTGAGAGGAGAAGGGAACCATCTCCAGCCAGCAAGCACCTTCCAAGCCTCAGGGGCTTGTGTTCCCTCTGCTGATGTCCCACTGGACCCTGCAGGTCATAAGGTCTACGAATACAAGGTGTGCTTGGGGATCATTACGAAACAATCACAATCTGGCCTGGTCACTTACTGATGAAGTGACACTGGCAAGTCACTTGCCTCACTGATCTCTCTTTCAGATTCATTTTATTTGTAAAATATAGATCCCATTTATAAGAACAATTTTAAGTTCTTTAAATGTATTTACATGTCGATTCTTTCTATGTCTTCCAATGCTTAAGCATTGTGCTTTACACATAAACGTTTCATGATGTTTCCTTACTAGGAACTATGGAGCATGCAAAGGTAAACAAAATGCTTTGCTAAATATTTGCTGTTTATGAACTGACAGCCCTGAGAAATAGACTCGTTTTAATACAGCTTTTCCCACAGATGTTTTGCATTTAAATCTTTTTTCTTTTTGCCTTTCTAATTTTGAAATATATGTTCATGGTAGAAAAAAAATAAAGCAAAAAGAGGAAAGTAAAACGAACTAAAATCCCATTGTTAAAAGACAAGCATTCTTAACATTTCAGCAGATTACTCTGCCACCATTTCTATGGAGTCTAATCTCGATAGCAGCTTCCGAGCAAAATTAAAATTTCTGAAAAGAGTAAACAGATTTAACTATTTCCCACTTTAAAAATATTTATGTGTTGAAATGAAAACCAATGGATTGACACATCATTTAATGTTTTTTAAGAGTACCAGGGCCTGGCATAGTGGTGCACGCCTATAATCCCAGCAATTGGGAGGCTGAGGCAGGAGGATTGCTTGGACTACATAGTGAGAGGCTGTTTCAAAAAAACCAAACCAAAAAAAAAAAAAAAGTACCAGGAAAGGTGGCTGAGGAATTGTCAGGAGCTAGAAAAGCATGTACTTGCTTGTTTGGCAGCAAGCAAGAAGTCATGGTAATAAAACTCACAATTATTGACAAGTTATAAAGATGTTTCATTTTCTTTCTTTGAAATAAGTCTTCATATAATCTAAAACATTTCCTTTATTTGACTGATTACAAGTGCCTTTTGCCAAAAATCCCCCAATACAAGAGTGAAAAGCAGATGCCCAGCCAAGGGTCCCCACCATATTGAAAGGTTTTGTTCTTTGCAGGCAACTTCTGGGTTTTCTCCCCAACTCTTGGCTGTATCAGTTTCCAAATGACTTTCTAGTAGGACTTCATGCAAGTGCGTGAACCTGTCTTTGGGGTCTTTCCCACTCAAAATTGTTACAAAGATATGGGCCTCTTAAACACAATTTATCTTCATTTACCAGACTGCTACTTCATTACTGACAAAAATACGTATAAATATTTAAAAAGTAAAATGGGGCTGGGGATTTAGCTCAGTGGTTAGAGTGCTTGCCTAGCAAGCAAAAGGCCCTAAATTCGATTCCCAGACCCCCCCCCAAAAAAAGTAATACCAGCAAATGGAAAGAGCATCACTTTAACTACAAACCTATCATTAATTTAGAGACCTGCTACTAATCCAACAGATTACAGAGGCATTAAATTTCTAATTTACTGGAAGGGAAGAAGAAATGGAGGGATGAGAGGAGGAGGAAGGGTAGTAACTGAGTAACTTCCCTATAGTGAAAGTTTAGGTCATCATTTTAAAGTGAAGGTTTAGGTGAGTGCTGATATAGATGTGTGTCTTCCTGGAGTGATTTTAAAGGTGATCAAATGAGCTAGAACTACTCAGTTTCAGAATCAGTCATGAAGGAATGGTTTAGGGAATCCAACTAGCCTAAGGAGTAGGATCGTAGACCAGGACTGATTTGAGGCAAGATGGAAAAAATTCTTTTTAGCCAACCATATAGATCATTTAGCTGGAGTGGAGATAGGCCTATGCATTCATAGTAAAAGGTTATCTATGGAGCTGGGCATGATGGTACACAGCTATAAAAACAGTACTCAGAAGGCTGAGGCAGGAGGATCACAAGTTTGATCCCAGTCTGGGCTATATAACAAGTTTGAGGCCAAGCAGAACTATGTAGTGAGACCGTGTCTCAAAAATAAAACAAAAACAACGAACCACACCCCTATCTACAGGATAGTTTCCAGTGTTAATCAACCCCCTCCTCCAATCAAGTGATCTATGAAAAAGCAAAGAGCACTGTTGTCTTTCAGCACTGTTTTTTGTTTTGGTTTAGTTTTGGTTTTGGCAGTGCTGGGGATTAAACCCAGGGCCTTCTCCATTCTAGGTAAGTGCTCTACCACTGAGCTTCACCTCCAGCCCAAGATTTAAAAAAAATAATACCTTAAAAGACCATAACGAATCATTAAGTCACTCTGGGCTAATCCCTCCCTTCAAGTTTTACTGTTTTGGTTCACTCTCCGGAACCTTTGGGTAATTGCTTTTGTGTTTTTGTCCAGAGTGTTTAGTTGTCTGTTCGGTAACAATACAATAGACAAGTAGCATCCACTTGACCACTTTGCGGGTAGAATTTCTGTTAAACTGCACTGTATGATCATGATTCTTTGGAATGTGTTGATATTTGTTTCATGGACCAATTCTGTAAATTGCATGTTTGAAAAGAATACATATTTTGCCACTCTTAGATATAAGCATTTCTATCTAATCAGATACGATCAATTGTGTGGTTGAAACTGTCTATATCCTCAATAATTTTTATGTGCTTGATATATTAAGCTAAGAATATCTAGATTAATATCTCCCATTGCAATTATGGATTCTCTCTTTATCCTCATATTTCTATCAATTTTTGCTCTATATACTGTATTTGGAATCTTATTAAGTATATAAATGTTTTTAATTGTTCCCACTTCTTCAAAAATTGGAGCTTTTATCATAATGGAATGCCCACTTTTTAAAGATCTTTGGTAAGACTTACTGCATTCTATTTTGCTCTCAGAGTTTAGATACCTTGGCTTACAACTGGATTGCAGGTTTTATTCGGAGAATATTTGTTACCTATTTTGATGGAATAATGATCTTTGGGAGCTGCTCTCCCTCACTTTCTCTGTGCTACTGGCCCCTCCCGTCTGTATCCTTCCACCCCTTTGTCCACAGTATGTAGTCTTAGGGGTGAGGCACGGCTCTAGTTGGGCCAGGTTTCTTCCTTATACTTTTCTGGATTGAGACTGGAGAGGAAGTTTTCCTTCCTTGTGGTCTGGAGGACTGCAGAGATGGATGCCTGTGGGGCCATGTCAGATACTGTCTCAGTGGAGAATTCTGTTAGGAGAGAAATTACTTGTGCCTTTGTGTCCATGCATCTAGCTCTACTGCTGCTTGGCTGTGTGACATGGTACACTTCTGCCCTGCCTTCCCCGACCCTGAAGTAGTTTGATCTAGTGGTTGTCACAAATACCCGAATCCAAAAATGGGTATCTGAAATGAATAAACATTTCTCAGATGAAGAAATAAAAATGGCAAACAAGTATATGAAAAAGTGTTCAACATCACTAGTCATTCAAGAGATGCAAATCAAAACAACATTAAGATTCCCTCTCACTCCAGAAAGAACAGCGATTATGAAAAGGTCAACCTATAACAAATGCTGGTGGGGCTGTGGGGGAAAAAGGTACTCTCCCCTCCACTGTTGGTGGGAATGTAGATTGGACCAGCCACTGTGGAAATCAGTATGGAGATTCCTCAAAAAACTACAACAAGAGGTTCCATTTGACCCAGCTATTCCTCTGCTTGGTATCTTCCCAGAAGAATTAAAATCATCATACCACAGTGATATATGCACAACCATGTTCATAGCAACACAATTTGTAATAGTTAAGTCTTGGAAACAACCTAAATGCCCAACAACCAATGAATGGCTAAAGAAGATGTGGTTTTTCTACAAAACAGAGTACTACTCTGCCATAAAAAAGGATAGGCTAGAGACATTTGTAGGTAAATGGATGTACCTTGAGAACATACTCTTAAATGAAATAAATTAGACACTCATGAGTACACATCGAATTGTTTCTCTGAGATGAGGAAACATAAGGGTAAATAAGGTCAGAGAGGTGCAATAGATATTATATAAAATGAAGATAATATTGAAAAGAGAGGAGAACTAGAAAGGGGAAAAAGGGGAAAGAAAGAAGGGAAAAAGGAAAGAAGAAGGAAAGGGGAAAAATGGGAAAATATAAATAAACCTGCTGTAAATAGAAAAGCGGGGAACAGAAGGGAGGGGTGAGGCAAAGGGGGAAAACCCAAGATACATTACGTACATGTACAAAATAACCACAATGAATATGAACATTATGTATACAATGTACCAATACATGTTCTTGGTTAAAAACAAACAAACAAACAAACCCAAATACCCGAAATCAACACATCCATAAAGTACTTTAAATTTTTATTAGTGCATGTTTGAGGTACATAATGATTACATTCACTATGGGAAGTTGTATATAACATATCTTAATTCTTTTTATCATGAAGTACTTTAAATAATGCTCTGATATTCTAGCCACAGAAAGAAGTATATAGTCTATAGCTATCCTCAGTATTATAATGTTTTGTAAAGTTTTCTAAAATACTATTTGGAAAGGCAAAGTGCTTTACTGTTTAATAAAAAAAGTATTCTTGATTGTAGAAAGAGAGGTATTTTAAATATTTAACATACTTAAATGTTTCAATAAACATGGTTTACAATTTTTGGAATATACTAGGTAATGACTTGAGAATATTGGTTTATAGCAGTAATATTGATTTAATCAAGCAGACAATTATAAACTAATATTTCTTTGGTGCTGGGAATAGATGAGGCCAGTGCCTCACATATATGAAGCACATGCTCAACCACTAGGCTAGCTGTACCTCTGCCCAATAAACTAATTTTTAAAATAATATTTAGTAGGTATGGTGGTACATGCCTACAATCCTAGCTCTGGACACCCATCTCTGCAGTACTCCAGAAAACAAAGAAGGAAAACTTCCTCTCCAGCCACAATCCAGAAAAGTTTAAGGAAGAAACCTCTGAAAGGCTGAGGCAGGAAGATTTCAAGTCGAGTCAGGCAATTTAGCAATTTAGTGAGACCTTGTCTCAATTTAAAAAAGGGGAGAGCGGCTGGGGATGTAGCTCTGTGTAAAGGCCTTGGGTCCTGAACAAAAATTATGTGATTGGGGCTGGGGATTTAGCTCAGTGATTAGAGTGCTTGCCTTGCAAGTACAAGGCCCTGAGTTCGATCCCCAGCACCAAAAAAAAAAAATGTGATTATGTAGGTAGTAAAGTACTAAGGTTATTCACAAACACAAAAACCACAGAAAATAGAAAAAAGGCAGGAAGCAAAACATTCTAAATGCTATAAAACAAATTTCTCATAAATAAACTATGATCAGCATATCAACAATGAGGCAAAGTTTAATTTCCTGATAGCCTAATATGTGCAGAAAATCACTAAAATGTCCTTTGAAGCAAAATTGCCTGCTTTAAAAAAAAAAGAGAGAGAAATCTATTGGGGAAATCACAATCACGGGAGTTGAGGATTTAGCTCAGTGGTAGAATGCTTGCCTAGCAAGCCAAGGCCCTCCCTAAGTTCGATCCCCAGCATGCACATACACACACACACACAGGAAATCACAATCACCAATTTTAAAGTATATTCAAAAGTTACAAACACAAATACACTTTTCACTTAATATTGAGAATAATCAAATAATACTTTATACAAAACACTGAGCTCAAATATTAAATATGCTCAGTAGAATGCTGTATCTTTTAATACTAATACTAGTTAGATTTATCTCTTTTCATACACTATGTAATTCAACAATAATTTGCTAAACGGAAAAGAAGACTGCTTGGTTAATTTATGACAAAAGACATCATTCTGTTTTCTTGTTCTGGTCTATCGTAATGGTACATGACCAAATTTTTAAGAGCCCAGATTTGATACCATAGTACTCCTTGCTAATCATCTCCTCCCTGGCCTTTATTTTTGGCCTTCTACTGTATCTCAAAAAGAGATACTTTCTAGACTAAAACTACACTGGATTATTGTTTTGAACTTATCAGTCAAATGTTTGGGCTGAAAGTGCTTTTAAGACTGGTCCATCTATTCAGCTTCTGCTACAGGAAGAATATTAGGTAAACATAAACAACTAAAATATCTGTCTATAATTTCCTATTTATAATCTATTTAAAGCAACTCTTGCAATAAATTATTCAAATCTTTATTTTATAAAATGAAACAAACATCTGACAATTTTTTTATACAGCTTTCAAATACTATTTTATATACAACTAGGCAAGAATATACTATCACAATAATATTCTTCAACCAATAAGCAAACTGACTGTTTCAAGAGATTATTTTTTAGCAGTTTCTGGCTAATTCTACTTGTTGATTTGATATTCATACCATTAAGATCGCTAATCAAGCAAGTTTTTATATACAAGACTTCAATTTTTTTAACATAAGTTTCTTTTCTAAAAATTTTCCATTAATTTTTGTCATGGAAAAGTAAGGAAAAAAAATCTACAAAGGCCTTAAACACCAAGGATTTTCTATTAGCCCGAACAGGTTATGGTGGACTAGTCTGTGATAACAAACAGTCCTCAAATCTCAATGGACGAACATTTAAAAAATTTGTTTCTGACTTCTGCTCAAAATAGTCATTTCAGGGTCTCAGGCTGAAGGAGGCTCCATCATGACAACTTGGTTCTACAATCACAACAGCAAAAGAAGAGTGATGCAGTGTCCACTACAAGCTGCTAAACATAATGTGCAAAACTTGGACATTTATGATAGCCATAATTTGTACCTTGTGAATTAGAAATATAGTGCTGGCTTGCAATGGTAGAGAAGAATGGTATGTGGTTGCAGAGACTAAAAGTGTTAGAAACCTGATAGCTTGTTACCCTTTTCTTTTTAGTGCTGAATAATATTCCATCATCTAGATGCATCATAATTTATTCATTCACCTACAGAACCATATCATGGCTGCTTCCAAGTGTAGACACGCATTTTCAATTCCTCTGAGCAAATAACAAGGAGCATGACTGCTAGGTCATATGGTAAGAGCATGTTTAGTTTTGTAAGAGACTTTCAACTGCCTTCCAAAGTAGCTATACTCTTTTGCATCCCAACCAGCAACTAATGCAGGTCTCTGTTACTTCACATCCTCATAAGTACTTGGTGTCAGTGTTCTGGATTTTTGGCCATTCTAGTATATGTGTATTAGCATCTCATGGTACATTGCATTTCAGTGAATGTACTTCAACATGGCCCTTATTAAGACCATGGATGACAAGCCCACAGCTAACATTGTATTCAATGGTGAAAAGTTGAAAGCTTTTTTAAAAATGAGGAAAAAGTCAAGAAGGACTACTCTCACAACTTAGAGAAGTCAGGCAAGAAAAATAAGTGAAAAGCATCCAAATGGGATAGTAATAAATAAATTTGTCTCTGTGTACAAACATCATTTGTAGAAAACCCTAGAGACTCTGCCAAAACACTGCTAGAACTAAACAAATTTAGTAAAGTTTCAGGATATAAAAAAATAGAAAAATCAGTAGCATTTCTATGCAGTAACAATGAACTACCCAAAAAAGAAAACAGGGGCTGGGGATTCAGCTCAGTGGTTAAAGTGCTTGCTTTGCAAACACAAGGCCCTGAGTTCGATCCCCGGCACCAAAAAATAAATAAATAAATAAATAAATAAAAATAAAAATCCATAATGACTTGGGCTTGGTGGTACAGGCCTGTAATCCCAGCACTCTGGGAGGCTGAGGCAGGAGGATTCCAAATTCAGGCCTAGTTTGGGCAACTTAGTGATTCAGTGAGAACCTGTCTCAAAATAAAAATTTTAAATGTGCTGGGGATGTAGCTCAGTGTGAAGGCCCTGGGTTCAGTCCCCCCAGTACCATAAAAAAGTCCATAATGAGATATCAAAATACCATTGAAAATGCTTAAGTGGCATGAACAGGAGTCCATAGAATATATATGGCAAATAGGTACAAAAAATTAGTCAACACTCACTATAATAAAAGATACAGAAATTAGGGGCTGGGGATTCAGCTCAGTGGTAGAGCACCTGCATAGCAAGCACAAGGCCCTGAGTTCAATCCCCAGCACACACACACAAAAAAAATCCAGTTATAGTAGCATCAAAAAAAATCAAAAAATAGGAATAAATTAAACCAAAAATTTGTACACAGAAAACTATAAAACAAATGAAACTAAACATAAACAATTGAAATGATAAAATGATATCTTGTGTTCATGAATTGGAAAAATATTAAAATATTCGTATTATATAACACTTAAAACAATTTACAGATTCAATGTAATTCATACCAAAATCCAGTAACATCTTCACAGAAGTAGAAAATCCTAAAATTCTTACGAAACCACAAAAAATCCTGAGTAGCAAAAGCAAGCCTGAGCAAAACCAAAACAAAACAAAACAACAAAGTTGGTGTATCACACTATCTGACCTCAAAATCTACTACAAAGCTCTAGTGATCAAAACAATATCATGCTGGCATAAAAACAGACACATAACTGGGTGTGGTCATACACACCTGTAATGCCAGCATTCTGAGAGGCTGAGGCAGGAAGATCACAAGTTAGAAGCCAGCCTGGGCAAAAGTGACTTTTTACTGAAACCTGTCTCAAAATTTAAAAAAAATGCTGGACATGTAGCTCAGGGAAAAGATCCCGATTTAAATCCATACTAAAATACACACAGAGACGCGCACACACACATGCGCACACACAACACACAGACCAATGGAACAGAATAGAGACCCCAGAAATAAACCCAAACATACATGATCAACTAATTTTCAACAAATGCACCAAGAAGATTCTACGGGGAAATGATAGCCACTTCAACAAAACATGTTAAAGAATGTAACTGGACTCTGACCTCACATTATAAACAATAATATAAGCAAAGACCTCAAACCATAAAACTAGAACAAAACAGATGAAAAGCTTCATGACATTAGTCTTGGCATCGTTTGTTATCAAAAGCACATGCAATAAAAACAGTCATAAATGTGTAGGACTACACCAAACTAAAAGTCTTTCATGTTTGATTCCCAGCACCAAAAAAGAAGAAAAAAAAGAAATCATTCAACAAAATGAAAAGGCCGGGGCTGGGGATTTAGGTCAGGTAGTAGAGCACTTGCCCAGCAAGCACAAGGCCCTGAGTTCAATCCCCAGCACCCAAAAAAAAAAGTAAAATGAAAAGGCAATTAGGGACTGTGAGCAATATTCAGTAAAGGGTTAATATCCAATAGATAAGGGCTTGCAACTCAACAGCAAAATAAACAATCAAACCCAAGTACCCTAATTAAAAATTGTCAAGTTTTGAAATCACCACCTTGCAAAGACATTTGCCTTCCCATGTTTGTTGCAGCACTAGTCACACCAGCCAAGACACAGAAACAACTAAAGTACCCATTAGTGGATGATTAGAGAATTAATGTGTATGTGTACACAAATATACAGTGGAATATTATTTAGGCCTTAGGAAATTCTACCAGACATTGTGCTAAGTGAAATAAGTCAGAAAATAACCTGTTCACTGTATAATGGTCAGTACTCTGGACTCTAAAATGAGTCAGAAAGAAAAATAGTGTATAATTTCACTTATCTGTGAATCTTTAAAATAGAATATGTAGAAACACAGTAATTCAGTGGGGGTGCTAGGGAAACAGGAAGATGGAAGTCACAAAGGTTAAAAAAAGCAGATTTGGAAATCTGGCTTGTCGACATTTGCAATTTCATTGCTTATGAGCTTTACGAGCCTTGAAAATATCTTTACCTCCAGTGACGGTAAGTTTTATTTTGTGCTTGGTTCTGGTTATTCCTGAAGCCCATGTAGACTCCCTCCTTTCTTCCACTTGGTTCAGTCTCAAAAGGCATTAAGAATCTTCCAGCAAATCCTTTTTAGCTTAAATTGTGCAGCAAGCAGCTTTACCACGTAAGTACCCAGCTCAACTTCCTGGTTTGAAGCCCATATATAGTTAGCCCCCGATAATGTGGGTCAGCTGGATGATTCCTGCCGGGCTACTTTGACAGATCCCACCTGGGGCCACTCCTGCATCTGCGGTCAACTGGCTGCTGGGTGATCTAGAAAACAGCTTCCCTCCTAGGGTTATCAGGCTGTCGGCCAGGGTGCTGTGCAGGCCATTGGGCCATGTAGTGTAGTTTCTTTCCCTCTGCAGGCCAGCCCCGCTTCTCCACGTGCAAGCACATTTTCAAGCCTCTGATTGCCTCGTGGTTTGGTTTTTCATTTGTTTTTCAGTACTGGGGATTGAACCCAGAGCTTTCTCATTGAACTACATCCCCAGGCCTTTTTATTTTTATTTTGAGATAGGATCTTGCTAAATTGCTAAATTGCCCAGGCTGGGCTGAAATTTGTAATTCCCATGCCCCAACTTCCCACAGTGCTGGGATTACAAGGGTGCACCACGCTGCCTGTCTGACTGTCTCACATGTTTTAGTGTCTAGTCAATCCCATTCTTGAAGTGGAGAAATAGATTATGCCTTGTAAAGGGAAGAAAAGAATTCTGGTCACGTTTGCAATCTACCACAGCTAGTTTAAACTGGGTTTCTGTTATCTAAGATCAACTTTTCTTTCTTTCTTTTTTTTTTTTTTTTTGGTTTTTTGAGACAAGGTCTCACCATGTAGTTCAGACTAGCCTCGAACTCTCTATGTAGCCTGGGCTGGCCTTGAACACACAGAAATCCTCCTGCCTCAGCCTCCCAAATGCTGGGATTACAGGCGTGCACCACCACGTGAAATGTTCCTGAAAGGCTCAGGGTGGTGGTATTCTTGTGTAATCTCAGGTAGTCAGGAAGCTGAGGCAGGAGAATCGGGACTTCCAGGCCAGCCAGGGCCATCTGGCAAGACCCTGAATCAAAATAAAAGGGGCTGGGGATGTAACTCAGTGGTAGAAGGTTTGATCCCCAGTACCTCAGGAAAAAAAAAGTGTTCTTGATAAATAATGTTTACAATCATATCTCATTGCCACAGCAATAGCTTAGAACTAAAAAGGCAAACTTTACAAGAAATATACTGCAAGTTTTTAGCTGGACATTGTGGCACAAGCCTGCACTCCCAGTACTTGGGAGGCTGAAGCTACATAGTGAGTTCATGGCCAGCCTGAACTACATAACAACACCCTATTAAAAAAATATTGCATGTTTTAAAACCCAAAGTGACTTCAAACCGGTCTCCTACTGGCATTTTTAACAGAATTATCCCATTTTCAC
Organism: Hystrix cristata; assembly: GCA_004026905.1. Classification (NCBI taxonomy): domain Eukaryota; kingdom Metazoa; phylum Chordata; class Mammalia; order Rodentia; family Hystricidae; genus Hystrix; species Hystrix cristata. The sequence goes on from PVJO010001044.1 coordinate 178,287, forward strand.
GGACTTCAGATAGGGCCAGTGGTGGCAAACCTGTGGCACACATGCCACAGCGGGCTGTTTGTATCAGTGAAAGCTCTAAAAGGTTCACCATCACTGGGATAGGCTATTTACTAAACTCAGAGAATCTAGTTGGTAACACTGTACTCCAGAGTGCTTTTCTGTTAGCAGGCAGAGGGACAGTTTATAACTTACTCCTTGTGGGAAAGACAAAAACAGCTAAGTCATCCCGTTGCAGCAGAGAGTAGTTTTGATTACTTTGTCACACTTCACGTGAGTTTTACCAGAAATGCTCTAGGCTTAAACTTAAAATCCCTCCCATAATAGAAGTGGCTCAGCACATATTTGATCTTCCAGCTCAATAAAACATTCCCATTTCCTAAAGCACTGATGAAGCCATCTGGAGCTCAGAATGACCAGACTAATGGGCAACATTGGTAACTATTGCTTCTCCTCAAGGAACATTAACTAAAATGTCTTTTTAAAGTAAAGCATCTGGACCTATTTATCACTGTTTAACAATGTGCAGGGGTTGCATCCTAAGCAGAGGCTTGCACTGAGATGTTGAATATGCATCAAAGAGAAATTCAACAGAGGGACTAGCTGCCAACATTTCTCAACTTTGTCCCCAAGATTTAGCACTCTCAGTGTCCTATATGACCCTTGAATCCCCAATCTCTGCTTCCACATTTTAGAATCTTTCTGAATTTTCAAAAGAAGGTAAGAACTTACCACTAGATTACAGTCCACAGAAGCTTGCGTAGTTTCACAGACGCTGAGCCGCACGCACGCACCCACACGCACCCGCACGCACCCGCACACACGCACCCGCACGCACCTGCACGCACGCACCCGCACGCACCCGCACACACGCACCCCCACGCACCTGCACGCACGCACCCGCACGCACCCGCACGCAGGCACGTACACACAGATCTGACCTAACTTCTGAACAAACCTTGGCTTCTCTGCCAGCTCCTGACTGCGCAGAACTGATGGTTCCTTCGTCAAGGTCACTGCTGAATCTTGGAGGCACGGAAGTAGTGGGGTGATAGGTCAGATTAATGTTAAGAAAACTCTGTTAGAGTAGCAAGATTGTGGTTGTTAGTTTTATTGTATAAAAAAAAGAACCCCAAATATAGAGGCTTAAAAAAACAATCATTTCATTGCTCACGATTCTGAGGGCAAAGCAAATCATTAAAACCTTCCTATTTCTCCAGGTCTGACTCGGTACAAGTGAGGACCCGTCAAAGGCACAGATACAGAGAGGCGTGAGCAGACTGGGCGATCACTGCAGCGATCTGTGGCAAAGGGTTGAGTCATGGCACCTGGGAGGTGCTTTCAAACTTGGGAGTGGGAGCCAGGCGTGGTGGCCACACTTCTAGTCCCAGCTACTGGGGAGGCTGAGGCCCGAGGGTCGCTGAGCCCAGGAGTTCAAGACCTGCCTTGGAAATACAGCAAAACTCTATTTCAAAGAAACAAAAAAGCCAATACCCACCTTCTCAAAAAAGAAAAAAAAAAATTGTAGGTGGATATTCTTTTTGGGGGGAGAGTGCTGGGTGTAGGTGGATATTCTATGGCCCTGGTGATTTTTTTTTAAACATCTGTGTACATTCAAGAGATGATGAGATTTTCAACAAGATTAATAAGGAGGATAATCAGTGGACATGTTGATAAATATTCTATTTTTATTTCTATTTATGCTTAAGACAAGTTGATTATGGTTTATGCTCATTTCTCTATTGGGGAGATGGTAGTGTCGTATAAACATATTCATCCTGTAGAAATGTTAGGTAATTATGATACAAGGTATTGTCCCATAGAACTCACCACTGTTTACAGTTCCACGTCTGGAGAAGTACCCAGTACCCATTTTTTGCAGTGTTGGACATCAGACTGAGGGCCTCATGGGTACTAGACAAGTGCTCTATCACTGAGCTACCCCTCCAGCCCTATATTTATTTTTATTTACAAATCAGTTCCTTATTTACACAAAGGAGACCACAATACATGACTATTTTAAATATAAGGGAAACAAATTCTTGTTCCCTTTTTGTCCATATTCCTTTTTATCACTTCAAAATCCTCTAGTTTGATTGTTCATTCTAAAAAATACTTATTTGGCTCATTATGTACAAGGAACAGCCTGGGAATTTAGCTCAGTGGTTAAAGTGCTTGCCTACCAAGCACAAGGCCCTGAGTTTGATCCTTGGCACAAAAAAAGTTAAAAAAAAATTAAAAATCACAAGGAACAATGCTAAATGCTACGTGAAATAGGTTTTCCCATTTGCTAGCCTTTCCTCATCCAAGGATTTTCCATTAATTCTTTATTCAGCAAATATCTGTTGAATATTTGTGCACCAAATCCAATTGCAACTTTGTGTATCAAATTCATTCATTCAGTCAACGATTAGGTACTGAATGTCAGTTATGTGCCAGGCACTATGCTTGACATTAGAGCTCTGGAGATGAGCAAAATTCAGCATTCTTTGCTTTCTAGAGTTTATAATGTAGTTGCAAATACAAACATTAATCTTGTAGTCACACAAATGACCATATTCGATCAAAAAAGAGTTAAGTACCATAAAGGAAAAGAATACAACTTGGATTAGGGGGCCAGAAAGACATCCCTGGGAAATTAATGGATAAGATGGGATGAGAAGGTTGGGATGAGTCAGCTGTGAGCAGAGAGAACAGACTCGTGCAAAAGCAACAATGTGCAAAAAGGTCCTGTGGTAGGAAGAGGCCCTGCCCATCAACAGAACTGAAGGAAGAGCTGCAGTACCACACATACTGAGAAGGTCTGCACATACATAGTTTTGTGTCCTAAAGTAAATGAGTGAAGGCGAGATTTCCAGGGGAGAGCATTGTCAGACTTACTATAATATGATTGCTCTGATCTGTTATGAGCAGATGAGAGCACGGCTATGGTGGATACAGGGAGATGAGATAAGAACAAACCCCATTTAGCCTGGTGCAGTGGTGCAGGTCTGTAGTCCTGGCTAATCAGGAGGCTAAGGCAGGAGGAGCACAAGTTTGAGGTCAGCCTGGGTAAGATTACAAAAATGAAAAGGAAAGGAGATAAGCTCAGTAGTAGGGTACCCCTAAATTCCATCCCTAGTGCTGAAAAAAAAAAAAAAAAAAGAACCCTCCTTTAGTAGTCCAGGTGGGAGCCTGGACCAGGAGGTTGTCAGTGAAAATCCAGATAGATTTGAGATTTATAGGTGAGAAACAACAGACTTTGGTGATGGTATGTGCAGCTGAGGGAGAGAGAGGTGTTAAAGTTGACTCCTAGATGATGCAAAGTCACAATGTTACTTTGTTAAGGTTTCTACTAACTTCTTAGAGGTAGAAATAAGCCATAGTTTATTTATTTTTTTGGATAAGAATTGCAAAGGCATTCATGTGAGATTGTCTACAGGATGTTTTGCACATGGTGTGTCATTTAGCTGCTTCTGTGTAACAAACCACCCCCAAATATAACAACCACCATTTTTTTACTTGCAGTTTTGAGGCTTGGTAATTTGAGCTGTGCTCAGATGGGTGATACTGTTGCTGGGTCATTCTTGTGAACGCCCATAGCTGGCAGGTCACCTCAGAGCTCTCAGCCCCAGTGGCTTATGGACTATTCTGTGTGGCCTTTGTGTCTCCCAGTAGGCTAGCCCGGCTCCTTTACCTAGTGTTCCCAAGAATAGCAAGGGAAAGCCAGCCCCACAGTGGTCTCTTTTCCAGCTTCTATTTGTACCGTATCTCATTCACTGTTATCCCATTTGACAAAAGTTACAAAGTGAAATCTAGAGTCTCCTTCAAGAGGATGACTCAAGAGCACAGATATGGGGAGCTGTGATGGAAATGGAGCCCATTACTGAAACAATCTGCCACATACGGTTTCAGTGTTTTAATGAGGAGGAACCTCAAAACGTACAGGAGGATATTTATGATCCCAGCAACTTATTTACATTGATGTAGACTCAACACATTTGCTTATGCACAACCACTATTTGACCCGTGTTCCTGACCTAGTGTCTAGCTGTGTCGAGGTAATGTATGTACTCGGTCTTTATGTGTCTCTCATCATCCTTGATCAAGAGGGTTAGCCAAGGCACACACCTTGCAATGATGGCAGAAGACATGCTCAAAAGTATTAAGACATAGAAGATTATTTCTTTTATCTTTCATTTCTAAATTCTTCCCTAAATGACAATTAAATTTGCCAGAGATACCTTTTCTTTTATCCATTTTATTTATGAAAATTACAGACATGTTTTAGTTTCTCTATCATCTCTATACTTGTGTGTCGTCCAGACAGGTAACAAATTTGCTCACTCAACTAAGTTATCAAATGTATCACATACTGTGCCCTTTTTACCCCAAGTATATCAAGAGACTTTCCTTTTCTGATATTTTATTATTATTATTCACAGAGAAAGGAGCACATTCTATTTTCATATTTAAATAAAATTCTAGACATTTATCAAACATTCGGCCCTTGGAAATGCCACTGTTAGGCTATTTTGCCAACTAGCTGAGAAGCAATGGCCACAAAAGGCAGTTCTGAAAGCCCCCTAGAGAATCAGTGATTTTAAAAAAACGATTTGCTCTGGGAGCAAATGAATCCTCTGTGGTTGATAGGGTAAGAATTTGCTAATTTTGGGTTACCTACTTATGTATAATCATATAGACTTTATAGATTAATAATCAATATTAATGGCAGAAGTTATTGAAGTAGAGAATAAAGGTCTGCAAGTAAACATACCTGCAAATATTCATCATGACCACTTTATTGTGCAAAAGTGGCCCACATTCATGGAAGAAAGTCTGTATCATAGCCTAGCATGTTGAATTAAAGCTAATACAATAGGATTTCTAGGCAGGCGGCTGTATTGCACACCACCAGATAGTGTCTTAGTACCATTTCTGGGTAACATTTCTGAATGCAGACATTACCCAGCTTTTGGCTCCAGAAATGCATATTGGCAGGAAAATAGTTACTCATGGATAGGAAGAGAGATTTGGCTTTGGAATCTGACACACTTGGGGTGACTCTCAGTTGTGTCACTCACTTGCTCTTTGCTCTAGGTCAAATAGTACAAGTTTTCTGAATCTCTGCCTCTACAGATTGTCTGTTCTTGGGAAGATTCTAGTCATAGGATCAGACTCTGTGCACCATTTTGCCATCTGCTCCTTCCCATTCCTGTCCACCCATCAGAGCTGTGAAGTTTCCTGCCTGCGTCTGTGTAGGGAGCAAAACCTGAGCCTCCCCTCTTTCTTTCCCTTTTTTCCCCACTCACTGCCCCTAAGAACATTTCTCTTTCCCTTCTTCATAAGCATAAAATCCTCAAAGCAGTAAAATGGACCAAAACACATTCTAATAGCTCAATGAATTGTCTAGTCAGATTGGGAAATATGATTTACACATTGGGAAATGATTTATACAGTAGTTATAAAAATTTAATATGGAACAATACTGTATAATAAACCATCTAAAACACTTAAGCTGGATACACAGTGACAGTTTGATAATACTATCATTGCATGCCTATCACCTCATGTGAGCAACAGTTTATAAACTAAAGTCAACTCTTTTTTTTTAACCATCACAGTTAGTTCGTACCTATACACAATATATCTTGGTTTTCCCCCCTACCCCACCCCTCCCTTCCACTCCCCCTCCCCTCCTTATTTACAATAGCTTTGTTTACATTTTTCCATTTTTTCTTTTTCTTTTCTTTTCTCTTTCCCTTCCTTCCTTTCCCCCTCTCCCCTCTCCAGTTCTATTCCCATTTGAACATTGTAAAGTCAACTCTTTATATTAAGCTTCTTAGGCATTTTGCTTTAAGAGATATAGACTCAAATTCTGGCCTGTCCTTTTTAAGAACATGCAGTATTTTTCAGTCTTTTGTAACCTCTTTTGTCTCCCAAGAGATTCCAAAATTAATGCAGTTTAATCTTATTTTCCAAATGTCTACTTCGCTGTTATAGTTAGAATTTAGGAGTTAAAAGCTTGGTCCCCAGTGTGGTGCTATGAGAAATTAAGGGGACTGTGGGACTCCAGTCTCCCCTCCTTTCTGGCCATGAGGTAAGTGGTTTGGTTCAACATGTACTCCCACCATGATGTGCTGCCTTACCACAGACCTAAAAAGCAATGGGGCCAAGCAATCATGGACCGAAACTTCCAAAGCTGTGAGTCGAGTGAAACCCTTTCCCTTTATAAATAGCTCAGGTATGTGTTATAGTGAGAGAAAGCTAACACATATATAGAGAACACTATGCTACTTAAGACCTTGCAACAAGCCAGGTACAGTGGCACACCTGTAATCCCAGCTACCTGGAGCCTGAGGCAGGGGCATTGCAAGTTCAAGGACAACCTGGGCAACTTAGTGAGATCCTGTCTCAAAATAAAAAAATAATCTAGACTTTTTTTTTTTTTTTTGCAGGAGGTGCTGGGGATTGAACTCAGGGCCTTGCGCTTGGCTAGGCAAGCACTCCACCACTTGAGCTAAAGCCCCAACCCATCAAAATAAAAAAATAAAAACAGCTGGGCTGGTGATGTAGCTTAGTGTTAGAATGTCCTTGGGTTCAAGCCACAGTAAAAAAAAAGAGAGAGAAAAAAGAAAGAAAGAAAGAAAGAAAGAAAGAAAGAAAGAAAGAAAGAAAGAAAGAAAGAGAGAAAGAGAGAGAGAAAGAAAGAAAGAAAGAAAGAAAGAAAGAAAGAAAGAATGAAAGAAAGAAAGAAAGAAAAAGAAAGAAAAACACTTGCAACAGGACCCACATTCCCCATGGCAACAATCTCCAATCACTCAGGCTATATGGTATTTGTTTCTACAGAGTTCTGTCTGTTTCTGTCTTCTTTATTTTCCCTATTTCCTCTTTATGTTTCTTGTCTGATGTCTGTGACATTTGACATTTTGACACAGGCATAGGGACAAGAAAAGTACAAAAGGAAGGAGAAAATACACAATAACCTTCTTCCTTTTGTAACACGTTATCACTACTATTTTCCTATTTATTAAATGAAATACTAATTAATATTTATTGCACAGTTGCTCTGTGACATCCCTGTTCTAAGCAATTTGTGTGTATTGTTTAATCCTCAGAATTCTAAGAGGTAGGATTTGTTATTATCTTTATTTCTTAAATAAGAGAATGGTGCAAACAAGTTAAACAACTAGACAAAGGCCACACAATGAATTATTGTGTCATACCCAGTAGACGGTCCAAAATTTTAATTACTATTCTTTCCTCCAATGTTTTAAAAATGTGTTTTCTTTTTCTTCAGGATTCTGGTGAGTTATGATTTGCTTTCAATTTTATGCTGTTCTCTGTAGAGCTGCAATTATTTGTTAAGCCCTTTAAAAAGTCAAACTATACAGATGTACATGCAAGTGAAAAGTCTGATTTCCCATAATCCGCTAGGGAAGCATTATTACCATAATAGTTGATGTAGATTTTTCTTGCAAACCACACAATGGCCATATTAGGAAAAAAACACTGTCATGGAGTGTACGAGAGGATGACCGTAATATGTAGAAACTCTGTCCAGAATTGTAAGGGTTCTGGGGATTTCTGTTTAGCTGTATTCACTTTGCCTCAACCTTTAAGGAGAATGGGAAAGCAGAAAAGTAACTCCAGGGGTAAATTCTAGGGGAGAAAATAGTTAACAGGCCTTCCTTCAAGCCAAACTCCAGTGATGGATCACCACACCCCTGATGGAAAATCATTATCTAAACCAGCAGGAGGGTCATTATTCACAAAACGCCATTCTAATCTACCAGAACAGTCTCTCTTGTAGCTAAAAGTAAATTCTTAGAATGCTGTTCACTTATTCATTTGTTCAGTTATTCATTTATTTAACATGTATACATTTAGCACTTAACATGCTACAAAGTCTTAGTCATGAGGTACGAAAAATAAATCAGAAAAAAATTCTGCCTTCATAGAGTGTACATGCTAGAGGATCGTAAGGGAACCAGACAGCAAACAAATAAATTTAACAAAAGTACATAGTGTGTCAGATGGTGATAACTGCTTTGGAATAAAAGATTAAGGAAGAGGGTAAAGAGAATTAGGTAGGCTTATGATTTTGCTTGTTGCTTTTTTTCTCATTTAAAATATCTTCTGGCCAGATATGGTGGCGCTTGCCTATAATGCCAGCTATGTGGGAGGATGAGGCAGGAGGATTCCAAGTTCTAGGCCAGACCGGGCAATTCAGCAAGACTCTGTCTCCAAATTGAAAAAAAAAAAAAAAAAAAAGACAAAATAAAAACAATTGGCTATGTGGTTCCATGGGAGATAACCTCTGGGTTCAATCCCTAGTACAAAAAAAGGTATCTTCTTTAGCTTCAGTTAAACATTTCACAACCTCTCCCCAACTCCCAGAGGTAACCGTGAGCCCAACTTCCATGGTAATCGCACCCTTGCATTTTTCGGTTTTCCTACGTATGTACGCCTCCAGCGCTGAGCTCCTTCAGGCCCTTCAGAGGTTCTCAGAGAAGGTTATGCCCTGCTTAGGGTGGCCCCTGGGCAGTGAGTGAGCAGGTGGCGGTACTGAAGCCTGGCCTCTCTTGCCCGACGTGGGACTCAACTAACAGGCAAACTTCACTGCAGAACTCCGAGTTGGGCCAGCAGAGATTTTCCACTGTCTTTGCTTTCTGTGCTCAATTCTGGTTAATTTGTCCTGATCAACCTTTCCTCTTGCTAATTAAGCTGGAAAGTGTAATATATTCAATCCGTTGTTCAAAAATACCCACTCCATTCTGAATTTTGGTTATCGAGTTTCCCATTCCTAGAAGTTCGGTTTGGTTCTTCTTCAAACCTGCCATGTTACTTTTCACAACTCTCTGCCTTGCAGATGTCTGCAAGTTTGTCATTTATTTCAGGACACTTGTCAGGTAATATGTGAAATTTTGAAAATCTCTCTCTGCTGTTACTTCACCAGGTTCCTTTTCATGATGCCTTGTTTTCTAGTACTTACTATCTGACTTCATGCTGGTCAGGCGTTTGGACAATTATTTCTGACAGTCTCCAGAGGCCCGGGAAGGAGAGGATTTGTGATTTGATTTAGCCAGGTGTCTGGGAGTACTCTGGGTCCACAACACATCCAGCGAATTCAGGGCATGATAGAGCCTGTTCGCTGGTGCTGAGTCCTTGGGGTGCAAATTTGCCTAAGGGCAGGCTTGTGGCAACAACCTCTCAGGGATTCTTTCCCTTTCATTCTTTTTCTCCAGCTCTGCTGGGAGCCAGGGCAGCTTTCTCTGCAGCCTCTCCAGACAGGGAGTGAAGGAGTTGATCCAGTCCTTACCCGGAGGCTGTGATCTTTTTTGATCTTTCTACTAATACACAGAGTCTCCTATAAGATTCCCTGCAGTTTGAATGCATGCTGGTCCTGAATTTCTGGAATTGGATGCTTTACTAGCCATCTCTCTGATTCCAGACTATCATCCAAAATTAAAAGTTGCTCTGGGAACTCATGAATGTCTTCCCGGCCCCATTATACTTTTAAAGCATTGACATTTTTAACAAGATTGATCTGAATAACCTACTGTGATATATTAATCTGGCCACAAACTATTTGGTGCTCTCTTTATGAAGTAGTATCTACTTTCCCTTGCTTTGACTCTAAATAGGCCTTAGGATTTGCTCTGACTAGCAGAAAGCAGTGGAAGTCATACGGTGGGACTTTCTAAGCCCAGGCCTCAAGCTTACAATTTCCATTTTGGCCCTCTTGGAACCCAGGCACCATAGAAGATGTCTGAGCTATTCTGCTGGATCACCAACATGGAAAAGAACTGACGTGCCCTCGGCTACCTTCCAGATGTGTGCATGAGATCAGCTGGGCCTAGCCAGCTTCCAAAAGCAATGGGACTGCCCCACACCAGGCTGATGGTCTGTAGCATCGTGACCAATGAAATGATGGTAATCGTTTCAAGCCACTCAACTTTGGGGTGGTTAGAAAGCAAAAGATAACTGAGACACCTAGCTCACCACTTAGCAAAATCTGCAACCACTCTTGATTGAAATTTTAATGCCAAAAAATCACGAAGTTGATTTTTGTTATTCGTTATTCTGAGAGGATAGTTGCATAAAATTTGTAAATAATCCACATAGATTTTACTGTATTAACCAAATAGTTGACGGCAGAACTGGACTTTTTTTCCTTTTGATTTCAGAAAAATCATTAGCATACACTGTTCAAATGGTCAAGTTCACCCGTATATGGAAAAATCGACCAATAACAAATGCCGGCGGGGCTGTGGGGAAAAACAACGCTCCTCCACTGTTGGTGGGAATGTAGACTGGTCCAGCCACTGTGGAAATCAATATGGAGATTCCTCAAAAAACTACAACTGGAGGTTCCATTTGACCCAGCTATTCCCCTACTGGGGATCTTCCCAGAAGAATTAAAATCGTCATACCACAGGAATGTATGCACAACTATGTTCATAGCAACACAATTTGTAATAGCTAAGTCTTGGAAACAACCTAAATGCCCAACAACCAATGAATGACTAAAGAAAATGTGTTTTTTTCTACACAATGGAGTACTACACTGCCATAAAAAAGGATAAACTAGAGTCATTTGTATGTAAATGGATGTTCCTTGAGAACCTACTTTTAAGTGAAATAAATCAGACACTCGTGAGTATACATCAAATTGTTTCTCTGATATGAGAAACCATAACTGTAAATAAGGACAAAGAGGTCTAATAAATATTATATAAAAAGAAGATAATATACAAAGGAGAGGAGTACTAGAAAGAAAGAAGGGGGAAAAGCAGAAAGACAACAAAGGAAAGAAAAGGGAAAGGAAAAATATGGAAAATTATGAATAAACCTGCTGTAAATAGGGAGGGAGGGAACAGAGGGGAGGGGTGGGGAAGAGGGGGGAGAACCAAGATGCATCATGTACAGGTACAAAATAACCATGTTGATTATGATCATTATGTATGCAATGTACCAAATACATGTTCTTGGTAAAAAATAATAAAAAAATTAAAAAAAAAAACAAAATAAATGTGATGAATGTGACCATTATATGTAAAATGTACCAATACATGTTCTTGGTTTAAAATTAAAAAAAAATAAAACAAATGGTCAAGTTCATTTGGATACACCATAGTCAACTGGTACTAAAGCTTAGTAAGAAAAATTGCACCTACCTTTCTCCAAGCCCTTCTCTTAAAAGGACTAAAATTAGCTGTGTTAAAGCAATATTTAGAAACAAAACTCATTATTCCTTAACTTAGAAACCTGACAGCAGAGCAAGAAATAGTATAACCCTAAGGCCATTTACTTTAAGTAAACTTTCTAGTCACAGGGTTTGGATAAAAACCTTTTTCACTGACTGTCTACAAGAGTCCCCAAAACAGTTCAGGAAGTAAGACAATCTCCTTGACTATCCTTTCACGGCTTTGTGTTTTTAGCATCAATCTATCTATAATTAAATTTCTCATTAATACTATAATGCAGAGATAAAAATGTCATTACTTCTCTTAGATAATAGTTAATATGGATTATTCAATCACAAAAGTAGTTTAGGACTTTTTCCCCCTGAAAGTAGTATATTCAAGGAAAATATTTTAAAATTTATTTTAAATAAAATAATTCAACTTAAAATACTATTTTAAAATGCCTAAGAAGTCAGGGTTAAAATTGTCTCAATTGCTGTTTTATGATTAAAGGAATTTAATCCTGTTTATTCATGTTAGTATAAATTTATTGTGATTTTTCCACAGGTATACTTGGGGGGGGCCTGCTGGGGATCAAACTCAGGGCCTTGAACTTCGTAAGCAGTCACTCTACCACTGAGCTAAATCCCCAAACCCTCACAGATATAATTTTTGTCCCATCCAACTCTATGCGTAAATTCTCTCACTATAAAATAGTCTATAAATTAGATTACTCGCCATTTTCAAAATTAGACAGGTTTTATTATATTTGGATGCTACAGTGCTGAAATACTGATGGTTTGTAGTAATAAAGAAAACTTTCTAAATAACTTTGCAAAGCTCAATATGTAAGAAGCTAATGACAATGATAATAGTTTAAAAAGCTTAAAAACAAATGATTTGCCTCGGGGTGGGGATTTAGCTCAGTGGTTAGAGTCCTTACCTAGCAAGCACAAGGCCCTGAGTTTGATCCCCAGCACCCTCCCAAAAAAGATTTGCCTTATAGTGAGACAATAATGATGTTATCAACCGAAGGTACAATTAACACAATTTTGTCTTGATTTGGTCGTGTTCGTAGGTTGTTATAAAAGGAAACATTTTTCTTTATAATTTTCTGCAACCAGAGAGATGGAAGGCAAAAACAATAAAAGAGAGCAAAAAGTAATTTGCTTTGTATTGAGACTATAATGGGGGTACAATTTTGCCTTGGAATTTGGTTAATTCTATTATATCTTAACAGACAGCTATGAACAGAGGTATTTTAAAAAGCTTTTTTAAATAAAACGGGCTGTGACTAAGAATATATTCGTGACTGAATAAATTTAGGAGCGCATATGTGTAATTATTAAAGCTATTCCTATTGCTAAATGTTAAATTATAAGCAATGATGAGAAATATCTATAAACCTGATTTTTCTGATGAGCTTAAAAATCCAAGGAGAATCAAAGATGTAGGAAAGTGTAAGCGGATTTATGGCATCAGTTAAGCTTTTGATTTTTATGACCCTAACGTGAAACAGCCTGTACATCTCCCACAGTCATTACAACGCTTTCATTTAACTATGATCACCAAAGACCGGCTTCCGCAGCAATACACTTCGAGGACAAGTCTTGAGATGGACACTGTGGGAAGCAGCGCCACCTAGGGGTTGAATTTGTTTCTTACAAGAGAACAATGAAGAAACAGGTCCAAACACGCTCAGTCGCCTCATCTTTGACAAAGGGGCCAAACAACCTCACTGGAAGAAAGACAGCCTCTTTAATAAATGGTGCTGGAAAAACTGGCTTTCCACGTGCCGAAGGTTAAAACTAGACCCGTATCTTTCCCCCATGCACTAAGCTAAAATCAAAGTGGATCAAAGATCTAAATATTAAAACAGAAACACTAAATCTATTGGAAGATAGAATAGGTCGAACTCTTGAAGACATAGGTGTAGGCAAGGACTTTATGAACAAATCCCCAGTTGCTCAGGAAATATCACAAAGAATCAACAACTGGGACCTGATCTTATTAAAAAGCTTTTGCACAGCAAAAGAAACTACCAACAGAGCAAAGAGACAACCCACAGAGTGGGAAAAAAATTTTGCCAGCTATTCCTCTGACAAAGGACTAACATCTCAAATATATAAAGAACT